>OZ010583.1:37799307-37836807 GCA_963932145.1 Acanthosepion lycidas | reverse complement strand
AGACATTTCTCATAAAGATCTTATAAAGTCATTATGTCAGCCAACATGACATTTTCTCAATGCTGAAATGATAAATATAAAGCTACTTTATTGCATATTTACAAAGCCGAGGTGCTTTAAACTAAATAACAAACACCGGCGAATACTTATCGCAATTCAATAATAAGTTTTGAAAACAAAAACAAC
This sequence comes from Acanthosepion lycidas, assembly GCA_963932145.1. Classification (NCBI taxonomy): domain Eukaryota; kingdom Metazoa; phylum Mollusca; class Cephalopoda; order Sepiida; family Sepiidae; genus Acanthosepion; species Acanthosepion lycidas. The sequence goes on along the minus strand of OZ010583.1, from coordinate 37,836,621 downwards.
CATTTCCTATTACATATATTACTTATATCTTCACACACAGGGGAGCTGAAAACATCTCAAAATATAATGCTGATTTTGGGAGTAGGGCAAACACTGAGGATTTTTCAGTACTCACTTATATTTATATAAGCTAGTAAACAAAGAAGTGTCCAGAACTCTTATGTAATATCAGTCCTACTATATGACAGAAAGTGCTAGACAATCACCTCAAAGATAAAGAAAAAATTTAGGGGAACTGATAATGTGGTTCTACAGAAGGATGCTGGGGAAATTGTGAACCAAACATGTGAACAATGATAACGATTTAAGGAAAATGGGAACAAAAATTATGCTTATACTTTGAAACAGAATGAGCCGAAATTTTTAATGTGATTTAATGGATATTGGCGTGAAATGAAAAATTGGAGATTCGAGTTTGTGACATTCACTTACATACAAATATCAACGGGAAAGTTATTAATCTATCTCTTCTCTCCCCAGATATGGGTTAAATAGCAGGACAGACTGGGTCCTATAGCCTTGGTTGGCAACCATTCTACCACAGAAAGAAACAGCAACCTACTGTCGGAAAATCTTCTGTCTAGTCAGTCACAAATCAAGAGACATGGTTACCCAAGCATGTATCACCGACTGAATGTATGAGAAAAGAGAGCTTGAAGAATGTGACACTCATAAGACATATGACAATTTCCTCTTGTTTGTAACTTTTACAAAGGTTTATCTTTTTGTTATTTCTTCTAATCCCTGTTCTGTCAACCATTTAGACAAGCTTGCTAGGTAGATTATTCGCTGCTTTCCTCTGTCCCCTCTTGCTTTCAATCTGTCCTGTGAGTATCAGATTTTCCAAGCCCTCCTTCCTCATTATGTACCCCAGAAATCTCTTCCTGATGTTAAGTAAAATTTTACTTTTTGTTTCCATTTTCTCTAAAACTTTGTTGTTGCTCAAATATTTGGTCCATGGTATCCTCAGCATCCTTCTGTAGAACCACATTCCTGTTGCTTCAAGTCTCTTCTTCATCTTTGAGATTGTCCAGCATTTGCTACTGTGTAGGAGAACAGACATAAGTACTCTTTTCATCATTGCTAACAAAGTTTTTTTGTCTCTAAATTCTCTACGTAGCTATCCCAACACATCTTTGGATTTCATTGTCACACATTCCATCCTCTGTTAGAACACTTACCAAACCACCAAGTTCTATACAAGTGGGATAGTACGTCTAACAATTACTGTACACCATTCACCATATTTTCTGGCGCGCCTCCTGGGTATGACAATAAACTACATCCACATCCTGGGTATGATGATAAACTACGTCCAACAGCAAGGCCTCTGATCAGGAGCTTTTCAGGAGCATGGAACCACCTCTTAATTGCTGGTGTTCCCAGGTCCACCCTGACCCAGAGTGGTAGCACCTGTTAGGGTCCCAGCTATGGGCAAATAGTTAACTCCTAAACTGGGGTCAAAACACTATGATGGTGTAAAAATAGGTTTTAATACCAGAAATAATTTGTAAGAAAGAAAAAAAAATGTACCAGCAATACATTTTTGAAAAAGAAACCATATTACCAGTGATGCATTTTTTTTTTTTTTTTTTTTTTCAAATTACCAATGAAGGAAAATTCTTACCAGGAATAGATTTTTGGAAAAAAATATTACCAACAATGAAAATTTTGTTGGCATTATATAACCCATTGAGGTTGATATGCCGTAAAATAAACCAGACCAAATTTTCTGGTGCAACACAGGAAAGTTAGTTCTCTGTGTTGCACCAGAAATTTTTTCTCACTCAAGTCCATCCATCAAATCTATAAATCGACCATTCACCTTTGCATGGAATACTGCTGCCATATATGGCCTGGAGCCCCCACTGTTCATCTTAAGGTCCTCGACAAAATCCAGAGATGCATATGCAATGTGATTAGCACCGATCTGGCATCTAGTTCATAGTCGCTCTCTCACAGACCTACCATTTCTTTCCTCTGTCTTTTTTATAAATACTTTCACGGTAGCTGCTCCAACGAGCTACTTTTGCTGGTTTCCAAACTGCATGAATTTAAACATGCTACTAGGTTGGCATCTCAGTCCCACTCTTTCACTGTCAAAACAGTTAAATATAACTGCCTCTTCTACTTCAACAGTTAAATATAACCACTTCTTCCTCTCTTGCACTTCCTGTCTGTGGAACTCCTTTCCTCTTACTTGTTTCCCTGATCGCTATAATCTTCAAATATTCAAATGCAATGTTAATCGACATCTTCAGATGCCTTCTTTCTCTTCATCCTTTCTGCTATTACACCTCTTTATTCTTGCTCACACTCTCTGTAACCCCTTGCATGCTAGTGGCACTCTTACCTTGCTTTGGGTGAAATGCTTAAAAAAAAAAATACATCCAGCAAGCTGCTACAAATATATCCTGCTGAAACTTGTGTTTGGTGGAATATATTTGGCATATTAAAAGAAATGAATATAAAATAATAAAATAGTAATACAATTCCAGTATTTTATTAACACTACAGCTTGCATCTTATCCAAAAGCTGATAAACTAAATGTAAGCACTGACCAATGTACTGTTTAAGTCAGTCAGCCATTCAGACAACTAGATATCGTATGTGTGTCATCTGAGAAATTTCATGATCGTAGTGACAGTTTTGACACATAATATGCATATACCATAAAAACAAGTTATTATTTACTGTATCCTAATTTCTTTTACTGGTTGGCTTAAGTTACTGGCAGCCTGCTGTATGTTTGGGGGTTGACCTATATAGTAGGTATTGGCCTTACTTAAAGTTTTGAACTAAAAACCTTGAGGTTGGCTTGTACAGCAGGTCACATCATGGTACCATCATTTATTTCAGTTTAAAAATAAATTAATCTTCTTAAAGCATGAAATGTTAAAGTTTTAATGAAATGCATTTTGCTTCAGAGAAATATAATTCTCTTCATGTCTGGAATAATGAAATGTAACCAATATGCAATTAATTGACCAATTTTAAAAATTTATATCAAATTATCAATATTTTTACTCTTTGTTGAAGCTCTTATATTTTTTCTTGCTACAGCAGTGCAACCAACTCATGCAATGGCTTTTGATTTTATGTGGCAATTGCCAAAGTTTGTGATCGACTCAGACATGTTTTCAGAGTTCTGTTTGTGAATTTAATTTCTATTTAGTCTGTTAGCGCTTTCAACAATCATTTTGATCATCGCAAGCAGGTGAAGTGCACGTATGTTCAACAGACATATATGCGAGTGAGCTAGCAAAGAATTAAGTGCAGTACAATATTGATGGCAAGATTACATCATTTTATAGTTGAAATGGCTAGATGCAACCACAAGTTCTATGGTAATAGTTTTCTTCTATTGCACTTCTTGCTTGTGGAACTCTTTTCTAGCTTCTTATTTCCCAGTCAACTTTTGTCTTCAAAAATTTAATGCAATGTCAGTTATTATCTACTGTCTTAATTCTTGTTTTGTTCTCTCTCTTTCCTCAATAGTGTCTTTTTGTTCTCATATTCTCCAACACTCAGTAACCATTTGCATCTTAGCAGCTTTATTGCCTTGCTTGGGGTGAAATGATTGTAAAAAAAAATAATTTCCTACAATTTCATAATTTATCCACATTTCCATTTTCTGTTAATCTTCTACCCAGATAGTTGAATTTCTGTGGCAAAAAACTGTACCAGAAACCACATCACTTGAGGACTACCAATAGCAGCAACAGCAAAAATGGATAGCACATGTAATTCAATGAGAAAATAATGACATAATTAAGATGTTGACATTCCACATTACTTCAAATTTAATGTTAAGAAGCAAGCATCCGTCAGTACTAGAAAGAGCAATAACAGCTACTGGACTTAAGAAACCTGTTTTCCACAAAATTTTTTTTAAGATAGCTTTTATAAATTTCACCCCAAAACAGTACTGGCTATTCAGTCAATGAATGCCAAATGTTTCTTTGTGGGGAAATGGCTAATATTATAATCACCATTGTGTCTAGTAGTTCTTAACTAGGAAAATCCTTCAAACATAAAATGATTTCAAATCTGACTAAATGCCCACCATCCTAAGAGAAAAATCTGGTAGTGTCAGTATGCAGGACATTTTTCTTTTAAAAAACATATCAGTTGACATTTTTATCTTTGAAGAAAAACACATAGTCACACCTAATATTGAAATTGCTTAATTTAAAAAGAAAGAATTAAATTCTCTATAAGCAACAAACTTATATCAGGTCATCCCATAAGTTCTATCCGAATTTTACCTTTTTGTTAAAATGAACGAAATTTAAAGAGTATTTTATAATGTCTAATGGAGCAGAACATTATTTTTATGCTTAGATGCATTTAAACTGATCAACTTTTATTTCAGAGAACAATAAAATTAAATTTTGTTTGATTAAAACCCTGCTAACATGGAAGTACCCAAGAATCATTTGAGGCACATAATGCATTATGAATTCAAGAAAGGAAACTCAGCAGCCGAAGCGGCTAGAAAAATTCACTCAGTTTATGGAGAGGAATGTGTGAATGAAAGAATTTGCAGAAGATGATTTGCAAAATTCAGAGGTGGAGATTTCACCCATGAAGATGATCAAACCGGACATCCAGTTGAGTTTGATGAAAAGCTTCTTGTAGCAGACCTTGAAGAAAATCCTGCGTTATCAGTTGAGGAATTGGCAGTGGTTCTCAGTTCAAACCATACAACTGTTCATTGTCATCTTCAACAACTTGGAAAAGTTCCTAAACTTGGAAAATGGGTTCCTCATGAATTGTCTGAAAACAACCTCAAATCTCAAGTTGACATCTGCTCTTCTCTCCATTCTCGCCAACTTGTTTCACCTTTTTTGGATAGACTTGTGACTGGCGACGAAAAATGGATCTTTTATCGAAATGCTAAGCATCGTAGACAGTGGCTTGGTAAAGGGGAAGGACTCCAGCCGAGAAGGGAAGTTCATTGGCAAAAGGTTCTTCTTTCAATTTGGTGGGATCGCCAAGGAATAATCCACTTTGAATTCTTACCACCTAATGCAACAATTAATGGTCAAATATACTGTCAGCAATTAGAGCGTTTGAAACAAGCTTTGAGAAAAAAAAGACCTGCTCTAGTGAATCGAAAAGAGGTGATGTTTCATCAGGACAATGCGTGACCCCACACAGCAAGAATCACGTCACAAAAGATCTAGGAACTTGGTTGGGAGAAAATTCCTCATCCACCTTATTCTCCCAATCTTGCTCCTTCAGACTACCATTTGTTTCGTAGCTTACAGAATCATTTGGAAGAAACAGCTTTTGTAACACAGGAAGAGGTTAAAACTGACATTTGTGAGTTCTTCGAATCAAAGCCAAAAGAATTTTACAGTAATGGAATTAGTAAGCTTGTTAATAGATGGAAGGAAGTCATAGATAATCAGGGAAAATACATTGTTGATTGAATCTGTAATTAAATGTAACATTTTGTCACTTGTTTTCTTTATTCAAAATTCAGACAGAACTTATGGGATGACCTGATACATATTTGTGTTGATGGGAGATTTTTGGCTTATCTGCTCATAAAAATGAATTCAACAAAATGTTATTTCTAGGCAATAATGATTTAAACTGTTTTCTTTTTCTGCTTTTTATTATGAAATCATATCCAGGAGATCATCTGAAGATTGATAAATAGAAGGAGGAATAAAAAGGGGTGTTGTTGAAGGAGGAGGATTACGGAAAGAAGAGGGGGGGAAATGATAATTGAGAGCGTGGAGAAGGCAGAGAAAGAGTTGAAGATGGAGGATTAGGGAAAGGAGAGGGAGGTAAATGATAATTGAGAGAGTGGAGAAGGCAGAGAAAGAGTTGGAGGATTAGGGAAAGGAGAGAAGGGAAAATGATGATTGAGAGAGGGGAGGAGGCAGAGAATAGGTTGAAGGAAGAGAATTAGGGAATAGAGTGCAAGGCAAAACAATGATTGAGAGAGGAAAGGAGGAGTGAGAAGGGTTGAAGGAAGAGGATTGAGTAAAAGAGAAGATGGAGAAAAGGATGTGAGAGTGGAAGGAGGAGTGTGATTACTTGAAAGAGAGAAAATTGATGAAAAAGCTTATTGAGAAATGGAAGGAAAACACAAATGCAAAAAAATCTTTACATTATTATTGATGTAACACGTCCATCTGATAACTTTTCTCTGAAGGAGAAAAATAAAGAAACTCAATAAAAAAAAAAAATCTATCAAAATATGGGACCTTCCAGTTGGTGGGACAGCAGCACTTGTTGGAACCAAGGGACTGATAAGGCTTTGTCAGATATTATTACCAAATTTCTTCATGTCCGCTACACTGAATAGAGAAAATTTCTCTCTGGCATTTTCTTATATATTTAATGTTTGTGGAACTGTGAATAATAAATCAAGGTTGTTTTCTTTTTTCTTCTTTTTATCCTTTTACCCTTTTTTTTTTTCATTTTTTTTTTCTCCCTCTCCCACTTTCTTTTTTCTTTAGTTTTCTTCTTTTTTTTTCTCAATTTTCTTTTCTTTTCTTTTTTCTTTTTCCATATGTCATGCATTTCTTTGTATTCTCTTTGGATGTGTGTATGTATTGGCAATAAATATGAAAGAAATATGAAATGCTTGTATTGGCATGAATTAATCTTGAAAATTTAATTAAGATTTCTATATGCATAAGATAGTGTACTTGATTTTGCTTTTAAAGGATGGTAAAATTAGATATCAAACAATGGCACTCATAAAATTAAAGACACAGACTAAAATGAAATAAAAATTAGGCATATGCATCTTTGTTTTGTCAGCAATACTTGCATTACTTCCTGAGCATTGACCTTTGTAATTTTCAATGCATTGCATTTGAAAAATCATTATAAATGTGTTTAAATAATATAGAAATATAGTTCTCTTCTTGTCAACAATGCTTGTATCAATTCTTGTGCATTGTGTTTTACAACTGTCAATGCATTTATTTGTAAAATCATTAAAAATGCACACACACACACACGCACACATATGTGTGTGTGTGTGTGTGTGTTTTATCAATAGTGCTTGCATTAATTTTAAAAAATTTTTAATGCATTTCATTTGTAAAATCATGACATATATATGACTCTTTTGCTTGCATTAATTCTTGAGCATAGATCTTTGTAATTTTCTGTGTATTTAATTTGTAAAATAAATACAAATCTGCTTTATTTATATATATATATATATATATGTGTGTATGTATTTGAAAGAGAGAAAGAACAAATATGAAATCTGATCCACATTTGATCACAATTCATATTTATATATATATATATATATATATATATATATATATATATAAGTAATGCTCAGTTTTTGCTAGTGGGAACATGTGTATATATATATATATATATATATATATATATATATAGCTATGTTTTTATCATCAATGCTTTCATTTATTTCTTAGTATTGATGTTTGTAATTTTTCATTTGTGAAATAAAAATATATTTATGTTTCATATATATTCTGCTGCTTCATGTCTCTTCTTCATCTTTGAAGAAATTGTCCAGTATTCACTGCCATATGGGAAGACTGATTACGTAACAGTTCAGTACTGTTTTCTTTGTTTCTAATGAAATGCATTTGTGGAAGGCAGTTTTTGTTATCCCAATGTACTTTCGGATTTCAACATCACATTTCCTGTCCTCTGTTAAAATACTTCCCAGATATCTAAATTGTTGCACTTGTTAGATTTTCGTATCTTGAATTCATAATTTGCATAGTGGGTTCACCCTTTTACTAATAATCATGAATTCTGTCTTTTTACAATTGATATTTTATTCTTTCTTCTTGATTTCTTTCATTATCTTTTGTAGGCGTCCTTGTAGTCTCCATTCTATGCTTGCTGTCATTCGCATATCTTATATTGGTAAGATTGTGGCTGCCAGTATTGAATCTTGATAGGATTTCTAATTCTCTCAATTCTTGATTTTTTTTTTTTTTTTAACAATCAAATATATTGGTCACTCAGTTTGAACCAGTGTCCCAACTTCTAAGTTAGTCAAGAGAATATACAATATGATTAGCTAATTTATTTGAATAATTTTATTTTATTTATAGGACAGAATTTTTTTTGCATGTTAGATAATCAGAGCATTGATTCATTGAGTTTTGTCATGGTTTATCAACCCTATGTGATTATTCAAAGCTGAGATATATTTCAGATTTTAGAAGGTTGCTTATAGTACTGAGTGTTGGATAATCAGAGCCTGGGTACATATATATATATATATATATATATATATGGCAGTTGAATGAAGAAATAGTTTGGAAACCAATGTTTTAGACAAGCTTGTTATCCAATACTAATCAAAAATGAATGATAATGGCTGACAATGTTTTATCTTATAAAATACTTTTGTTGTTACTGATACTGTTGATGTAAAAAATCATAAACAAAGATAGTGGGGTAAAAATTCTGGGATGAAATGATGAGTCTATAGGTTAGATTTGTTCATCTGCAAAGCCACTGAGTTCTTGTAGCTTAAGAGTTAATGCAGCTGTTGAATTCAACTGGGATTTCTTGAGGCAGAAAGAAGCAACTAAAATATTAAAATGAAAAGTAAAAATTCAAGAAAAATCAGAAATGAATAATTCTGAAAATATATTTAATTCTATTTTTAAAAATCTATAATGTATCAGTTTTCTAGCATTAAAGAAAAGGAAAACATAATAGATCTTGATTAATTTTTCTGGGAAAGAAAATAAACTGAATCTAAACATTATTATTATTATGGGATCTTACCCATAATAATAATAATAATAATAATAATAATGGGCTATTCCATACTTAATAAATACTGCACCTCAGGAGTAGGCAAGGAGTCAGTCGTTCAAGTTTTGACCGACTGTTCGGTTATACTCTCATCCTACGGACGGGAGGAACCCGAAGGAGGCTACGCCGAAGGGCAGGGTCTCCTTCATGGAGGTAGACTGGCCCTGAACCCGTTTATACGGGTTCAATGGGCATATTTTTGGCCGAGCCCACGGGCTCGGAATGCCCATGTTAAAAAGGCCTTGTACCACATGACACCCTCGTGGGGGGGTGACTGAATATCGTCAGTCATTCAAGTCCTGACCGACTGTTCGGCTGAACTCTCTACCTTTGGGCGGGGAGGTTACGCCGAAGGGCGGATTCTCTTTTGGGGAGGTAAACTGACCCCGAATCCGTTTATATGGGTTCAATGGGCATATTTTTGGCCGAGCCCACGGGCCCAGAGATCCCACGTTAAACCGGCCTTGTGCCACATGATGCCCACGTGGTGGGGTGGCTAAATATAGTCAGTAGTTCAAGTCGAGTCAGAGGCAGTCCAAAACAGAGTCGCGTTCAGACAATTACTGCAAGACATTGGAATAGTGATACTGGTCGAGACTACATTGTTCTCTCTACTAAACCTGATTGTTCATATTAACACTTCTACTTCTCTGTATATATTCCTGTTTGTAATATATCTGTGTTATTCCATACCAGTGTTGGAGTTCTTTATCGGTTCTACCTTGGACTATCACTGTGGTACAAGGAACAATTATTATTATTGTATTATAAATAATATATGGGAGAATACAATATATAATTTTCTATTGATCTCTCTCTCTCTATCTCTGTGTGTGTATATATAATATATATATATATGAAATGGACAAAGTCCAACAATTATTTTAAGACATTTTTATGTTTATACATTCTTTTTATAGATACAAAAAAAATAATGTATAAACATAAAAATGTCTTAAAATAATTGTCGGACTTTGTCCATTTCATAATGTGTGACATCATTTGTTTACATTTGGATGCGCTTTGAGCAGATATGAATGTACGTGAGAGATTCATAGAAGATTGAAGTTTAAATACAGTAAATTCAACCTTGCTAACCGAACACGCTTTCGTGACTAAATCGGTAAAGGCACGTCAAGCTAAATGACGGTTCCGTATAGGGTACAGGTTCAAATCCTGTCAGAGGGTGAATATTTTCTGTGAAAATTTCTCGGACATTCAGGCCGGTAAATGTTGTTTAATACTGTTTATTATCAACAGAGCATTTACTTAAATATTTGTATCTATAAAAAGAATGTTAAACATAAAAAATGTCTTTAATAAATAAATTGTCGGACTTTGTCTTAAAATATATATATATATATATATATATATATATATATATATATATATGGCCACTCATATTTGAGGATTCCCGTCTACTAGAACAGTTAGCCAATCCCTATTGCAGATGCTTGCTCGGGTGCATTTGTGTTTATTCAGCACCCACAGAGCCCGCCTGTGGTTTATAAAGCAACAATGCTGAGCAGACCTTAGTTACAGTTTCTGGGAGAGAGAGTGTTATCTAGCATGATCAACAATTTGAACAAGGTCAGCATGCTCTAGCCCTCAGGCATGATAACTTGTGACTGTGCTAGCATAGCTATCGATGGCACCAAGGTTTCTGTCTACCCAATTTCACTCACAAGGCTTGGGTCAACCCGCGGTGTGGTTTTCAGGCACTTTCCAAAGGTGCTGCATGCTGGGATCGACCCCTTCAGTCCGATAACATCAGAAAGTCTCCTTCCTGACAAATTGACCATGGTGAGATTTGAACCTGGGTCTCATGGTCAGAATGCAAATGTTCTAATCACTTGCCTCTCTCTCTCATATATATATATATATATATATATATATATATATATATATATATATATATTTATTTTGGCAGTAAGTTTTCATTGAGAGATGTTTCATTAAATAATTTTAATTGGATCATTTCAAATTCACAGACAAGCTTTTTGGTGTCATTATTAAAGAAAGAAAGAAAATTACTATGTTGATTCATATTGTTTATTCTGAGTACTTTCGATATTAACACAGTCATCATCAGTGTGTTGTTTTTTCTGATGATGACTTTGTACTAACATCAAAAGTACTCAGAATAAACAATATGTATCAACAGTAATTTTCTCTCTTTCTTTAATAATGACACCAAGAAGCTTGTCCGGGTATATGAAAAGATTCAATTGAAAATAAGCAGACAAAACTTGCCTAAATTATTCAATGAAACATGTCTCAATGAAAACATGCTGTCAAAATATAAATTAATATATATATATATATATATATATATATATATATATATATATATATATATATATATATATATATATTGTGTATATTTTGGCAGTAAGTTTTCATTGAGATATGTTTCATTAAATAATTTTAATTGGATCCTTTCATATTCACAGACAAACTTTTTGGTGTTAAAGAAAGAGAGAAAATTACCATGTTGATACATATTGTTTAATCTGAGTACTATCAACATTAGCAGAATGCCATCATCAGGGTGTTGTTTTTTTTTTTTTTCAAGACAAATATTGTCGTGTTTATTATTTTCAAAGACAAAATTATAAAGGATGTTTCTTTAATTTTAATTCTAACTGAATGTGTAGATTTTTACATATGAACTTTGTTTAATTTAGAATTAAAAATAATAAAATATCCTTCATAATGGCTGAAAGTACTCAGACATACAAAATATTTTCGGACAGTTTTTACATACCTTATTTTCAGAAATGGAAAAAAACTTACATGAGCAAAAGAAAAATTAAATAAAAAGCTTAAACACAGTACCTTGTCAGTCATCTTTTAATGAATCTTGTATAAATGAGGGATTGCTACACACATGGATATATTTATATATATATATATATATAGTTTTAAGGTATGATACCTTTAGGGGTAAAATTGCTTGTTATTAGAAATAGAGCCTATATAGGTATAAAAATATTATTCTGAAGATTGCCTAACACAGACTGTCTCTGCTCTGTCTTGACTTCCATGTCCACTTTTATACACACACACACACACACACACACACATATATATATATATATATATATATATATATATATATATATATATATATATAAAAAGTTGCAAATTAAAAAATAATAATCTTCTTTTATGAAAGTATTTATTTATTTGTATATATATATTTGATATTTCAGATTGGCCTCAATTATTTCTCAAGAAAGATTGAGGCCAATCTGAAATATCAAATATATATACAAATAAATTAATACTTTCATAAAAGAACTTTATTATTTTTTTTAATTTGCAACTTTTTCTATATATACATATTAAGAAAGTATGCGTGGTTCTCATTATGCTATATATATATATATATATATATATATATATATATATATATATATATATATATATATATATATAGAGAGAGAGAGAGAGAGAGACAAACCTATCATCTACAGACCACCACCATTAATGGACTTTGGATGCAACAGACAAAATATGCAGGCAAAATAAACAAAAAAAGTTATGCAGGAAAAATCTTCCAAATCATCAATGAATTTCAAGATTTGTGGGTTTAGCAGAATAAGTCATTAGTTCTAAAAGTGACCACTTGGCGGCAGTGGCTGGCCTTTCAATTGTAAACAAAGGCGGGCATACAGTATATAAAGTATGATACATTAGCACGTGCATGAGAAGGTGACTGTGAAAAATCTATTATTTTTATTTTGATTAATAAATCTATATTAAGTATATATTTATTTATGCCATATATACATGTTTATAGTATTTACATTATGTTCATAACTAATGGTAGTTACTTTAGTGGTTTTATAACTCAAAAATAATCTTTTCCCATCTATGGACAATTGGCTTTAATGGACCCCCCCACCCCTTCTGTTGATGAGAGGTCTGTATAGAATTGAAGTAGGGTTTAGAAGGAACTCAAATATAATCCCTTCCCATCTATGGATAATTGGCTTTAATGGACCCCCCCCCATTAGTATGTTGATGAGAGGTTTGTTTGTACACACACATGCATATATATATATATATATATATATAAATGTGGAAGAATATGATATATAAATTTCTATGTATCAGAACAATGGAAAATTCCGTGTAACACGTTTCATCCTCTAGAAGGACTTCATCAGACTAAAGTAATACATTTATTGATGGAATTATCTTCAATGGGGAGATATAAAAACATAAGCATTGGTAGTATAACTGATTCTATTCAGCTTCTTTATGCTATTCTTTTTGTTTTTTATCACTTTTGTCATTACGTATACCACATTGTGTTAATAGATCTGCCAAGAAAGGTGACATGTTCTAAGAACCTGGACACAAATTTACCATGGATAGTTTGGTAATCAAAGCACTTTCTATACATTTTTGTCTCAGTGAATTGCTTTCTCTTCTAAATAAAGCATCATTTTTTAAACAGAAATTATCGTCAGACACATTACAGTGAGTGACAAATGCATTTAAATTTTCAGTGTTCCAACATCTTCAGCATTTTCTGTCAGTGTGTAATTATAACTGATACCTGTGCTTTTATATCTTCCCCTCCCACACATATATATATATATATATATATATATATAATTCTATAAAAATCATTACTTTATTCTGATGAAGTGCTTCTGGAGAGCAAAACATGTTACACAGAATTTTGTCTTTTTTTTTTTATTTTTTTTTTTTAACCTATAATTATACCTATGTTATAATTCTGCTCGTTCCTTCATTAATATGACCATTACATCCTGCCATTGCCTAATAAATAATGGACTATTCTATTTTGTCAGCAAGGAAATATAGAAAAGACATATCGGAGATGCTGTTTGGTTTCAGTAAGAAAAAGAAAAAAAAGAAAGAAAGAACAAACTGCTTCAATGAAATGGACAAACACGTCATTTTTAAATCTCTTCATTGGTACCGTCTGACTTTATTAATAATTTCCTGCATTCATATTTATGTCTGTTATTGTAATATTTTGTTAAAGTTGTTAAGCTCGAATATTTAACAATGGGATAGGGGAATTTCTGTGGGTATATTTTTTTTGTGATGTCAATGGACACTCATTGCCACTTTTGTGATGCCATTGAATACTCTTTGTCACTTTTGTAATGCACGTTGTAGTAGAGACTTTGTAATTACAGATACAACTATAGTAACACCATTGAACAATACTGGTATCAGATGCCTTCAAATATCACTCGCACTAATAGTACTTGCTTGATTATACTCGCTTAAAAAGTAACCCGTATAGTTATCTGAATAGAGAAATAGTATAGTGAATAGAGTAGAGAATAGTATAGTGAATAGAATAAAGGAATAGTATCATGAATAGAATAAAGGAATAGTATAGTGAATAGAGTAGAGAATAGTATCATGAATAGAATAAAGGAATAGTATAGTGAATAGAGTAGAGAATAGTATCATGAATAGAATAAAGGAATAGTATAGTGAATAGAGTAGAGAATAGTATCATGAATAGAATAAAGGAATAGTATAGTGAATAGAGTAGAGAATAGTATCATGAATAGAATAAAGGAATAGTATAGTGAATAGAGAAGAGAATAGTATCATGAATAGAATAAAGGAATAGTATAGTGAATAGAGAAGAGAATAGTATCATGAATAGAATAAAGGAATAGTATAGTGAATAGAGTAGAGAATAGTATCATGAATAGAATAAAGGAATAGTATAGTGAATAGAGTAGAGAATAGTGGTCCGTATAGTAATAGAGGATAGAGTAAAATCGGAAATCAATTAGATGTCACGTGACTTCCTATATATGTGTTTCCTCTATGGTCATGTGATCTACTTAATTCAATAATGGCATCACCTGTGTTTGCTTACTGGGGATCTATGTTCAAACTCAAGTGTCAGCAGCAGCACTTTATTCCTATATAAAAATTTTATAGGTGTAGAGCTCAAAGAGTAAAACTGTGAAATTTTCATAGGTGCCACTACCTATATATTATTTTATTAAAAAAAAACAAAAAACTCTTGAATTTAAGGAGACAGAATTCTTGGGCTTTGATAAACTGCCATAGAATTTTGAAAATATCATAAACATTTTAAAATGTATGATAATGGCTGCCGGAGAATCAACACCTTAATGGAATTTTCCTTCACCAATGATTGACTTGTGAAGAAAGAGAAGAAAGAACAATCCCAAATGCAGAAGGCAAGTGGTGAGGTGTGGTGATCAGACACTTTTGCTGATATTGGCAGAACTGGTTTCATATGATGATAAAAACAGTTTATAAATGTAGGATATTTATTACTTGGAATGACAGACACCTGAAGAAGGCTTGAGGGTATAAGGGCTGAAACATCGTCATAGTAAAACCTAAGATTAGCATATTAGTCCCAATGAAAATAATAATTCCTCAATCCAGAAATTTAGATGAAAATGAATCAGAATTGTATTATAACTGCCTTATCATTTTTTTTGTTTTTTTTCTTGAGTTTTTTTTTTTTTATTTAAGATATTTAAAAATTATAATTAAGTATTTTTTTGATGAAAAAGAAAAACACTATTTCTTCAGGGGTTTCTGCTAGCAATTAAAAAGTAAATAAATAAAAAGGTAATTTTCAGATTTTTTTTCTTTTGTTAACAATTATTATATTCTTAAGCTGACTAGAAATTTCTAGAATATTTCTACTAAATGTTTTTTATTTTATTTTATTTTATTTTATAAAGAATTCTAAATTAGCAAAATTTTAAAAAAAATATGTAATTAGAATTTTTCTTCCCTCTGTCTCTTCAAAATAACTCTTCAACTTAAAGAAAGAAGTTTAATGATTTAAAAAAAAAAAAAAATTTTAGCATAAGATAATTTCATGGGACTGTACAGAAATTGCTTGAAATAGTTGTGAATTGTATTATAGTTATCACTGCAGAAAGTGAAATCAGTGTGTTCAATTTTTTCTTACATTTGTATTGAGCTAATGCCCTTGGCAGGAAGGAGGTATCAATCTTCCTTCAACTATGGCTTAAATACTAGTGCCAGCTGCTTTCCAAGACATGCAACAATAAACGACATCATCATCAGATGTCTGGAGCAGCTGGGTTCCCTTTTCTAATCGAGCCCATAGGCCTCAACTGTGGTGATAGAAAGCAGCCAAATGGGATTAGCATTTTCCCTTTTAAAGGGGGAAAAGTCAATGATTTGGGATGTGACCTGTGCTGATATATTTTTGACCAGTGATTTAAGTCAAGACACAAAGATAAATACACATAGTTGAATATTCTTCTCTTGTGGACAGATTAATTTTTACTCTAGTGGCAGTGTAGTCTTTGTTCGATGGTGTTTCTTTGGAGGATTGGTGAAATTGTCTCTCGATTAAGGAACAAGGCTCATTAGATGGAGTGGATCTTGCAGCATGTCTTACTTGCAATGGTGCGCGGTAATGCCTTTTGCCATCATTGCAGCTGGCAGAGAATAGCAAAAAAAAAAAAAGATTTGTTTTTTGTTTAGGGATACTTTGTTCAAATAAATTTATTATCTATCTGTTAAAAAAAATTACTAAGCCAGAGTGATTTCACTTGCTTTGAACTGAATTCATAACCATTGTGACCATATTGCTTAAAGTTTGTATTTTCAAAAAAAATTTCTTTTCCTTGATTTCATGTTTTATAATCAGCGTAAGTCATTTCAATACATAAAACACTCTTCTGCCTTCACATAGGCAGTTTCTTGTCAGACTCGTATAAGCAATCTCTTTTACTTTATGCATCTTATTAATGAGTTCCTCTATTAATTGTTTGCTTGCAGGAAACTCCTTATTTCCTTTGAATCCCTTTGCATCTTAGTAGCTTTATTTCCTTTGATTGAGCAGTGGGTGTTGAAAGGATTTACAAAAAAAAAGAAGCAATTTGAAATGGCATGGTTCTCTTAATGATTTATTATTTACAACAGCATATTTAGCTGACTGATGTTTAATTTTCAAACTTTTTATCACACCAAAAATAAGAATTCTTAGTTAAAGAAAAGAAAAATTTGAACACAAAGGCCATTTATTTGTATTTCATAAGTTTAGTAAAAGAAACAACAATCAAAATGTGGAATACTTACGAGAGAATGTTGCACATTGGGCAAGTAACCATGCTGAAGCAGTGAATACTGTACACAGAGCTGGGGATGTTTTAAAAATGATCCTTAATTACTTTCTTTTTTTTTTATTAAGAAGTCACCGAAAAAAATTTATAGTTTGCATGTCATTGAGTTGTCGCTGTGTTGAATAGGCTAGTGGTGAGTTGTCCTGGAGTTGAGTCAGCGGTGTTGAGTTGTCCTGCACCCATTCTGGGAGAATTAGAAATCTGACTAGATTTATTATTGGCAGCCACAATCTTAACAACTTTAGATATGCAGATGACAAACTGATTGTAATTGTGCAAATTAATTGAAACAAAACAAATAATTCCGTTATCATTTACCTTTTTTCGTATTTTTTACAATGAAACATGACGCAGTGCACATGTTAGTACTTCGTATATCCATTTCACGATGTCGTTCCTTGCAGATTGACCAAAGATTCTCGATTGGATTTAAATGAGGAGAATTTCCTGGCCAGTCTTTTGTTCGCTGGTAAGGATTGCCAGTGTGTTTGTGAAGTGTTACAATTTTCATTTGTTTCCTTGGAGTAACTTCCATCTCAGACATTGGCTGTAAGTCAACTAGTCAACAGTTGAGACAATAGTGTCTGGGCATGATGAAAATCTGATGAAATCACGGATGACGCAACATTTTTCAAGGTCAAACAAATTCAATCAAACACTCCGAAAATGGATTGATATTAATGTCCATCACTGCAAATGACCTAATTTGACTGTAAAATAGAAATTGATTACATGCTGTCACTCCAGTGGGTAATGTACGGTGAAAGAAAGGAAACTAAAGAAAGTTGTTTCAATTAATTTGCACAACGATGTAGAATGGAACAGGAATTCCTACAGAAGAGAGTAAAAGATGCATGTATATAAAAGTATCAAGAATTAATTAATTTAAAGAACAATTAAAAAATATTAATTTTGTGTCAAAATACATCATGTATTTCCTCATTCAGGACTCAAATCACCAATAGGGATTTCACTTATCCACATTTGGCCAAATCTGCAAAACTTTCATGTCCAAAACTTTTCTTAAATTAAATCTACTTTGAAAAATATATTTAAAAAAAACAAATATATAAAAAAAAAAAATATAAAAACAGACTTATGTCTTAATAACTTCTTCTCTATACCATTTCCTCTTCAGGATGTATACGATCATAGCTCTCCACAACTTCCTGTCCTTTGTAGCTCTTAACAGTGTGCATCTTTTTACTGTCCTTCACAGTCACTGTTCTACCCTCTATTTACACAAACTTGTTAGATAGGTTACTCATTTCTTCCCTACGTCTCTTTCTTTCCAGATGTCCTGTGAGTGCCACATTCTCCAAGCCTTCTTTCCTTATCATGTGTCGTAGAAATTTCAACTGCCTCTTTCTGATTCTAAGTATTAGTGTCCTTTTTCATTTCTATTTTCCTTTAAACTTGCTCGTTGCTTATATGCTCTGTCCATGGTATCCCCACTATCCTTCTGTAGAACCACATTTCTGTTACTTCCAGTCTTCATCCTTGAGGAAATTGTCCAATATTCACTGATACATAGGAAGACTGATATGATATATCAGTTCAGAACTCTTTTTTTGATTTCTAATGAAAGTTACCTGTTTTCTAGTAACTTTTTTTGTTTGTTTTATTTTACTGTAAGGTTGTACAAGGCCATGGGGGGGCCACTCAAAGTAGATGGTTACGATATGGTGTAGTTTATATGGATAGGAGGGGAAGACGATTTTTGACTCTAGACTTGAACAGGATAAGATTGTAGAGATCAGGGAAACATCCTCTTGGGAGTCTGTTTCATAGGGCAGTGGTTCACAGGAAGAAGCTGTTTGAGTGGAACTTACTTCTTGCCAATAGAATACAAAGGGAATTTGGTTGGTTTGTAACTATGTAAGTGCCAGTGCGGGTCCTAGCTGTGAAAGTCAGACTTTATGGAACCAGGAAATGCAGTGAGAGGTTGGAGCATGGAATATAATTCTTCTCCCACAAGGACTTGGAGATGCTTTTGAACTCTATCAAGACTGGAAAGTGAGATCTGGGCATCGCCTGCCCAAATATGGCAACAGTACTCCATTATTGGCCTGATCTGGATGAGGATAACATGAGGATTCGGGTATTAGGTTGGTGCAAAAATAATGACGTTTTTTGACGTTAAAAAATACGTCAAAAAACGTCATTATTTTGTGCACCAACCTAATACTTTTGCAATGCATCCTTCACTGTTCCAGTCTGCCTTCAGATAAATTTTAATAAATCATTCATCAGGCCCTATAAACTGGTGCTAAAACATTCCAAATGAAGAGGTTTACCAAATAACAGAAAAAGACTATATTTGAATGCTTTCAGCTACACAAAAAACAACAATTGGTAGCACATGTAACTGGAAGAGAAAATAATGCGATAATCAAGATGTTAACTTTCCCATTATCAAAAATAAAAGATAATAATAGAAAGAGCTATAACATTTAGTGGACTTACGGTGGAGTAATGGATAGCGGCTAAGATTGAGGAATTGGAGAGCCAAGCTTGAATTCCAGTTGAATCCATTACATTCACTTACATGCTAATACCCTTTGGAAAGGTATGAATCCTCTTTTTTTCCCTCCAGTTATGGGTAAATAGCAGGACAGACTGGATTCTATCACCTTGGATGGCAACTAGTCTACCACAGGAAGAAATGGCAACCTACTGCAGGAAAAAAATCTGCTTTGTCAGTCATGTATCGAAAGATACATGATTGCCTAAGCGTGTATCATGCATGGCACATAACTGACTGAATCTCCTGAAAAACTTGTTTTTTTTTTTTTTAAATATGGATGATATACTCTTACAAATATAGAAATATAATCTGATGCCGTCAAAGTGATCAGATCCTGAGGGAAAAGCTCAAATTAATAATTAAAAAAAGGTATTTTTTATTCCTTGATTACTGAAATGTTTTTGTATATTTCATATCATTTTTATAATTGATTTACCTCATAGCAAAAATATATATATTAGTCAGGGTAGCTGTGTCCCCTCTGTCATTAAGTGGACATATTAATATATTGTAAAATATCACACAGCCCAAAATATATTGGTTGTTAGCGCTCATCCATATTTTGATTATTGTTGCCAAATATCATCTGATGCTCCTGCTATATATTTAGAAATTGTTGATAAAATCCAAAGAAGAATTTGCAATATTATTTGTCCTGATGTGGAGTCAGTTTTCCCACCAGCCTAATGTAGCTTCCCTGTGCCTTTTCTATAAATATGTTCATTGTAATTGTTCTGATGGATTTTCCTCTATGTTACGTAGACATTATGAATTTAAGTGCAGTACCGGATTGTAAACAATGTAGCAGTTGATTTGGCTAGATGTAACCATAGGTTTCTTCTCTTGCACTTCTTCCTTGTGGAACTCTTTTCTGGCTCTATGCTTTACAGTCAACTTTGATCTTCATAAATGTAAATGCAACATCAATCGCTATTTACTATCTGCTTCATTCCACTTCTTTTATTGTTTTCACGCCTTAAAAATTTACTTATTCTTTCATACTTGGCTTGCTTGAGGTGAAATTATATATATATATATATATATATATATATATAATGTGATTTTCCAAGCATAGCTTAGATATGGCACAAGGCTGAAAGTAGAAGGCACCCAGTGAGGATCGAACTCACTCTCAGTCGTAATTGTTCTCGCAAGACAAGCTTGCTAACCATTACACGCCTCAAGGTGCCTTGATATATATATATATATATATATATATATATATAGTACAGGTATTAATCTGTAGGTATATAATCCAAGTGAATTGTAATGACATAAAATATTAAAACTGATCCACAAAAAGAGCTCAATGTATTTATTATAACAGAGCTAAAATTAGTTATACTAATGAGATAATTTTGGACTTCTCTACTCTGTAATTATATATATATATATATATATATAGATAGATATATATATATATATATAGATAGATATATATATTTTAGGACATTTTTATGTTTATACATTCTTTTTTTATAAATATAAATATTTAAGTAAATGCTCTGTTTATAATAAACAGTATTAACAACATTTACCGGCCTGAATGTCTGAGAAAATATGTATCCTCCAACAAGAATCGAACATATATCATATACGGAACCGTCATATAGCCTGATGTGCTTTTACCAATTTCGCCACAGAGGTGCGTTCCGGTTAGCAAGGTTGATTTTACTGTTTTTAAACTACAATCTTCCATGATTCTCTCATATACATTCATATCTGCTCAATGCGTATCCAAATGTAAATAAATGATGTCACACATTATGAAATGGACAAAGTCCGATAATTATTATATATATATATATATATATATATATATATATATATATAAATGGTAAGAGCAGGAAACAGTAGTATTAAAAAAAGTCCTCAATATACATATAAAAGATAAAAAATTAAAAAATTCTGCATGTAGAGCTTTTACGTATAGAAAATTAGGAAATAATTAAATTCTGCTGCCTTAACAAAATTGCTGGAAGATACTGAAAAGTTGAAACCAATGTAGTTGAATCAGCTGATTTACTAATTTTTTAAACTTATATATAATGGCCACCAACTTGTTTGATGTAGTTACCATATGATATCATTGTAAGACTGGGTTGTGCTTCAAATGAATATGGTTAGAAGAGGGGAAAACTCTATAATACCTACGGCTTGACAGCATTCAGTGATGTTGAATGGTTCTTCCTTTTGGCCACCAACAGACTTGACGGTATCTCTGCAATTGTCCGAAGGAAGTATGCTCCTGAGAACAACTTATTGCACTTTCTTGATCTCACATCTTCCACTGACAGGAAGAAGAGTGATTATATTGAATCAATTGCCAGGTCTGCTGCTAGGAAATTTGAATATTGTTGCTACATCTGGTCTAATGTTTCCTCTATGTATTTATGTATTTTTGACAAAATACAAAGAAGAATCTGCCATATTTTCAGTCCTGACCTGACATCTACAATTCAGCCACTTTCCCCCCACTATAATGTAGCTTCACTCTGCTTTTTCTATGAATTGTAATTGTCCTGATGAGCTTTCCTCTTTAGTACCTTGACTTTTGACTTTAAGTACAGATCTAGATTGGCAGCTAGGTCTCATCGTTTTACAGTTGAAATTGCTATATGTAACAATAAGTTCTATTCTAACAGTTTCTTCTCTCATACTTGTTGCTTGTGGAACTCTCTTCCATCTTCTTGTTTTCCATCTAGATTGATCTTCAAAAATTTAAATGCAATGTCAATTGCTATCTTTAGTCTTACTGAATCCTGTTCTTTTATTGTCATTTCTTCTCACTAAATGTCTTTCCATTTATCTTTCACTCTTAGTAACCCTTGGCTTCTTTGTGGCATTATCTCCTTTTTTGGGGAAGAAATGAGTTAAAAAAATACTGTTTTTGATTAGAGCGTTGGGTGTAGCCCAGTGCAAGGTCTTCCTCTACTTTAATAATTGCTTGCACAGGCATTGCTTGATACTCACACACGTGCATACAGTTTTATGTTTACATTCACAGGCATATCCACATTTAAGCCTAATTTGCATACGGAGAAATGCATTGCAGGTGTGCATATTATAACAGTTATCAGCATGAAAAGTGCAATCGGTGAATCAGGTTCTAATTCAGGTGCAGTTTGTTGCATTCACTTTCACACAAATGTCCTTAGGAGAGGCATGAATCCATCTCTTCTTCCCCAGCTATGTATTAATTAGCAGAGTAGACTGGGCTCTCTAGCATTGGGTGGCAGCCAATCTAGGAGATGGACTACACTGAATTCTAAACTGTGGAGAGGGTGATGGGAAACCACTCCACTAGATGTCCTATTCACAGTTAATAAAGAAGCAGAATTTGTGGAGTGCCATGTTTTTCTACATCCTTAAAGGATATGGCATTAAAAAGAAAAATTTGAATTAGAAAAATTTTAATTAAGTGCTAAAATTTGTTTTTACTTTATTTTTGTTTAATTACATTTTAGTGCACTCTAAGAAAAGGCGTTTTAAATGTAATTTTTAGAGGTCTCTGAAATATTTAAAATATTTTTCTGTCTTTGAATAGTTTATTTATTATTCTTTTTACATTTTGGGTGAAATAATTTTAGAAGTGCATAGAATTATTTCTTAGAGATGCTGGAATGTATTTTTTGTTTTCTCAGTAAATTGTAAAGAAAATCCTTTTAAATTCTCACTTTTTACTTAACTATTAAAAGTTGCTAAAAATTATTTTAAGTAAATTTTTAAATTTTTTTTTTCTTATGTTTATTTTTTTTAATATGTTAAATAAAAGCTTTTATTTATTTATTCTAAATATTTACAGTGTGATAATTTTTCCTGTTACATGTACATAACTTGAATATTTCTATAAAGAGCTTTTATCTCCTTTTTTTCTTCCTGCAAAATCAAAATAAATGTTGCAGAAATAAAAGCCAACAGTGTATTTTGAAAGAAAACTGAGTGATTTACATAGTTTTTTTTTTTTTTTTTTTTTTTTTTTTTTTGAATTGTATAGAAATTATTATACTACTTTTTGTGGTTTCTTGTTTTATTTATTTACTTATTTTTTCTTATGATAATACTTTATAAATGAAAATAAATTCTTTATAGTGAAAAAAAATATTTGTGAAAAAGTTACTTGAACAATTTCTGTTAGCAGTTGTTGGTATTTTCTTTTCTGACTTTTTTTATTTTAAATATAAAGAAAATGTCCTTCCTTGTATAAAAAGACTCCCCCCGCCAGTTTGCTTCTTAATCATAGCTAATTCTTTTTTAACTGCATAAAAAAAAAAAATAAAAAAAAATTGAATGCTTCTACTGAAATGTTATACAGTTAAAAAGAAAAAAAAAAAGCTTTAGGAAGAGAAACAGCAATGTACAATTTCCCACTCTCCCACTCTCTTTTACTCCTTAATGGCCGAACCAGTACAAAGTTTCAGCATCCATTAATATTAATGTCTTTGGTTCTATGTGAAGCCTCAAAGGCAATGTTAGGTTCACTTGTTTTCTGCAATTCAATCATTTTCATCTTCACGCCATATGCGGTATATACAAGTTGATGCATTGTACATACTCAGTAAAAGACTTTCAGGTGGAGATTTGCATAATTTTATTTATTTTTTATTTCTTTCATTTTATGAAAAAGTGAAATAAACTTCTTTATACTCTGTGCAGCATGAGGCACGTGTCTGTCCTTTACTTATAGTTTGGTTATTACACCTCCTAATTCACTTAATTCTCAATTCATAAGACATGAGAATGGCACTTTCATATGGTTTCATGGTGAGCAAGCTTGTTTTGCTTGATAAATTACGGAGTAGTGATTTCGATACTCATTGGGTGCTCCATATTTTTGGCCTTGTGCCACATCTAAACTACACTTAGAAAATCACCATAAGATATGACGAAATGCCTCAGTGTTTTCTTTTTCTTCATGTGCTGTGTCCCTTCAAGAAGTAGGCAATCATGGCTCTCCCCAATTTCTTGGCCTTCGTAGCTCTTAATAAATTTTGTCTTTTTGTTCTCTCGCCTAAAGCTTGTTTCACCATCCATTTACTCAGTAGGTTATGTGTTGTTTTTCTCTGTCCCCCTTGTCTTCAATCTGTCCTGTGATTATCAGATTTTCCAAGTCTTCTTTCCCCATGATGTGCTCAAAAAAATTTCAACTGTCTCTTCCTGATGTTAAGTATAAGTCTCCTTTTTGTTATGTTTTCTCTAAAACTTTGTCGTTTCTCACATGTTCAGCCTATGCTATCCTCAGCATCTTTCTGCGAACATGTTTCAAAAGACTTAAAATAGGACATTATATTTTATTTTTCTCTTTCATAGGTCATATGGCCATATAATATTGAAACAATTGGTCTCATATGTTTATCAAAGTTAAGCAACCTTGAGCATTGTTAGATGGGTGACCACTTTGAAATACCAGTTGCTGTAAGCATGGGTTTGTAGGTGGTGTAATAGACAATAGCTTGGAATTGGAAATCGAGCTGCATTCCAGTTGATCACATTATATTCATTTATGTGCAAATTCTCTTGGGGAAGGTATGAATTCACCACTTCTCCCCACCCCAAGTATGTGTTAATTAGCAGAACTTGTATCCATAAATCATTATTGTCTCTTCAAAATTATTCCAATCTAAAAATATTTTCTGGCTGTAGATAACGTGGAGAAGGTTGATAAATCATAAAAAACAAATCAATCAAAATTCTTTTTAGCAACTGTTTATTTTTTTGCAGTCTTTCTGCACATTTACTTAATGTTTTGTTTCTGTTTGGCATTATTATTTACAAATTCATTTGCATGTCTGCTTAGCAACAAATTTGCAACCATTACCTAGATGGGTAACCACTTTGGAATATCAGGTGTAGTAAGGGTGGGTGTAATAGATAAGGCTTCAGAATTGAAAGTTGGGGAGGCAAGTTCCAGTTCCAGTCAACTGTTATATTCAGTTACGTGCAAATACACTTGAGAAAATTATGGCATCACCTCTTCTCCTCCCAGCTATAGGTTAATTGGTAGAACTTTTATCAGTAAATCATTATTATCTCACCCAAATTCTGACAATCTAAAAATATTTTCTGGTTTTAAATAAACAACAGAAGGTTGATAAGGTGTAAAAAAAAAAACACAATCAAAATTCTCTTTTGTAACTATTTAGTTATTTGCAATCACTGAAAAATCTTTTTTTTTTTTTTTTTTTTTTTCAAGCATGATGCCAAACTGAGACAAATTATTATTTACATGTTCATTTTAACTTCTGCTTAGGATCGACTTTTTTCACTTCTCTGGCAGTTTTACTTAAAGTTATGTCTGTGCACTCTGAAAATGTCAGATAAACATATAATAGAGATAAAATTCTAATTCTCCGATCATGAAAATCAAGTTTGAATTTAATCCTGCTCAATTTGTCAGAGAGGGTGACATCTGGAGAATATCACGCTGGGGAGATGATACTAGCAGGCAGCACTATCCAGATGTGTCTAAAATCTATGCTATGGGTTGACCCAAACTTCACGAGTGAAATTAGATAGATTAAACTGTTCATTGATGGTTGTGCTAGACATCGTGGCCAAGGTTTCCAGCATGCTGGCTTTTTTCAATTATTGACCACACTAAATTACACACTCATCCACAATAACTTTACTTATGGTTCACTCAGCAGAGCTGCTATATAAACCACAGTGGACATTGGAACAGGAATTAGCTAACCTCCTAATCAGACAGGCATACTTGAATACAAGGAATCAACCGTTCTTGTGACTCTTCAGGACATGAGCAATCATAGTTTTGCACAGTTTCTTATTTCTTGTCGCTCTCAGCAGAGTTTCTCTATTTGCCATGACGCCTGTATTCACAAAAGCTCATCAAGTAAGTGGCTCACTGTCTTCCTCTCTCTCTCTCTTGTCCTCTAGATCCCTGTGAGAGGCCAAGTTCTCCAAGCCCTCTTACATGTCAAAAAGCAGTCTCTTTTCTGATTCTTAGTGTCCTTTCTGATTGCATTTTCTGAACCCCTTTCTCAACATAGACATGTATATATGTTTTTACCAAAAGTGTCTTTTTCAGACATGGACGAATAAACATGTTCGAAACATAACATTCAAAAACCAGCTACAGACGTGTTTATACGTTGATTATGTTTCTTTTTATGCCCTTCTGAACTTGAAATGAGTCCAGTTGTCAACTCGTACGTCTGGTTGAGGTATTAGCCACTGCTTGGATACTTCCCCTGTTTCTTAGTCTTCCCAAACAAATAAAAAAAATTAGTCTGAAAATGAAATATTTTTTTTCCTAAAATAATTGGCAGGGAAGGGATTAAAACCTCTTTAATGCATTCTCAGCATCCTTCTGTAGAAGCACATTTCACTTTGCCTAAAGTCTCCTGTTTCTTAGTACTTTGCTTAGCATCTGGAAGACATCTTTTGCTATTTTCAATGTGTGTTCAGATTTCAGTATTTAACTGGATAGGGTTACAAAAATAAGTTAACCATGGGAGTCAAATTCCCTACAGCAGTAATGAGATATCACGAAAAGTTTATTACCTAATGCCTCCATACTACACATGTTTTTTATTATTATATATTTTTCTGTTTTTATGTGCCCTATTCCGTCAGTTCTCTTGAATAAGAGCTAGATTGTATCCCCTAGCAGTGGTGGGGGAGAACAGTCTATACCCGTAAATTAAACAAAGGCTCAAGTTCAGAATTCCCTGTAGATTATCCAGATGGATATACACCTGAGGAAAGCTGGAAGGCACAACAACTGAAACGTTAAGAAAAAAAAAAACAAGGATGTGGACAATGGTCCAGTTATGAATTGCACAAATTTGAACATTTCAACATCATCATCATCATCATCATAATGAATAATAATAATAATAATAATGAGAATAATAATAATAATGAGAATAATAATAATAATAATGAGAATAATAATAATAATGAGAATAATAAGAATCAGAATAGTAATAATGAGAATAATAATAAGAATAATAATAATAATAATAATAATAATAATAATGAGAATGATAATAATAAGAATAATGAGAATATTAATAATAATAATAAGAATAATGAGAATAATAAGAATGAGAATAATGATAATAATAATAATAATAATGAGAATAATAATAATAATGAGAATAATGATAATAATAATAATGAGAATAATAATAATAATGAGAATAATAATAATAATGAGAATAATAATAATAATGAGAATAATGAGAATAATAAGAATCAGAATAGTAATAATGAGAATAATAATAAGAATAATAATAATAATAATAATGATAATAATAAGAATAATAATGATAATAATAAGAATAATGAGAATATTAATAATAATAATAAGAATAATGAGAATAATGATAAGAATGAGAATAATGATAATAATAATAATAATAATGAGAATAATAATAATAATGAGAATAATGATAATAATAATAATGAGAATAATAAGGAAAATAATAATAATAATAATGAGAATAATAATACAGATCACATAATCTTTTCTGACTAAAATTCAATTGAATAGGCCACAAACAGCAATATCAGTGACATTTTTTTTTCATTACAAAATTTGGCACCACTACCATTTACCGGGTGTGCTGAGGAAAACAGTAGTGATTTATTGACCACTTAAAAAAAAAAATTGGTATTGATAGACAAGCTTTTTTTTTTTTTTTTTTTGTCTATTTTACCAAAACATCTGAATTATTATCAGCTTACTATTTTTTTTTTTATATATGAAACCATTGAATTACATTTCCTAACTAACAAGTCAGAGAGCCAAGTTCGAATTCCATTCAAATCCATTACATTCACTTACATGCTAATAACCTTGGGGAAAGGTATGAATTCTCTTTTTCTCCCTCCAACTATTGGTAAATAGCAGGACAGACCAGGTTCTGTAGCCTTGGATAGCAACAGGTCTAGCGCAAAAAGAAATGGTAAACTACTGCGGGAAAAAATCTGCCTCGTCAGTCATGTATCAAAAGATACATGATTGCCTAAGCTTGTATCATGAATGGCACATAACTGACTGAACTAACAAGGCTTACAACCACATTGAAACACCAGTTCCTATACGATCACCAAAGTTAAACCATGTTAAGCATATTCAATACCTAGATGGGTGACTGTAAGCTTGGATGTGCAGGTGATGTAATGAATAATGGTTTGAAAGTGTTAATCGAAGAGCTGAGTTCCAATTCCAGTTGGGTTTGTCATATTCAATTACATGCAAATACCTTTGGGAAAATTATGAATACGCCTTTTCTCCCCCCAGCAATGTGTTAATTAGTAAGACTTTCTTCGCTAAATCATTATTATCTAAAAAAAAAAACAAAAAAAACTTGCAATCTAAAAATATTTTGTAGCTTTAAATAACCTGAAAAGGATTGATAAGCCATAGAAAAGGAGTGAAGTAATCTGACAATGACAAAATTAATATCATGGTTTAATAAAAAGAACAAATGAAAAACATGAAGCCAACCCCATCATTGAAAATGTAATTCTTTTATTTAAAAAAAAAAAATAGTAAGTGGGTGATATATTGCTGTGTCCCTGAAGGATATGGATAACCATGGCTTTTTTCCTGTCCCTTTTGTAGCCTCTTTAGTAAAGTTTGTTTTGCTATCTCTTCTAATCCCTGTCTTGCTCATTTAGTCACTGCTCTCCTCTGTCCCTCTTGTGTTTAACATGTCCTCTGAGTGTCAAATTTTCCAAGCCCACTTTCCTCATTAATGGGCCCTAGTCTTTCTGATTCTAATTTTGAATGTCCTTTCTGTTTCCAATTTCTGTTGATATTACTTTTCCTTAAATGGGCAGTAAAAAAAAGGAGCACTGAAATGATACATAATATCTGTCCTCGTTTATGGCACCGAATGATGGATGGTCTCCTCAAAGATGAAGAAAACTCGAGACAATGGAGGCATGGTTCTATAGAAGGATGCTAAGGATAGCATTGACCAAACATGTGAGTGACAATGAGGTTTTGGAGAGGATGCAAACAAGGAAGAAGCTTATACTTATCAGAAAGAGGCAGCTGAAATTTCTGGGATACGTAATGAGAAAGGAGGGCTTGGAAAATCTGATAGTCACAGGACAGATAGAGGGAAAGCAATGTGTAACATACCTAGCTGGCTTCCCATTCTGGGTAAGATGATAAACTGCGTCCAACAGCAAGGCCTCTGGTCAGGAGGCTTTGAGGAGTGTGGAACCACCTCTTAATTGCTGGTGTTCCCAGGTCCACCCTGACCAGGGGTGGTAGCACCTGTTAGGGCAGATAGTTAATCCTGAAACTGGAGTAAAAAAAAGTTTTAATACCAGGAATACTTTGTTAAAAAAAAAATTATTACCAGCAATACATTTTGAAGAAAAAAAAAATTACCAGCAATACATTTTGAAGAAAAAAAAAATTACCAGCAATACATTTTGAAGAAAAAAAAAATTACCAGCAATACATTTTGAAGAAAAAAAAAATTACCAGCAATACATTTTGAAGAAAAAAAAAATTACCAGCAATACATTTTGAAGAAAAAAAAAATTACCAGCAATACATTTTGAAGAAAAAAAAAATTACCAGCAATACATTTTGAAGAAAAAAATTACCAGCAATACATTTTGAAGAAAAAAATATTACCAACAATATGTTTTTGAAAAAATATTACCAGCTATACATTTTTGAGGAAAAAAAATATTACCAGCAATACCTTTTTGAAAAAAATTATTACCAGCAATACATTTTTGAAGGAAAAAATTATTACCAGAAATAGATTTTTGACAAAACAAAATATTACCATCAATAAAAACTTTGTCAGCATTAAATAACCCATTGAGGTTGATATGCCATAAGTAAAAAAGGACAAAACATATTGAGAGGTACAAGGGATAGGGAGAAGTGGAGAGCCATGATCACCTAAATCCTGAAGTGACATGACACATAAAAGAATTCCCTACTGCATTTTATAAGCGTGCTTGGTAAATATCTTCATCAAGCCAAAAATTTACTCTCGGTTTCAACTTTAGACATTTTGCCTCTTGACTGAAGTTTGTTTCTGTATCCTCCTATTCAAACTTCATCTATGGCAGGGAATATTCATCCTGTACAAGGCCTAAGAGCCACTCGAGGTAGGGTGTTACAAAGTAAGAGGAAGAGTTTATGTGGATATTTGTAGAAGATCATGGTTATCTCTAAACATGAGCAGGTTAAGATTGTAGTGATCAGGGAAGCTTCCTCTTGGGAGTTGGTTCCACAAAGTAGCAGTTCATGAGAAGAAGCTCTTTGAGTACAACTTACATCTCACAACTGGAATATAAAAGGAATGAATGTGGTTTGTTTAAATGTGTGTGGCATGGCAGGTCTTAAATGTGAAGTTTAGAACTGATGAAATTAAGGAAAAAAACAACATTATTACATCATTATTTTTGCACCAACCTAATAGTTTGTCTGAATGCTTTCTATGGAAAAATCGATAGAATAGTGACATTTTATCTGTGCGAAAGACAGTTGCAGGGTGGAAAATAATTAATCACCCACAAGGTTGTGTAGCTGCTTTTGGACTTGATTAAAGACTTCATCAAAATAGGTAGGTAGGAGTAGATGTGATAGGCAACAACAAACTACAAAAGAACTCAAAATTGATTGCTGCATTTAAGTATTGCATTAATATTAGGTTGGTGCAAAAATAATAATGTCGTTTTTTGACGTATTTTTTAACGTCAAAAAACGACATTATTACGTCATTATTTTTGCACCAACCTAATATATAAGCTTACATTTTAAGTGCTTATCAATAATTCTTCTGCTGCCACTTAATTTAAAGACAATTTGATGTACATAGGTCCTTACTTTCTGTACAAACAATTATTTTTATTGCATGGGTGAGTTTTGCTGGATTCTGCACTTAATTTTGATTATTCCCAAACTTATTTCCAAGTTGTAAAAATTGTCATTGTACAAAAAATTTGTTGCAAAAAGTCACCTAAAAATCGCCGAAGATAATTGCTGTAATGAAAACTTGGAAGTCTGAAATTTCAGGATTGCAGATCCAGATCCTGCTTGAAATGTTTTTAATTTGCTCATGGAGTCGACCTGATTCCAAAACGGTATCATATGTTGGGCTATGGCCTCTAGGAGTAAAGCTGAAAAAGTGTGACACACTGACATTTGCATTTATTATGTCGATGTAGATGTAAAAAGAAAACTCCACTCACATAGCTTTTTCCCCAAGTAGTGCAACTTTTCGGAAGTCAAGAGTCAAATGTTTCTCTCCTCACAAATCTTTGCTTTCTACTTCCTCATCTTTCATTTATATCTCACATCTCATTCATCATAACCATTTTAACAGTAAGCCTCTAGCTTAAGTGACTCTCAAGTTTTATATTGGGTGAACCTGAGTGTTAAAAAAAAAAAAAAAAAAAAAATGGATAGTTTTGATTTGCATACATTTTATATTCTCAACAGTAGCATCCATTTTGTTATTGATTGTGATTTTAAAACTCTTAAAAGTAATTTGGAAAACATGGTGTTGGGAAAGTTCTTGATCCAGTCCATTTCCCAGAATGTGACCAAATGACTAAAATCAGTATTTTCAGCACCCTTTTTATGTGGTGTATATACATTGAATTATTTCCTTCCATTCATTCTGGATGTATTGAACATAGCAAATAAGTAATTATACAACAATGTATTTAACTTCAGCTTTTGCTAATTAACAGAGTTGGTGGATTCAGCTGAAAAGGCAATGGTAAAACCTTTGTTTATCTCAAAGCTTGAGATGATAATATTCAGATGGCATCAGCAAAAGCTAATGTTTGCACAGCCTTCATCTCTTCTTATCTACGTTTAGACATTTTGTCTTTGAATCTTGTTTGTAATTCCCTTTAATTCTTTTTCCCTCTTTTTCTTTCTCTGCTTTTAAATGTTTTCTGCTTTCCTTGCCTGTATCACCACTCTCTCTTTCTCTCTTTTCACTTTTATGTTTTCTCTTTCACTTTTCTTTTTGTCTCTTTCCTTCTATCTTCCTCTCATTTTTGTCCTGCTCCCCATCTCTTTGTTGCTTTTCTCTTACTTTTTCTTTTTCACTTTTCTTTATTTTTCTTTTGGTCTTCTTCTTTTCCTTTTTCTTTTTTCTCTTCTTCTCTCCCTTTTTCTTTTTCCTCTTTTTCTCTTCTTTTTTCTGTTTCCTCTTCTTCTCTGCCTGTTTCTGTTTCCTCTTCTTCTCTGCCTGTTTCTGTTTCCTCTTCTTCTCTTCCTTTTTCTGTTTCCTCTTCTTCTCTTCCTTTTTCTGTTTCCTCTTCTTCTCTTCCTTTTTCTGTTTCCTCTTCTTCTCTTCCTTTTTCTGTTTCCTCTTCTTCTCTTCCTTTTTCTGTTTCCTCTTCTTCTCTTCCTTTTTCTGTTTCCTCTTCTTCTCTTCCTTTTTCTGTTTCCTCTTCTTCTCTTCCTTTTTCTGTTTCCTCTTCTTCTCTTCCTTTTTCTGTTTCCTCTTCTTCTCTTCCTTTTTCTGTTTCCTCTTCTTCTCTTCCTTTTTCTGTTTCCTCTTCTTCTCTTCCTTTTTCTGTTTCCTCTTCTTCTCTTCCTTTTTCTGTTTCCTCTTCTTTTCTGTCTATTTGTTTTGTTCTCCTTTTTTTCTTTCTTTCCCTTTTTTCTGCTTTTTCTCTTTTTTTTCTCTCCCTTTCTCTTTTTTATTTTTCTCTCCCTTTCTCTTTTTTATTTTTTCTCTCCCTTTCTCTTTTTTATTTTTTCTCTCCCTTTCTCTTTTTTATTTTTTCTCTCCCTTTCTCTCTTACTGCTTTTTCTCTCCCTTTCTCTCTTACTGCTTTTTCTCTCCCTTTCTCTCTTACTGCTTTTTCTGTCCCTTTCTCTCTTACTGCTTTTTCTCTCTCTTTCAGCTTTTATCCTCTTTGTTCCTCATTTTCTCTCTCTATCCCTTGCTTTTTCTTTATCTCTTTCCAGTCATCTTCTCATATCTCTACAATATCAATACATTTAATACTTTAGAAAATAGAAGAATTCAAATCACTTCCAAATTTTATAATGTCTATATTAATTCACTTTATACTAATTTCTGTCCAGAAGGTATGAACCATTTCTAACCTATCCTATCCTTTGATAGATGTCTACACAAAGGTCTTGTCACTGTCATGCCATGCTCATTTCAGGAATAAGGTGCAGTGAAGAAAGGGTTATTTCCCTCTTACTGATATCATTTAACCCATTATAATCATCTTGTTGTTACTTCGAGAGAAGATGGATGTTTCTCTTTCTCTTGCAATAATTGTTTCCAGTCATGAGGATCCATTCAGATAATAAAATGTAGGTTTATATATTTTTATCATAGAGTAGTTGTTTGTCATGGAATATTTTATAAGATAATGGTAGTGTCCTAGTTGGCTAGAACTGGTCTTGCTAAGAGAAGTATCAAGAATAATGTAGCAATCTGATTCTTGAATGCTTGATAAACTTTTGTGTGGAGCAGGACCTTGATTTTATTGTCTTTGAGTCTTGTGCCATCTTCTATACCCCATCTAATACTTGTGTCTGACCTTGTCTTTCATGATGTCATCTTGATTGGCCTGTAACAAGAGTGAACTATGGAAGAAAGATTTATTCTGTCATTTGTATTTCTCTCTGTTATGGCTGTCCTGGGTATGACAATAAACTATGTCCAACAGCAAGGCCTCCTGATCAGGAGGTTTTGAGGAGAGTGGAACCACCTCTTAATTGCTGGTGTTCCCAGGTCCACCCTGACCTGGGGTGGTAGCACCTGTTAGGGTCCCAGCTATGGGCAAATAGTTAACATCGAAACTGAGGTAAAAAGCATTGTGAAAGTGTAAAAATTGGTTTTAATACCAGAAGTACTTTGTAAAAAAAATTATTACCAGAAATAAATTTTTTGGAAAAAAAAAATTACCAGCAATATGTTTTTGAAAAAAAAATATTACCAGAAATAGATTTTTGACATAACAAAATAAAACAAAAAAAAAAAGTTGTCAGCATTAAATGACTCATTGAGGTTGATATGCCATAAAACAAATCAAACCAAACCTCTGTTATGGGCATTAGTATATCCATGATATAACATGGATGGAATAGAATGGCTGTAAGGAAAAGGAATGACAAGCATGCTTTGTTCTC
Source organism: Acanthosepion lycidas (assembly GCA_963932145.1). Classification (NCBI taxonomy): domain Eukaryota; kingdom Metazoa; phylum Mollusca; class Cephalopoda; order Sepiida; family Sepiidae; genus Acanthosepion; species Acanthosepion lycidas. The sequence continues at coordinate 37,802,023 of OZ010583.1, read as the reverse complement.
AGAGAGACTTTTCTACTACTAAGACATACATAAACCTATATATATATATATATATATATATATATATATATATGTGTGTGTGTGTGTGCACATGTCCCACGTGGAAAACAATATATAATATATATGTATATTTACATAGCAAAGCAGAGTGTAAGGAGAAACAAAATGGAGAAGACATGTTTAGGACTCACAAGCAAGAAGTGCAAGTGAAAAAAAAAAAACAAGATAAAGGACAAAAATTGCTCAAGTCTTCTCAACATTTCCTCTTCAGAAACTCCTCGGACACCAGAAATTAACCCTAGCCCCCTCCCGAAGAAGAGGTATTGCCTGGTGGGGTTGATCCCATGGGTTTCAATTTAGATGAATAAGTACACTGTTGGGGGTAGTTATAAATTTGTTGTAACTGAAGTTCTTTTTGGCCTTACTAGCTATTATCTCATTTGGATATTTGTTACTATTACTATTTTACTAAACATGCAAGTGGTCTTTATGCCTATAAGGAAGATTGTCTTTGCAGTGAAAGGAATCCTTTCATGTAATGGATAAATCCCTGTAACAAAGTTATTAAGAGCTACAAAGGACATGAAATTGTGGAGAGCTATGATTGCCAACATCCTGAAGGGACACAGTCCATAGAAGACGACGACACAGTATTGTTTCATGCAATAAGATCTTTATTCCTAATTCCCATCTCAGAAAAATACATCAAAATGTTCAGTTTCTTTATTGCAAATTTTTCCGTATATTTTGGTGTGTAGAATTGAATCATTGAGTGCTTAAAAGAAAATATTGATTCTGTGATTTTTAAACTTTTTAAAATGCTGAAATTTTATTAAGCAACAAAAAAAAAGAAGCATCCCTCAAAAAATAACTTCCATAATTCTGTGTCTATTAGTGTCTGGCACTCTCTTATAAAATATTGCAATATTTTTTCTCTTCCATTTTCAATCCAGAAAATGAATGTATTCTTTTGTATGGAGGGTCAGTTTGGGATAACAGAAAGAAATAGTATTTCCATTAGTTTCATTTAGTCTTTTGTCCCCATCTTTGTTGTTGTTATCAGCAGCAACTAAAGATGCTGGGAAAATATTTTGTTCCCTGTAGCACTCGAGAAAGTACCTGACTTTTTCTACCAGGTTCTGTCTTTGCAAGATCCAGATCAGACCGAAAATGCAATATTGCTGCCACATCTGGGGTGAAGCTGCCGAGTCCTCATTTTCCAGCCTTGAGTTCAAAAATGTTTGTGCAGCCTTGTGGGTGATGAATTATCTTCCATTCTACAATCCATTTTCCCACAGATGAAACATTGCTTTACTGTCAATTATTTCTTCAACAGCAGTTTCAGTAAGAAATTCCCTGAAAGTGATCCACAATCACTTGATAACAGCTGGAGGGCAAATCTGAAACGTGATAAAAACAACAAATAGTTCACATGTAAATAAAGTAAATAATCCTCAATAATTATTGCAGAATAATATTAAAGTTGATATGAATAATATTTTGGTGCTATTGGCATTCAATAATCATGTTCTACAATAAAGATGAAGATTATGTTCCTGAAACACAAGCCTGTTCTTTTGTTGCATATTGTAGACAAGGCAACCAAATGTTTCTTGCCAGCATCATTCCTAAAGACTTGTTATGTAGTCAGGTGTTTCGATTTAATGTGACTCCTGTGACATTGTGTGATGGGTTGGTTGGGCGTGACAGAAGAAACACGGTTATCTTGTAACAATTCTACAGCTATAATGAAGGCCTTGTATGGCAGATTGCCAATGGCTAGAGGCCGCCTGAGAAAGAACAGGTCACCAATTACTTTAATTGCTTAGTATGATATGCAGTACAGAAGTCTAGAAGCATAGGCTGTTCAATATGAAGGAGTTGTACTTCATGGTCCATCTTAGAGCCACAACTCCTTTGCAAGTTTTACAGTGGCTCAGGAAAGAACCTGATTTTCAATTTGTATAGATGGTTCCCAAAAGTCAACAGATGAAGAGTTTTATTATTAAGAATTCTCTAGCAGGTCCAGTGCCTACTACCTTGGCACTACTCAGCCAGTGTTGGGCAAGCCAGATTGGGGACCCCAGGCATTTTGTTGTGACCCTCTCTATCTTATCAAGATTTGTTTTTTCTACATAAATTTATATACATTACAAATTAAATTAAGCACAACTGACTATTAATGGATGCAAAATTTTCACTGATTTTGATATCATTCTTGGTCATCTTCTTTTTGTCTAAATCCGTGAATTTGTTTTGCTCATACTAAGTCTTGAATAATCACAAAATAAAATTCGCTATTTTTTTAAGCATAATGTTAAATGTCTTAAAATTAATCTATTTTTTAAAAAGAAAAATCTCAAGTTGATACTAAAAATTGGCACAAATCATTGTTGATTTATTTAAAATGAAATGACCTATTATCATATGTCTATAATTTGTATTTAGATACGTTCAATTTTTCTAGTTTAATTTTTTACCTGTATTGCTTATGCTCCAATATTGTACTTAATTATGTTACAATAAAATTTGTATTTTATATAAATAAGACCTTATGAAAATTGAAATGTAGTAGAGAAGAGAGCCTTACACCAGCCTTGTTCCTTAGTTAACCCATTGACGTGTACACCATGTTGAGGCAAAACATGGAAATCCTTAAAGAGCCATAAGATGGCAGATGGTAAATTGTTTTAGGACAATCTTTCAAGTAGAAATA
>OZ010583.1:37791807-37794307 GCA_963932145.1 Acanthosepion lycidas | reverse complement strand
CTATAAGAAAATTGTCCAGCATTCATTGCCACATAGGAGAAATGATATTATGCAACAATTCAGTACTATTTCCTTCATTTCTAACAAAATTTTTCTGTCTGCTTAGCTTTTGGAAGCCATTTTTGGCTGTCCCAGCACACCTCCCAAATTTTCTGTCCTCTATTAAAATACTTCCCAGATATTTAAATTGTTGTACTTGTTTGATTTTGGTATCTTCATTTTGTTAATTGCCTTTTTGGTTCATGTTTTTGCTAACGAACAGTTTCTAATACTTAACCATACTGATGTTCTGATCACTTTAATTTTATTACTCTGACCTGGGGCAAATATGATCTGGTTTTAATAGAATTTGGTACATATGCTAGAATCATTGTATAAACTGGCTCTGAAAACAGCCAACACACCCAAAAAGCATCTTTTGCTATCTCAATACACCTTTAAATTTCAGCATCCTATTTTAAAACACTTTCCCAATATTTGAACTTCTGTATTTGCTCAATGTTGGCTTCTCCAATTTGTAACTCATGTCTGGCTTTTCCTCTTGATGATGTCCATACTTGGTGTTTTCTTGCAGTTGATGGTTGGTTCTTTTATCTTTTTTTTGCCTTCTTTTGCTCACACAATACCAGAGTAATAACTTATTAAAATATACCTTCTTGTAGTGCCGTTAGCTCATAATCCTGCTTGTTCCATAGTTAGCATGTATGTTAGGTCCTGCTAATACCTCATAAATAATGGACTATTTCGTTTTGATCATAGGGAAAGATGGAAAAGACATATCAATGATGCTGTTTGATTTCAGTAGAAAAAAAAAGAAAGAATAGGAAGGTAGAGAAAAGAAAACATTTGAAAATAATGGAAAGAAAGAAAGAAAAGGAAGGTATGGAAAAGAAAGAATTGGAAAATAATGGAAAGAAAGAAAGAAAGAAAAGGAAGGTAGGGAAAAGAAAGAAAGAAAGGACTGGGGGATAATGGAAAGAAAGAAAGAAAGAAAAGGAAGGTAGGGAAAAGAAAGAAAGAAAGGACTGGGGGATAATGGAAAGAAAGAAAGAAAGAAAAGGAAGGTAGGGAAAAGAAAGAAAGAAAGGACTGGGGGATAATGGAAAGAAAGAAAGAAAGAAAAGGAAGGTAGGGAAAAGAAAGAAAGAAAGGACTGGGGGATAATGGAAAGAAAGAAAGAAAGAAAAGGAAGGTAGGGAAAAGAAAGAAAGGACTGGGGAATAATGTAAAGAAAGAAAAATTAAAACTCGAAAGAGAGGGGTGCCATTTTAGTGTCTTGCCATGGGCACCACTTTCCACAAATATGCCTCTGATTGGATGCCACTTCATAGCCTTAAAGGAAAGCTTTCATTTAGTAATGAACCAGTTTCCAAAAATCTGACCAGACATCAGAATTTTTATTTTAGAGCTAAACAAAATGCTAAGAAACAGGAATATTTCATTAGCAACAAAGTAAAAGAATTGCAGAATTGCGATATCCATCCTCTTGTATGGCAGTGAATGCTGGACAATCTCCCCATGGATGAAGAGAAAACTGGAGGCAGCAGGAATGAATTCTACAGAGAATTCAATGGACAGAGTGAGTAAGCAACGAAAACATCTTAAAGAATATGGCTATAGAAAGAACACTTATACTCAGAATCGGAAAGAGACAGCTGAAGTCTCTTGGACACATAAATAGAAATAAGGGCTTGGAGAACTTGACCCTCACATAACATATTGAAAGCAAGAGAGATAGGGGAAAGCAGCAGGCCACCTACCTGACAAGCTTGTATGAATGGATGGTGGAATGGTAGGAGAGGTTTGGCAAAACAAAAAATACTGCTAAAATTTACAAGGGATAGGAAACTCTGGAGAACTATGATCACCCATGTCTTAAAGGGACCTGGCACATAGAAAAAGAATCTTTCTTTGTTGAGTCTAGAATTTTTTATCATCCTCTTGTATACTAAATCAATGAGACATAATGTGAAAATCCAGTGCTAAAGGGAGTTAATTTCTTCGACTAAAGATCGAAAAGTTAATGTGTTTCATTCATGCAGGCTTTTGATTCATTTAATGTATGAATAATTAATAAATTGAGATAAAAGTCCTGCATCGACGTTGATTGAAGAATCTCTTGAAAACTATAAAACATACTAATGAGAAAATGTAAAGGGAAATAATGATTTTGTGGGATGTTACGAGAAAAATAAAAATGAAAAAAAAAAAAAAATGTTTAAAATATCTAACACTGAAAAATTACAAAGCATTAGATTCTAGTTTTTAGATTTTTAAATAATTTGCTAATTTAAAAGTTTCACCTTAAGAATATTTCAAATTAAAAGTTTTCAAGATGCAAGTCTATAGAATTAATTTTTTTTTTTTTATAAAGATCTAACCATAAGTTCTATGCTTACAGTTTTTCTCACACTTCTCGCTTGTGGAACTTTCTTCCGGCTCTATGCTTTCCAGTTAAAAAAAATCTTCAGAAATTTAAATGCAATGTCAATCACTATCT
>OZ010583.1:37736807-37789307 GCA_963932145.1 Acanthosepion lycidas | reverse complement strand
TCAATTCCCATCATCTATACAGAGTGAAGAAACGGATCATTCATTGCCGACAACACCAGGCAAAAATCATAAGTGGCAACCCAGATACATACCAACAAGAAATTATTAGCATTAAACGTACCCTTCAGAATAACAACTACTTGCGTCTAAAAGTGGGAGCATCACCAGAAAATTACTACAGTCTGTCTACCTTACTTTGAGGGCTATCGGAAAAGATTGGGATTGCAGTCCATACAACATCAGATGAATATTCAGAAGCAGTTCCACACTACGGGGAAATCTCTACTGAGTATATATAGTGAATATGACTGAGAATTGTGAGTACTGAATCCTTTGCAGTTGTGGCAAAGTATATAAGGGTAAAATAAGCCACCCACTAAAATTAAGGCTGGAGGAGTCTCAAAAAGCTGTAGTGAGACAAGGAAATTGGGCATGGCTGATCATGTATGGAAGAAAAGGTATCATCATCAGCTCTTGTGGAATGAAATGAAAATACTGGAAAAGGAAGGACACTAGACAGTTGGAAGTCTTAAATAATCAATGCACATGCTAGGTTATGAGTTACCTTAGTTGGCTGAGCATAAAAAATATACAATATGGGAGCCACTAATGAAGAAAGACAAATAACAGCATGAATTCAATTGCAGCAGCTGTCAAAACATGACAGTGAGCAGCAGTAGTGGCAGCTTAATCAGCAGCAAGGTTAGCTTTAAAGCTTTAAGTTTACACATGCAAATTGTCATGGCCTTGTGGGTAAAAGTGTTGGTTTATGAATTTGGGAGTATAGTGGTTGTGACTTCAATCCCTGGAACTTGTACTTAATGTGAATGGGCTGAATAACTTAACAGTACTCAATAACATAAGAATTAGACATGAGAAATAATATGAATGGAATGAGAGCAGTCTACCAATGTAGATTAAATAACAAGTTGGGTTGGAATACCCTGTAGATTAACCAGATTGATATACATCTGAGGGCACAGCAGCCAAAATGTGATAAAAACAGCAAAGATGAGGACAATGGTCTGAATATAAATAGTGTAAATAACAATATATATGTATAGTCAAAATTACATATCATAAACTAAATAACGTAAACATACAGACAAGCAAAGAGGAATACACTTATACATACTGGTAAATATATATTCATACATCTAAATCTGATCATAGAAATATTGTGTGTGTATATAATATATATATATATAAATGTCAGTGTGTCACACTTTTTCAAATTTACTCCTAGAGGCTGTAGCCCCACATCTCATACCCTTTTGGAATCAGGCTGACCCAGTGAGTAAATAAAAACATTCTGGGCCAGATCCGGACCTGCAATCATGAAATTTTTGATATCCAAGTTTTCATTACTGTGATTGTTTATTGTCGATTTTTTTTTTTTTTTTTTTTTTTTTTTTACATGATTTTTTGCAACAAATCTTTTTCTACAGTAACAGTTTTAAAACTTGGAAATTTAGGAATCATCAAAATTAGTTGCAAAATCCAGTAAAGGTCACCCATGCAATAAAAATAATTTTTTGTAAGGAATATGTACATTAAATTATCTTTAAATTCAGTAGTGGCACAATAGTTATCGTTGAACTTTTAAAAGGCAAGCTTAAATATTAATGCAATGCTTAAATGCAGCGATCAATTTTGAGTTCTTCTGTAGCTTATTGTTGCCTATTGCATACAGCAGCAGTATGCCTTGCAAGAAGAAATCTCCACCAACAGAGGGCCAGATTGCAATCAAAAGAGCCAAGGCTGCAACAAGGAAAAGAAATACCCATGCAAATCAAAACTTTGAGCAAACAGCAGCCAAGAGAGCTTTCAATGCTGAGAATAACTCGGGGATTCTCAAACTTCTGAACAAGCCAAAGGCCCAATGAAAAGTCCTACACAGGAGCTAACTTAAATACTCTCCCGATAGGGTGAATTTTAAGCTAGTATATATTTAAGTGGTGATTTTCCAAAAGTTGTTCAGTCTGATGAATACATTCATTTTGTTGTTTTTACAATGTTTCAGCCTTTTCATTCTGTGGTTGGACTGTTAAGTAATTGGTCCTCCTATATTGCAATGAATGCTGGAAAATCTTCACACAGATAAAGAAGAGACTTGAGGATACAGAAATATCTTTCTATAGAAGGATGTTGAGAATACCATGGACTGAACATGTGAGCAAAGATGAAACTTTAGAGAAAATGGAAAACAAGAATGACATTCATATTCAGAAAGGGATAATTGAAATTTCTAGTGCACGTAATGAGAAAAGAGGGCTTGGAAAATTTAGCACTAACAGGACATTTTGAAGGCAAGAAGGAAAAAGGAAAACAAAGAATAACTAATATAATGAGCTTGTGGAAATGTATACCTAAGGAAGGTATCATCCTCTATGCGCTGTGTCCCTTCAGGATGTGAGCGATCACGGTTCTCCACAACTTCCTATACTTTGTAGCTCTTAGCAGTGTTTGTCTTTTTGCTCCCTCTCCTAATCCCTGTTCTGCCAACCATTTACACACGATCATTATGCTGGTTATTTTCTGCTTTAATCTCAAGAAAACAAAGTCTACTTATACTAAGAAACAGAATATAATTTCTGAAATCATTTCACTCCAAGCAAGGTAATAAAGCCACTAAGACACAAGAGATTATGAAGAATGAAAGAAAATGAGAAAATGTTAGCAAAGTTAAAGGACAATAAAAATACAGGTTCAAAAATGACGGGGTGGTTTATCTTACATTTTGTTGAGATTAATTATTTTAAAATAAATAATTCATACAGATTGTTTGTAAAACTAAAAAACATTATTCTTTTATGTGCCATGTCCCTCCAGGACGTAGGCAATCATGGCCTCCACATCTTCCTGTCTTTAATAAGTGTTGACTTTTTGTTATTTCTCCCAAACCCTGTTCTACCATCCATTTGCTCAAGCTCATCAAGTACGTATGCACTACTTTCTTCTGTCCCCCTTTCATTCAATCTGTCATATGAGTATCAGGTTTTCCAAGCCCTCCTTCCTCATTATGTACCCCAGAAATTTCAACTGCCTCTTCCTGATGTTAAGTATATGTTTCCTTGTTGTTTTCATTTTCTTTTTTATTATGTGCCTTTAACTGTCATCAAATATCAATAGGCTACCAAAAGTAAAGGCTATTTGTATTTATTTCATTTGGGCCTGAATTTGCCTGAGAAGGATCTGATCCTTCCTGCTTGCAAAGTCAGAAATGATTAGGGTCTTTCTGTACTGAATGCGGTTGCAGTATCTTTTGATTGCAAATATTGCTATTTGGCAGCTTACCAAAGTTCTCTGATGAAGATAGCAAACTGACCTCTCTGGTTTTATTGTATCCACTGTGTCCCCTATCCATTCCTGATGACCATCCAACCACAGCTTGGCTGACTGCTTGACTAGCCAAGCCTTCCCTAATTACCCTGCCTTCAATGTAAGTCATCTTATTCCTGACAGTGTCTGTACGCGTAGTATGTTATGTTAATAAGAGTTCATATATGAACCCTTGTAAAATGGGATGTTGTGCGAACAAGTAACTTTATATCATCTCTCTTTTCTCTGATGTCCTTATAAAGGTCTGGATTGCATTTACTTAGGCCTCCAATGATTAACTTTGAGAGAAAGTCATTATGATTGATGTTTTTCTACAAACAAGACCCACAACCTTCACTGACCACTCCTCTCTCGACTTCATTTTCTGTTAGTTGGCCCATGACTTGATACTCTCTCGGCTTGACATATTTGTGTGCTCAGAGATATGAATTAATTCACCCACTGAGAGCCACTCATATAGCAAATTAATCCAAAGTTATTTGTCTTGGAAAAAAAAAAAAATGAAATCGGAAAACGAAAAGATAAATAAAATATTAGAATAAGAAAAGAAATTGAGTCGTTGGAAAATATTTGACAGATTTATTTTGTATGTATGTATGTATGTATGTTTGTGTATGTATATGTGCATGCGTGTGTGAGTATGTATATGTGCATGCGTGTGTGAGTATGTATATGTGCATTTGTGTGTGAGTATGTATATGTGCATTTGTGTGTATATATGTGTATGTATGCGCATGTGTATGTGTGCTTATGCTTTTGTTTGTGTATGTACATGTATGTATGTACATATCTATGTGCATATATATATATAATATATATATGTGTGTGTATGCATATATATGTAAGTGTATTTGTATGCACGTATGTTTGTGTGTGCATACACACATTCATTTAACAGTATGCCAAGTGAGGGGGGTAAATAATTACTGGTATTGAAAACAAATTTGGTATACAGACTTCAAATTCTATATTTTTGCAGTTCATATTAATGTATTTTGAAAAGGCTTGAGATATATATTCAAGCATGTTTGATTAAATAATTTAAACATATTATGTCTATTTACTTTAGTTTTAATCATTTCAAGTCCACAAATTAATTTCTTGGTTGTTGTAGAAAATTGATTAAGGAAAAATCTAAAATTTTCTTTCAAATAATTTTTATCTTCACAAGTACTTTCAACCTCGTCTAAGACCATCTTCAGGGGATTAAAATATATATGAATGTAAATACAATAGCTCAGTAAATTCAAAATATTTTTTTCACCGTTGATTTACAGTTTTCTAAATTTGAATATGCAAGTAGAGGGTATAATATATATATATATATATATATATATATATATATATATATATACATACATACATATATGGACGCATACCTTTCTCAAATGTGAATGTAATAAATTCAACTGAAATTTGAACACAGCACTCTGATTTCTCATCCCAGCTGCTATCCACTACACCACCTGCACATCCACATCCATTCATCTCATCATATCACTAGGTAAAATAGTAGGGCAGACTGAAGCTCTTTAGTCTTGATTGAATTTAAATGGGCGTCTGGGGACCTTGTGGCACACTTTGAGCTGTAGCTCTCTGTATTTGAGTTCACCTGGAAAGTCTGATTGCTTCTGCACAAGCCTTCACCACTATGATCAAATCATACGTGTGGGTAGTCTGCTTGTTTGGTTCTAAGTGAACTGAGCAACAGGACACTCGTATGTCGACAAAGCATAAGATGATTTTCCTCCTTCAGTACAGAATCCATGTGGAAAAGGCAATGTGGCTCTTTTATTTATTTTTTTTCCCAACAGGAAGTTGTGGAGAACCATGATCATCCACCTCCTGAAGAGACACAGCATATAAAGTTCTAGTGAATGGAGAACATCAAACTCTAACTAGAAATAGGCAGGCATCCACAGGTTAACAGCTAAATTGGATTATCTAAAACACATTTCAGTGCTACAAGTTTCTTGCTTTCATAAGACACTTTGATCACTTATCTCAATGGAATCAACTATTTCAGTTTTTTTTTTTTTTTTTTTTTTTTTTTTTTTTTTTTTAAGCGTTTCACCCCAATCACTAGGACGCAAGGGGTTACAGAAGATTTAGAGCAAGATCAGATAGGAGTGATAGAGGAAAGGATGAGGAGAAGGATAGTGGATAGATCAAGGCAACTGGAGATGTCGATTGACATTACATTTGAATAATTGGAGATTATAAATTTCAGGGAAACTGGAATAGGGAAGGGAGTTCCACAGGCGAGAGGTGCAAGACATGAAGCTATTGGAGTAGAAGAGACGGCTACATTTAATAGTTTCGATAGTGAAAGGGTGAGAGCGGGATGCCAGCCTCGTAGGTTGCTTGAATTCATGAAGTCTGGGAACCAGCGAATGCAGCTAGTGTTGAGGAGTTTCCATGTTTGTCTGTCATTGTCACTTCAAACTGGTAAGGCTAAATTGTCTTTTGACTTCAACTCTGACCATCCTCACATTTGACAATCTTTGTTCAGTTACTCACCAAACAGTCACTCAGAAATTGTTATCTAGTTCAATGATGTGAGTGCCATAGCTAAACTTAAATTTAAGAGACATGAACTCAGTACAAAGTAGGTCGGTTCTGCATAATATTTTTTTGATTGGACACTTTATTGACACATTGTTGCATAAATATTTTCATGGCAATTGTGCTTTCCTCCTTACACAACCAACTAAAAAGTTAAACATGAAGGAGATGCAGCATATCAATAATATATTGAGTTGGGTATATTTTCATAAACAAATCACTTTCAGTCCCAACAGACATTCCTTTTGTTTACATAAGGTTTTCTGGATTAAATAAAAATAGTTTCAAGGAATTTTAAGTGACAGTTGAAATATGATTTGCATAAAACTGAGAACCGGTTATTAATTCTGTATGACTTCTTTTTTTAATCTTTTCTTTCTTGCCCCTGGTTTCCTACTGCCAACTGCGATAATTGTTGTTTACCCCCCCCCCTTTTTTTTGTCCCTTTTAATTATTAGCATTTTTTATTGCTCTGAAAATATTGAATCATGACAAAAGTACTTCCTAGAAATTCAGACATGAAAGAAACTGATTGGCACAGACCTGCCATATATACAAGTGGAAGAAATCTCAATCTGAATTCCTTATTTAATGGTTGGAATATTATGAGGTCAGAAGCTGAGATTTCAAAGGCATGAACTCAGTCCTAAGTAGGTCGGCTCTGTAGCATATCTTTTGATTGAATACATTATCCCAACATCATTGCATTTGCATGGTGATTTATTTAATGAGCTTTTCTCCTTGGTACCTTAATCACATGAATGTAAGCATATTACTGGATTGACAACTAGGTTACATCATCTTACTCTTGAATTAGCAAGACGTAACCATAAGTTCTGTCCTAACAGTAGTCTTTTTTTGCACCTCTGGAACTCTCTCCCATTTTCTTGCTTCTCTGCCACTACGATCTTCAAAAATGTAAATACAATGTCAGTTGGCACTTCTATCTTTCTGAGACATGATATTTTTTTTCATTTTTCTTTCTCTTCACTAATTCTCTTTTACTTCCATTAACCACTTGCATCTTAGTGGCATTACTACCTTCCTTGGGGTGAAATTATTAAAAAAAATAAAATTCATCACTTTTATTTAAACACATGTAGAATGGTTCAAGTCTTGCATATGTTTTGAAATTCATATCTCTCAACCAGAGTAGAGTGGTGTGAAGACTATAGCCATGTAAATTTCAACTTGGCATCTCAACAGGATGTTCACATAGTGTAACAGTTACTGGTGCAGAAAGTAGAATAGGTATGCCAAGTTCCAATTCTGTTCAAGTTTGTTTTGTCCATTTTTATGCAAATACCCTTGGGAATGACATGAATTCATCTCTTCTTCCTCTACGTATGGGTTAAACAGCAAAGCAGATTGGGCTCACTCACCTTGGTTGGCAACCAGTCTAGGAGAATGCACAATGGCTAACAGGTACAACAGCCTAAACATTATGATAATAACATTCATCTAAATGTAAATAAAACAATAAAGATGCAGAAAATAATCTGAAAGAATGAATGCTTAATTTGTAGTAACAACTTAAAAGAAATATCTTAGCCTTCAGGAATATGTCAGTGTAAAAATATTGGGCCTGTCAAACTGTTCTTTGGTGCTGATATCAAGCTAAGCATTTATTTGAGTAACATCGCTGTGCATGGCAGTTCGATTAAACCAACAGTTGGAGCTGAGAGGAAGAAAACCAATGCACAACAAATATTAGTTTGCTTGTTAGAAAGGGCAAACAAAATGGAGAATTGGGTTGAGATTTAAAATGACCAATATTTCCTTCTTCACCACTATTCATTATTATGCCCTCCTCTTTGTCTCCCCCCCCACAACTCCTTTATGCTTAGCAATGGAGATTGTGCATATTGTGAGCTGAGCTAAGGGCTGACAGATAGACAGACACCAACGCTAATGCTTTGCTGTAATTTTTGTAGGTAGTAAGATTTGTAGTTGCTGTTGTCAGAGAAGGTTCACTTTCTTATTTGTTTTTTTTGGTTCTCTTTTTCTTTTCTCTCTCTCTCTCTCTCTCTCTCTTTTTAAAGAAGACGTTTTCATGGCAACTTCTCTTCAGAGCTGTTGGAAAAGAAAATAGCTCAATGAATATATACTTCAGTTTTCCCCAATTAATCCGTGGGCAGAAAAAAAAATGTAGCAGATGTTGGCAAGCCCTGCTTCAGCCAATTGTACATATTTCCATATGAATTGTTGCAAAATGATTGAAAGGAAGGAAGAGAGAGAGAGAGAGAGAGAGTTTCAGCAGATATCGTATCATTGTGGATGCATGGGATGCCTTAACAGCTACTACCCAGGAAAATGGAATAGGCAAGCCAAGTTCAATATCCAGCTTTGGCAGAATGTATTCAATTTGTACTTTGTGGAAGGCCTGAATCCACCACACCCTACACTCTATCCCATTGCCATATATCCTGACAGAGAAGAGATTGGTTGACTCCAAATATTTAATTTACCTCTTCTAGCTTCTAAGAAAATGTTAGTATCCATTTAATTTTTATTAATTATCGATTTATTCAAGTTTTCTTTCTCTTTTTTACCCTCCTATCTTGTTTTTTTTTTGTTTCTGTTTCTTTCCTTCAAATTACTAACTTTATTTTTGTTTCTTTGTATCTATTTATCTATCCTAAGTAATTGTCTCATCCTGTTTTGTCTTTTTTTTCTGTTGTCTGCCTTTTGCTTACTTATAGTGTTTACCTTTCAGTATTTTACCATGGTGTCTGCCTTTTGCTTACTTATAGTGTTTACCTTTCAGTATTTTACCATGGTGTCTGCCTTTTGCTTACTTATAGTGTTTACCTTTCAGTATTTTACCATGGTGTCTGCCTTTTGCTTACTTATAGTGTTTACCTTTCAGTATTTTACCATGGTGTCTGCCTTTTGCTTACTTATAGTGTTTACCTTTCAGTATTTTACCATGGTGTCTGCCTTTTGCTTACTTATAGTGTTTACCTTTCAGTATTTTACCATGGTGTCTGCCTTTTGCTTACTTATAGTGTTTACCTTTCAGTATTTTACCATGGTGTCTGCCTTTTGCTTACTTCGTGTGGTCTCTGCTTTTGTTTATTTAATGTAGTCTTATCCTTTCACTTACTTACCATGGTTTCGAACTTTCATTTATTTAACAAGGCCTTTGCCTTTCATTTTCTTACCACGGTGTCTACCTTTCGCTTACTTTTTGTATGGTGTCTACCTTTCACTTACTTTTTCGATGGTGTCTACCTTTTGCAAAAATAACAATGAAAATTTCAATATGAGCTCTGGTAAAAACATGCAATGATAGCTGCAAAAATTGCAATATGAGCACTGGTAAAAAAAATGGTTAATGAAGACATTAAGTTTATAAGTCCCAGAAATTCATACACTGATGTCCTTAATGTCATGGCACAGTGGATAAAGGCATTGGTTAGATCCAGTGACAGAACCCAAAGAGTGTGAGTTCAATACCCGGTTAAGGCAGTGGAGAACATTCAGAGGGGAATTAACAGGAGGTAACTGATAACTGACATCCATTATACATGACACGTGGAAATAGAACAGTCTGCCCCCACTGAGTGAAATGAAGGGTTCAGTTCAACATTCTAACCACTTGAAGGAGGCTGTAGCATACAATGGCTGAAATGTTGTGATAAATATAGCAACAAAGATGTGGACAATAGTCTGAATTATGTAAATAGTATACTTTTTGGTTTTTGTCTACCTTTCGTTTACTTTTTGGATGGTGCCTACCTTTCGTTTACTTATTGGATAATGTTTACCTTATGAGCTTTTGTAAATGGTTGGCAAAACAGGCATGGATAGATAGCAAAAAGATAATTTACTAACGGCTACAAAGAACAGGAAAATTGTGAAGTCATGACTGCCATTCTGAAGGAATACGGTACATAAAAGAAGTGTAGTTCTAATCCAAGCTGAAGCAGTTTGTATTTACTTTGCACTAATTCTCATAGAAAAAAGCATGAATCTATTTCTTTTCCACAACACCTCAAGCTATCAACAAATACCAGGGCAGACAGGGCTCTTCTGCCTTGGCTTTCAGTCAGTCTAAGAGAAGAACAATTCAAAACCAGGAATGAATATAAAGAGAACACAGAGTGAATTAGGAAATGCAGAGTGTAGTTGAATAAATCCTGGATGAACCTTACTAACAGAAAGATGTCCTATATACCTACCATGGCGACCATGGATCTCCACCATTTCCTGTCTTTTGTAGCTCTTGATAAGTTTTATATTTCTGTTATTTCTCCTAACCATCCTGGGTATGATGATAAACTACATTCGTCAGCAAGGCCTCCTCTTAATTGCTGTCGTTCCCAGGTCCACCCTGATCCCGGGTGGTAGCACCTGTTAGGGTCCCAACTATGGGAAAATAGTGAACCCCAAAACTGGTGTCAAAAAATTATGAAAGTATAAAAATACATTTTTATAGTAAAAAATTTCAGCAATAGATTTTAATAGTAAAAAAAGAAATTACCGAAGCTCTCAAGAAAATTAAATTTTGCCATTAAATGACCCATAACGAGTTGATATGCCATTAAACAAACCAAACTATCTCTCCTAAACCTTGTTATGCCATCCATTTACTCAAGCTCACTAGATAAGTTATACATTGTTTTCCTCTGTCTGTCTTACTATCAGTATGTCTTGTGAGTATCAAATTTTCTGAACTCTCTTTCCTCATTATGTGCCCTAGAAATTTCAACTAACTCTATCTAATGTTAAGAATAACTGTTCTTTTTGTTTCTATTTTCTCTAAAACTTTGTCATTGCTCACAAGTTTGGTTCATAGTATTCTCAGAATCCTTCTGTAGAACCACATTTCTGTTGACTCAAGTCTATTATGCATCTATGAGGAGATTGTCCAGCTTTTGTTGCCATATAGCAGGAGTGATATTATGTAAATGTTCAGTCCTCTTTTCTTTGTTTCTAATGAAATTTTCCTGTTTCTTAATACTTTGCTTAGCTCTTGGAAGGCATCTTTTGCTATCCCAATTTCTTCTGATTTCAGTGTCATACTTTACATAATCTGTTAAAACACTTCCTAGACATTTAAATTGTTGCACTTATTTGATTTTAGTGTCTCCAGTTTGTATTTCCATGTTCCTATCTTCTTGCAATTGATGCTTAGTCCTTTCTTCTTGCTTTTCTTCACTACCTTTTGTTGGAATTCTTTACTTTCCCTTCAATGTTTGCTATCAACAGTGTGTCATCTGCATATCTATGTTGCTAAGATTGTGGTTGCCAATAATGAATCCTTGCCGGACTTTTAATTCTCTCTCTATGAGTTTAGGTTGAATAAATCTGGTGAGAAGAAACATCCGTGTCTTTTGCCACCTTCTATTTACTTTTATATTTAATGAAACCATTTTCTAACCTTTAGAATTAGAATGACAATTTCTGGATTTTACCTGGGCTTGAATTTTGATTGCTGGTGCTGATGGAAAACAAAGCACTTTCTCCAGCCACCATATCAGGCCCAGTACCACTCTAGTAAGTACCAGGCTCCTCCTGGTATCCTCTACTTTTACAAGAGCCAGACCAGGCTGAAAATGTTGCCATATATGGACAAGGGCTTTCCAGTCTACAGTTTCCAGTCTTGAGTCCCAAAGTGTCTCCATGTCAATGATAAAATTATTTTCCGCACTACAACCCCTTTGTCACAGACGAAATATCGTAAACCTCTCACTGCTCTATAGCTATTTCCGTGGAAAGTGCTCAGACAAATTACATTTCTTAGATCCACCAATGCTAACCTTCATGGCTGACCCGTCTTTCTATGCACATTGTAATACACCAACCTTGTTCCTTTTGTATTCTATTGGTGAAATGTAAGTTCCACTCGAACAGCTTCTTCCTATGAACTGCTACTTTGTGGAACTGACTCCCAAGAGGATGCATCCCTGATCACTACACTCTCAACCTGTTCAAGTCTAGGGTTAACTGTTATCTTTTCCACATATCCGCATAAACTTTTGCTCTCGCTCTTTAATCCTCTACCTCGAGTGGCTCCCGAGCCTTGTACAGGGTGAACATCAAATTTTTTTTTTCTTCTAACTTAATTTTTTTCTTTAACTTAATTTTATTTACATTGTTTTGTTGCTTTCTCTTTATTTCCTGTTTTTCTTCTTTTTTTTTTTTTTTTAATTAAATTCTTTTTTCGTACCACATTTTTATTTCTTAACTCTTAACTCATAATTCGTTCGCGTGTCTTGTTTTCCAATATTTTTCAATAGTCCTGTCTTAGCAGCTACATGAGAACAAATATTCTTTCGAATTGTCAGTCTGTTGGATATTTGCAATGGTAAGTCCAAAACTATTGTAATTAAAGACACAGCGTGAAAATGGAACAATAGAGAAAACAAAATCCAAGAAAAAAAAAAATAAAAGAAAATATATGAGAGAGGAAAGAAAGAAAGAAAAAAAGAAAAAAATAATAATGACAGAAAAGAAATAATAAAAAAAACAAAAAACAATGTCCAAAAGAAATAAAGTGAGGAAGGCATTCGAAAACAAGAGAGAGAGAGTCAAAAAAAAGTATTCACACTATTTATATTGTTCAAACTATTTTCTTCATCGTTATCGTCATATTCACAACATTTCAGCCATTGTACGCTCTGGCCTTCTTCAGGTGATATATGTTGGAATTTCAAACTAAATCTTTTATTTTTTCCACTGAGGTAGATTGTTCTAGCCCCCAAGGACACATGGCTCAGTGGATAAAAGCGTTGGTTGAAGTAATCCAGTGATTTGACCTAAAGAGTTGTGAGTTCAATACCTGGCCACAGCAGAGATGAACAAAAGCTTGGCGAATTGAGTTACTAACGAGGGAAATAACTGAAACTGAGATATCCAGAAAAGACATGGCACGTGGAACTAGAATAATCTACCCTGGTGGATGAAATAAAGGTTTCGGTTTGAAATCCCAATGTATATCAGCTGAAGAAGGCCGGAGCATATAATGGCCGAAACGTCATGAATATGACAATAAAAATGAGGACGGTAGTCCGAACAATGTAAATGGTGTGAACAGTTACAATGTCTCATCTCGGAAATATAGACAGAAAAAGAAAAGTAAAGAGAAAATTAAGAAAAAAATTAAAATAAAATGTCTTGCATTTTAGGCAAACGGAAAAGAAAGAGTAACATCTGAAGGAAAAAAAAAAAAAATTAAAAAAAATGAATGAATGATAAAAACAAGAAAATGGGAATGAATAAAGATAAAAAAAAACTTGATGTGAGATCCCCACCCCCCACACCCCGCCCTGCCCCAAAAAAAGAAAAAAAAAAAAGTATAAATAATGAATAAAATTTAGACAAAGAAAAATAATTGAGGAGTGCAAAGTCTAAAACAAGAAAGAAAGAAAGAAAAGAAAAGAATGAGAGAAAAGGAAAAAGAACAAAATAAAGAAATAGTGGTAGAACACTGGAGAGAAAAAAAAAAAAAAACAGATTTAAAAAAAAAAAAATATACACCATCTATTCAACCCTCCCTCCCCCCTGGTAGGCTGGCGTATTTTAGATGGGAAATATCAGTGTGATGCCAAACTAGAAAACTGTTGCTATTCTCTTTCGACTTGTTTTGGACATTGCAGAAGTCTGAGAAATATTTCTGATTCTTTAGGCTATAAGTTTTCGAGTCTGGCATTAATGCACAAACCCAGACACACTCTCATCTCCATAGAAGCATGTATTCATCCCAGTACACTGGGGAATACACAGTTCAATGAACAGGGCTAAGTAAGGAAGATCAGAAGACCTGGAGGTGCTCAATTCTAACTGCAGAGATATTTTAGCAAGAAGTATATTCTGTTAAAAGGCTATGGAAATTCATAGCCATTCAAATACATATATTTATCTGAATATATATAAAAAAAACCACTTTATTTGTAATAAAGAAATAAAATTCCATGTTTATTCTCATTGGTGCCTGTTGCATTCCTTTCACTTGATTTTTTTTTTCCAAATTACCTTCGTATCCACTAGTTATTGATTCTACTTTGATGGAAAAAAAAAACTGACTATGCTATTCAATGATGTGAAATAAAGCCAAATTTTCAGTCAAGTTAAAATATATTTAATGCCAGTATTTAGCCACTGATAACTTTACTAAGGGAAGTTGAGGAGGTGAAAATTTGGCCTTATAAAAATATTTAAACTCATCCACAAAGAAAAAAGGAAAGAAAAAGAAGAAAAGCTGATAAAGTGTAAATCCAAAATTTTTATATTTCAGAAATTGTTGGTGTTTTAGAAAATATTGTTTTTTTTTTTTTTTTTTTTTGTTTTGGTGATGGTGGTGGTGGGGGGGGGGCTTTTTTCTATGTAAACAATAAATACAAGGCCTAAGTGCCACACAAGGTAAAGGGTTACTCAGTGAAGTTGTTTCATGGATATAAGATGAGGAAGTAAGTGCAGATTATGAGGATATGTAACATAGATATTTCTTTCTTTCTTTTTATGTGCCATGTCCTTTCAAGATGTAGGCAATCATGGCTCTCCACATCCCTCTATCCCTTGCAGCTCTCAACAAGTTCCTTCCCTCTACTTCCTCCCCCAGACCACGTTCTGTCATCCACTTGCTTAAGCCCACCAGCTATGTCATATGTTGTTTTCCTTTGTCTCTTTCTTTCCCTCTATTCGACCTGTGAGTATCAGATTCTCCAGGGCCCCCTTCTTTCTTTCTTTCTTTCTTTCTTTCTTTTTATGTGCCATGTCCTTTCAGGATGTTGATGATCATGGCTCTCCACATCCCTCTATCACTTACAGCTCTCAACAAGTTCTTTCCCTCTGCTTCCTCCCTCAGACTATGTTCTGTCATCCACTTGCTTAAGCCCACCAGCTATGTCATTCTTTCCCTCTGTTCGACCTGTGAGTATCAGATTCTTCAAGCTCTCCTTCCTCATTATGGGCCCCAGAAACTTCAGCTGCCTCCTCATGTTAAGTATAAGTCTCCTTCTTGTTTGCAACCTCTCTAAGACCTCATCCCTCAGTCCCTCGCTCAGTCCATGATATCCTTAGCATCCTTCTGTAAAAATACATCTTTGCCACCTTGAGTGTTTTCTTCATCTTTGAGAAAATCATCCAACATTTGCTGCTGTAAAGGAGGACAGATGTCACATAACAGTTCAGTATTCTTTTCTTTGTTACCAAAGATAAAGGTTAAGATTACAGTGATCAGGGAAGCATCTTCTTGAGAGTCTGTTCCACAAAATAGTCTTTCTTGGAAAGAGGCTGTCTGAGTGGAACTTCCTTCTGACCAATGGATTGATTGATTTTTATGCTTTATCAACTGTTTTGGGTTATTTAGAGCTGAAACATATTTTGGGGATTGTAAGAAGAATTGTTTTTAAATTGTCAGTGAATATTGCATTAACAATGTTTTAGAGATAACAATGACTTTTCCAGATACTATTTAATCCATAGCTGAGTGGGACGAGATGGATTCATACATTTCCCAGGGGTATTTGTGTGTAAATGAATGCAACAAACTTGACTAGAATTCAAACTCAGTACATCAATCTCTTATTCAGAAGATCTATCCATTGCACATTAGAAATGTAGCTTGTTGGTTACATTTGCCATGGAAAGAGTGATAGAGTAGCAATTTAATCCATAGCTGGCAGGATGTTTACCCAATCACTCTTCAAGTTTCGTATTAACCATTATCTTACCTGTATAAACCCATGAACTTTACTTTTCACCTTTTCTTATTGTTGTGGCCTTGTAGGGCCAGAAATAAAGACACAAGAGAGGAATTGAGTTAAACAAATATATTAACAGTAATACAAACAAGAGTGTTACAGCAAGAATATTCGGGCTGACTGTCAGAGCTGACTGCTGGAAACTTCACTCTCCAAAAGGCAGTACCTGCTCCTATTTATAGCTGGAAGAGTCTATGCATGCATGGGTAAATTACCATAACATTTATGCAGTTCACCAATTTTTTTCTTTATTTCTAATGAAATTTTTCTGTTTCTTAATAATTTGTTTAGTTTGTGGAAGGCATCTTTCACTATTCTAATGTCTTTAAACATTTGTATCCTATTTTATTGATACAGTTGATATAGCATCGAAAATGTCTTTATTTCATTACCTGCTGTATATTTTCTAATGTTTATTTAATGCTCTAGACTAATCAACTTTCTGATGATTGTAAACCTTTTGAAAGTTTTTTGAGGGCTTGTAGTCACGTTCTCCTCTACCCTGGGCCGTAAAAGACCATAATGAACAACTGATGGCCATCCATTTCTGGGTATTTATTTACTGCAAGGAACAAGTCACCACCTTCTGAAATCCTTAGAAAAGTTTTGTACAGTAGAGTCAATTCTTTTTATTTGTTTTCTTCCACTTTTTGAATTGTACAAGCAGCTTCCGTGGCTTTGAAGTGCGTTTTTAAAATTATACATCAGGATATAAGGTACAGTTCAATATTATAAAAGGAATACCCCATCAATACTGCAAAGAGTTTAGTGGACTTGAGAAACCTGCTTTCCTGAAAAACCATTTTAATAGAAAGATTTTGTAAATTTTCCTAAACCGACTACTTGGTCAATGAATGCTGAACATCTCCTTATAAGGAAACAGCTAATATTACCAGTAGACATAAGTAGAACTCTACTTCATTTGATCCCAGCCTGGTAGCCAGGGAGCAAAGGTGTAATTTCGGTTTACATTTTTTTTTTTTTTTTTTTTATAAGGAAATGACTCATATTGCCATTAGCTGCAGTTTTGGAAGAATCTTCAATCATCCAGTTTTGGGAGCACAAAGACAAATGGATTTTTATGTTGGTTGAGACATCAGCTGTGAAATGTATCTGCCATCACTTTTGTTGGTATAACTTTTACTGAGAATCTTAAATTTCAACTTACTGAAATTTTCCGCTGGTTGAATTAAAAATGGTGCTTCTGTTAAAGTGAAAGTGTGTGATTTTTTTTTTTTTTTTTTTTTTTTAAAGTGTCTGCAGAAATCTTATGTCTGTTTAAAAAGCTGCTTGATTTTTACTGAAAATTTATTTAAACAGCTTTTTCATATGTTGTAAAAGTACAGGGTGTGATGGATAAATTGTCATCTAACTTATACAAAAATGAAAAATAACACTGGCATCTCATTTTAACAGATATATTTACCAAAACTACGCAAAAATATCTTGAAATACGAAAGAGAAAATTTATTCAATAAAATCTCCATCGGCTTCAAATGTTTAAGTTAGTGAATGCTGCCATGATCCTTGCTTCCAGTTAGTTTTGTTGGTCTCTCACTCAACTGCAACCGACACATAATAATCAAGGAGGTTGCCAGATGTAAGGGGTGATGTGGTTGCAGAAATTGTCTAACAGCCACAATTGAGTTCTCCAGCTTGTCTGGTATGGTACAGAGTCCTGTTGTCAGACAAAGTGTTTTCCAGTGACCACCCTCTTGACCCATGGCAGCACTACCTCCTCAAGGCACATGATGTTAGCCTCTGTGATGAGTCTGAGACCACCACTAATAAATTCAGGAGTTCTTTTCTCATCAAAATGATCAGAGTGAGTTTTCCGAGCTGTCATACCTTAATAACCAGCATTAGACCCATTCAAATTATTCTGAATCCTCTGCACTGTCCTCAGATTGATACCAAAACACTCTGAAATTTTCGTCTTTAGATCTTCTGGCATGAATGCCAAGTAGTACAGCATGCTATTTCCAAATTTCTGCTAGAGTGAATTTTATCATGGTGCTCTTTTTCTCACAAATGGTGCCCAACTGACTTTACTATACTATGCACTCAACAAAATCTAAAACAACCGACATGCATGTACAAAATTAAAAATATAAAATGGCAACAATGTACCCATCACATCTTGTATAGCAAATTTATTCTAAAGGTTATTTTTTTTTAAATCTTAGTCAAAGATTGTGAGCCTCTCACTATTTCCATCGCATGTGATGTGACAAGCTATATTCTTTAGTCCCACCAGCCTTGATCTTTGCAGCTGATACTGACCAGGTCACATTCACAAGTGAGAATCATTTCTTTCGTATTTCATTAGTTAAGAAGTAAGTTCCACTTAGCTTGTTACTAAGGAACTGCTGTTTGTGAAACACTCCCAGCAATCACTACAATCTTCACCTCTTCAAGTCTAGTATTAACCCTTATCTCTCTCGCATAACCCCATGAACTTTACTTCT
Source organism: Acanthosepion lycidas (assembly GCA_963932145.1). Lineage (NCBI taxonomy): Eukaryota > Metazoa > Mollusca > Cephalopoda > Sepiida > Sepiidae > Acanthosepion > Acanthosepion lycidas. The sequence continues at coordinate 37,771,222 of OZ010583.1, read as the reverse complement.
TGTCTTTTCTTATGCTCATAAAAGTCTATACTGTAGCTCTCTTACTTGAGGGGATAATAATGTTAAAAAAATCTATTTTTCTATCAAGTTTATAGACTGAATTGAAATATTGAAACCTGTAGCTGGTTGAATTTAAGATGCTGTGTCTGCTAAAGTGAAAATGGGAAATTTTTTCTTTAATAAATTGTCTGCAGGAATCTTGTTTGTCTGTTTAAGAATCTGCTTGATTTTTACCAAATATTTTTGCATAAAAAATGTTGTATAGTTGATTTCTTTTTTTTGTATACTCCAGTTTTTTTTTCTATACTTCAATTAAAAGATTGCACATAGGTTTGATGGGGGTATGTACAGCACCCTCCTTTTTGAAAAATGGAGGCTGAATATAGAGTAGAAATCTTTTTATTTCAATTAAAAAAATGTTGGAAACTTTTACACAAAGTTTTTTACACATACCTAATATTTTAGCTATATCTCCTGTGTTGTTTTAGATAATTTATAGAATGCAATCTTGAATTCTAATGTCATGATGTTTGATTATAGCATTTCACTGCTTTTCAAATCTGATTTTTAACTTATATTCTTCAACACAACTGCATAGGCTGTTATATATGCTGTTCTTAGATATATTATATCTTATATGAAGTGTTAAACTTACATAGACAAAGAAGAAGCGCTGAAAACATTAATTTTGTTTTGTTTTTGCATTATTTAGGAAATACATCCTATGTGATGGTAGTGCAACAAATACAGTCGTGGAAATGGTTAGCAAAGTTCAAATTTCAGCCTCTTACATTCATTTTCACACCAGTATATTTGGAAAAGACATAAATCTGTCGCTAGTCTCCCTTCAACTATGGGTTAAATAGCAGAGTAGACTGCCCCACAAACATGTAGAGTAAATCAGCCTAAGAGAAGAAAAACTATGAATTGGTGTACCAAGTTAAAATTTCAGCCTAACATCTTGCATTCATTTTCATACCAGTGCATTTGTGAATGACATAACCCATTACTAGAGGTGGTGATATGTGTGTTTTATGTTGTAGTTTTGTTGAAGTTATATTCTGGAATATAGTTTGATTTCTTTAAGAAATTATAGGATATTACATGGATTAATATCATGAAAGAGTTCATTCATTGGTTGTTTTATTAGTGGCATATCAAACTCTATGGGTTATTTAATGCTGAAATCTAAATAATTTGAACACAATTTTTTGGCTTCGACTAAATATATTTTGAATGCAATTGTATGGCTTTAACTAGAGATAAAATGTATTGCTGGTCATTTTGTTATAAAATGTATTGTTGGTAATTTTACTATATGTATTGCTGATAATTTCCTTATACAAAAATTCATTGCTGGTAGTTTTACCCCCAAAATGTACTTTCACACTTACATAGTATTTTGTTTTTGTTTGGGGGTTCACTATTTGCCCATAATTTAGACACTAACAGGTGCTACCTCCCTGGGTCAGGGTGGACCTAGAAACAACAGTAATTAAGAGGGGGTTCCATGCTCCTCAAAATATCCAATCTCTTGATCAGAGGCCTTGCTGCCAGATGTAGTTTAGCATCATACCCAGGACTAAAGTGAGGAAAAAGACAAAAAAAAAAAACAGGATTCAGGAAGATGGCAAATGATGTTGCATTTAAATTTGTGAGGATTGTAGGAGGCAAGGAAACAAGATTTAGTGGCTACATGCGTTTGGGTTGATGTCTGTGTTATTTTTTGAATAGCGAAATTAATATCAACTTTGCTTAATCATGATGATTTCCTGTGGCCTAATCGGTAGGGCACACTTGGCTAAAGAGTGGTTTCCCTGATTGAAAAAGGGAATGCAGGTTTGATTACTGAAACATTTTCTTTTCGTAAGATTTCTTGATGTTTAGACAGGTTGATATAAATTTCAGTATTTTAAAAAATGAGAAGAGTGTCGACTCAAACACCGACTAAATATAGTGCTTATGGTAATATAATCAGTGGGTCTGTAGCTCAGTGGATAGGATGTTTCAATGCAAAAATAAAACTCTCATATGTAGACTTCAGAATGTCCCAATGACAGATGTGTATTTCTTAAGTCCACGTAACTGATCATCACTTTGGCTAACAAAGAAATCAATGTTGAAACACAGGTAAAAATATACTTTTTTTTTTTTTTTTTTTTTTTTTTTTTTTTTATATATGATAGCCCCACTTATTTAATTTTCTGAAATTTCCAGAAATTAAAATTTCAGCGTCTTCAAATTTATATTAGTTAAAAGCAGGACTCTGTGAAGAATTTAAATTATCAGTTTATTTCTGTCAAACAGAAACATATACTGAAAATCTCCTCTGAATTGTGAATTTAAAAAAAAAATGCAATAAAACTACAACACTATTTAATTAAAAAAGTTTTCAATTGCTTTTATAAATAAGATCTATTAAAGACACTATTGCCTCTTCTCTGATTGAAAAAGGGAATACAGGTTCGATCACTGTTTGGAAACATTTCTTTTTGTAAGATTTCTTGATGTTTAGACAGGCTGACATAAAATTATTGAAAATCTGCTCTGAATCATAAAACAAAAAATGCAATAAAACTATGACATTATTTAATTAGAAAAGCTCTTAATTGCTTAAGATATATTAAAAACACTATTGCCTTCAAGAAAAATTTTTTTTTCTGAATTGTTTTCAATTTTTTAAAATTTTAATTAGAAAATATTAAGTTTTAAATCTTTTAAATTTCTATATTAATCTCAACCTTTTAGATGACATTACTAAGTGAAAACTATATTTACTAATCATAAATGGTAAAGCATAATGCAAATAATCAAACACCAATTTTAAAAGAATTTTGAACTTTTTTTGTGTGTATAAATGTGCCAATTTTTGTAAGTATGGGTGACCATACTTACAAAAGTATGTAAGTAATTTTGTAAGTATGGGCGACCAACATTATCAGAAAATAAGAGTGATAACTAAAGTAAATTTAAAGTCTAAATTTCTAAAAATTCAGTATAAGACATTAGATTACGGAGAATATTTTTCCAAATTTTTAAGATTACGGAGTACTTAAAATTATAATAAAAAGGTGATAACATTATTTTCTTAAATTATATTTTACAGATAAAGTCTCGGTAGAACAACATTAGATTTGTCATCAGGCAGACAGGCTAAAAGGTGCATTTCTGTGATATTTAAAATTTAAAGTAAATAATGTTTCAAAGATTGATTATACCTTAAATCAGCTAATATTCCTGAAATAAAGTTTCAAGATATTATATGTTATTTTTGGAAAATCTTTTCATAAAGAGAATTACATTGCGAGAAAGACAATTAAAAAAAAAATGGTGCTCATCAGCTATTTTAGTGAAAAAAAAAAACTCTTTCCACTTAATTTACATTAGTTTTAAATTAGTTTTTGAAATACAACAAATTATTTTTTACTGGAACTATTACATTTAATCTTTGAAATTAAAATTGAAGTAGAAACTTTAAGAAAGATTTTTTATTTTTTAAAATTAATTTTAGACCTTAGGATTTTTTTTTGTTTTTTTTTTAATTTTTTGGGGTGGTACTTACTTTAAATAACCTTCAAAAGGTTGTTAAGCCATAAAAAAAAAAAGAAATAATCAGCATATATCACTTTATCATCATGATTTCCATGACTTAATTTGTAGGTCAAACACATCTCAAGAATTTGTTTTCTGATCAATAAAATAAATATATGTTCAGATCTTGTCGAGAAGCAAATTGTCTTTAGTATAATTTCTCAATATCTAGGTCAGGTGACATTAATGTCAGACAATCTAAAAATGTAATGTTATATTGGGTATCACTAAATTCCCAGACTTGCCTCATTGTTGAAATTGATATAAGTAAAATAAAATAAATGGCATCCTAAATTTCCAGGAACTGGTTCTATAAAGGCAGGTAATCTTTAGGAACCAATTCTGCTTTCGATCTCTTCAACCTCAGAATGGAAACAAATCCCTTTATAGTATCAAAAACAAATCATTTTGATAATTTAATAGAAAACATTTATTTATTAAGAGGTTTCCAGACTGAAATTATTCTTCTCAATATATTTCTGTTCAGAAGCATGATGTTTTGACTATAGTGCTATCAGTTGTGTTCTGGTTTCTTAGCCATATTCAAACAGATTCACTGCAGTCCCAAAGATCTAGTGGAAGTACCTATAAAATTTATGACTGGAAGATTCACCACATTTTTAACTTCAAAACGGCAGGGGATATGTGTCTTTTAGAGTTTCACTAGGCTTGCTCACGAGCATAGTGTAACTAACATTTTACCTTAGACCATTGGCTATTAATACACAAGAATATTCTTGGAAAATTCAACAACTGGTTCACTCCGCTTTTATTCTTTTAAGGATTGGTTCACACCAACAAGTAAGATGCCACCACTTATATTAATATATTTTCTGTTTATATGTTATTTTTATAGATACAAATATTTAAGTAAATGCTTCTATATCCATAAAAATAACATATTAACAGAAAATATATCGAAATAATTGTCAAACAGTCCCTTTTATAATATATATATATATATATATATATATATATATATATATATATATATGATAGAAAATAGATTTAAGGTATGCTATAGTTATGGGATAAAGTGCTCAATATCAGGGATAGAGCTTATGTAAATATAAAAGTGGACATTGAAGTTGACACCCAGAGGTGACAATCTGTTTCATACTAAACATGATCATCTTGGCCATATGTGTTGTGCTCTTGCTTGACTATTTATATATGCAGGTCAGTGATGCATTGTGGGTAGTCTATTGTATTATTTTGGTGGTTATTTTGGTGGGCAGTAATGGTTATGTTTTGAATTATTCTAGAAGCTTTTGAGTGGTAATAATTATGGGTCCGAATGCCTTTTCTTTTTTTTTACTATTTGTAGCAGTGTTTGTTAAGTTTTAATTATTTATTGTTGGTTGTTGTTATTACATTTACTTGTGTTTATGTGTGTGGTCATGGTTTGGTAATTTTTTTATTACTTACTTTATTAGTTTATTTTATATATATATATATATATATATATGAAAAATATTTGGAAAAAACAAACAAAAATCCTTAAATGCAATTATGTTGTTTTAATATGAATGAAATGTCAACGTCTGACGTTTCGGTTTAATAAACCTTCTTCAGGACAATATTCATTAAAATACAATTAACATAATCAGTTCAACATGACAAAGACGATGGACTTTTTTATGGATTTTTGTTTGTTTTTTCCAAATATTTTTCTCCATTCTGTCGGATTTATATCCATTTATATTTGCTTACATACATATATATATATATATATATATATATATATATATATATATATGTATATATATCATTAAATCAAAATTTTAAATTTATCTGGTTAGCTGACTCGAGAGTTTCATGTAAAAAATTTGGACTATTCTCAATTTATTGAATATATTATAACTTTAGTTATGTATTTGGCAGAATTTCTGCTCGCCTAAAAAAAACACGTTAAATTCTCGCAATTTTGACATACTTTTTCAGTTGGTATTATTAAATAGTTTCTATATGTTTTTCAGCTCCTACTCTTCTGAGGATTCATAGCCGATTTATAATAGAAAGATAGTAATTTTTGAAGATTTGTTTTGTAAGCTCATCATACACACATTGCCATGGATTCAATGTTTACTTTTCAATTTTGTTAAAAATAAAAATAAATGCCAAGAGAATGGAGTGTATGGAAAAGTAAGAATTCTGACAGCTCTGCACACACGGAAACAAAATCTACAGGAAGTGAACAGCCAGAGGAAGTCGACGGAGTGGCTATTCCATCAGCTTCCTGTGGTGTACATGCAAGTGAAAATAGAAAGTCGTAAAAACAAAATAAATATTTTTAACCAAAGTTTAATACAGTAGTCACTGTCAAGAAGCTGCAGACAGGAGTGAAAGAGTTTATGGAAAACTGATGAAGAAATGTCGATCTGAATATAATGATTCCTCATCTGAAAAAAAACCCCAAAAAAAAAGGGTAAATTTTAAAGAATGTCAAATTATTCCTGGGGAGTGCAAAGCTAATGCTTTTAGCCTGTTGCTAGAATGGTAGGTTATGAAAATGTTTGGGAGTTGGGGATGCATGGTATAAAGTGATTTTTTTTCTAATTAAAATGAAGAAGAAAATGAATGGATGCAGTCTTATGGTATATGGATTCCAATTTTATTTTACAAGCATAGGATGATTTCCAAAAGACAAACAATACATTAGGTTGGTGCAAAAATAATGTTAAAAAATACGTCAAAAACCGACATTATTTTTGCACCAACCTAATAGTAAGAAGCAGAAAATCTTTTATTAAATCTAAGAACCTCACTGTAAAAAGAAAAAAAAAAGGAAAGTGTTGCTATATATCCATTGTTCCACCATCACCAAGCAGACCCTGAACTTTCACTTACCATAATGGAGGAATTTTCTCTCAAGGAAGTGCCTTGCCTTGAACATCTATTTCGATTCAAGCTCTCCCCAGACCTCAAGTGAAACTCGTATATCCAATTTATTGCTAAAGATTCTGGAAAAATGGTTGGTTCATTGTACTGCTCCAGTAAATATCCGGCTCCCCCTGCTATAATCTACCTTTGAAAGAACCAGATCTGACCTAAAAATGGAGTATTTCTGCCATATCTGAGCTAGAGCTGCCCAGTTCATACTTGTCTGTCTTGATAAAGTTAAAAAGTGTCTATTTTCTGCCCAACAACTCTTCAGATTAAACATTGTGAGCCTTCGCACTGCTCTATTACTATTTCTATGTCATGTGATCTGACAAGCTACATGCTTAGTCCCACCACCCCTGACATTTGCAAATGGGACCCACCATGCCATGTACCCAAGAGTGAATCATCCTCATTTCCTTTATATTTCATTAGTAAGAAGTAAGTTCCACTCAGACAGATTCTTCTTAAGAACTGCTGTTTTTTGGAACAGATTCCCAGCAGGATGTTTTCCCAATCACTACAATCTTGACATCTTTAAATCTAGGTTTTATCCTTATCTCTCCTGCATAACCTCATGAACTTTACTAGTTGCCTTTTCTTATGCTCATACAACTCTTCACAGTAACTCTCTATCATATCTCTAGCATAAAACAATCTATTCATCAATCGTTTGTTTAATTGAATGAACTGTTGAGATCCATTATATTGTACCATAACTGGTGGCATATACTCTGAATTCATTGTGACTAAATGTTGATTAATAAATACTAAACATTTTGTTATAATGATCAAACTTAGTAACCATAGATATTCTACGTACACTGACACCAAAGTTGCCCATGAGCTATAGTTATAGCTCTCTTTATGTTAATTACCTATTAGTTAAACCAATTTCATTACATCTCCTTAAATAATTTGGTTTCCATGCTTTGTGTGGATCTCTGGCTACTTCTACACATGTCAAATACCCTGGTGTATGGACCACACTTATAACAAATTTTTTAAAGGAGGTAAGAAAATTGAATACAAAAAATGTCTGTGCTAGTTGTAGTTTTCTCCAACTACACTTGATTTTGATAGACAGTGGAGTGGTTTCCTATCCCCTTATCCAAACTTTTGAATTCGGAGTAGATTTTCTTCTAAATTTGCTGTCATCCAAAGCAGTCTACCATGTTATATAATCCATAGCTTGTTTGGAAGAAGAGATGGGTTCATCCTTTTCCCAATAGACTAGACCTGAATTTGAACTCAGTTCTCTAATTCCACTCTCCATGCTGATAACTTTGATAGTAATCACATATCTGCAACTAGAATAGCACCTGTCAAAAAAGAATTTTTTTCATATGAATTAGTACTTCTTTTGAGATTGGAGTATTTGTATGTAGGTTGGGATGAAAGTCCTATTCTTGATACACCACTGATCCTAAGCATAATTTCTGTGCACTGTACTTCAGATCAATGTAGTATCTGAGCACTTTGCACAGCATAATTTTTAAGTTAATTTTTTTTATCATGTTCAGACAACAGAATGCTGGCTTTTAATGAATATGTGTCAATGCAGTTGCTTCTTTCTAAGTTGTACATTTGAATCAAAGCAGGACACACTTATTAATTTTTATATATCATTTTACAAGACTAAAATTTCAAAAAGATCCCCCCCCCAAATCAAAGGAAACGTACAACATAAGATGTGCTGTTAATTATTATTATATGTGATAAAATGACTTTCTCTTGTAATTGGCTATATATTTAAGCAAACTATTTATTTAAGCAACAAAAATAAATAAGGAATTAGTGCAGTCCTGTAGTAATTGTCCCAATTAGTGTGTGAAATATGTATATAAATGTCGTAACTATTGCAAGACAGAAATAGTCAAATATAATATTTCTGTCACATGATAATTGTTATATTTAGTGTATAAAATATGTATGTAGATATAGCAAACATTATAAGAAAGAAAGAATTGTCTTTATTGGTAAAATTTGAAATTTTTGTGCAGGTTAGCTTCAATAAACTTTGGTAATTGTGTCACTTCCTTGCTTCCATATGTGATGCAGAGTTATTGTCACCTTTGCCATGTCGTATCAGTTCTGTTCAACAAAATGGCTGACATTTAGGTTTCAAGAGATTTTTTTTCATGTTTAAAATGTAAACACATATGTTAGAATATGCAGTAACTTTTTTATGTAATGGGAACTTGACTTTCAGAAAATAAAGCACATACTCATTTCAAAATTTATTTTTAATTTTATTTTGCTGTGTTTCTGTCTGGTAATAAGCTTCTTTGTCTTGGTGCCTGGTGAGTTATATTAATGACCTGGTAAATCAAAACGCTAACTACTTTTAATAATTAAAATTATGTTCCACTTTATGATTGCCAGATTTTAGTTGAAAGTATAAATATTATTTTATTACTAATTTTATGTCTCGGTATTGTAGCATTTTATGTCTAGCATTTTCCCTATTATTTTATTACTAATTTTATCTCATTGTTGCTTTTTCATTATTATCATTATTATTTTATTACAAATTTTATTCTATTTTATTGCGGCTTTTTCGGTCAAGCATTTTCACTGTTAATAACTTTTCACCATGTAATTGTTATTTCATATCATAGCACCCAAATCAATAAAATTTTCTGTCTGTTGAAGTGTTAAAAGATTTCAATGGCACTGTGTTGTGATGAAAAGCAACAATGAGATGGAGTAAAGCTCGTGCTTTATAGTAGGAAAGATGGGTTTCTAAAAATGGTTTTCTAAAAATTAAAGAAGATTCTATACAAGTTAGAAAAACAAATATGGAATAGAGAATTAAAGAACTGGCATTATAATTGTAAACTTATATTCCATGTAATCACCAATGCTCTTTTGGCTGAAATAGTTAAGGGCATGTCTATTAAAGGTGCAATCCAAGAGGTATTGGTGATGTGAGTTCAAGTTTTGTTGGCAGCTAATTTATTTCTACTTGATCACCATGTGCAATAATACTCAGAGTTTATTAATCTAGAGTGTTGTAATAAAAAAACCCAGCAATAATTAAATAGAATAAAGCTAATAGTGGTTGAAAATCCTTCATCTGAAAAGCAACAATAATAAGATGGAAGAAAACTAGTAATATAATTATATAATAATAAAGAATGAAAATGCTTTATCTATAAAAAAAATAATTTCAAACTTCAAACAAGAGTTTTCTTTCATTTAAGTCTAAGAAGTAGATAGGTTTTGCTATCACCAGATTCATACTCCTCTCCAGTCTCAACAGCAGTATGGCTTTATCCCTTGTTTCCTGTTTAGGATTGGATTTCCGGTTCCTTCTAAAGTCTGTCTTCAATTCTATACTTTTAAGTTCTCTGCTTATTCACATTTCTTTTCTTCAGTAGGTGTAGATAGATTTGCCTATCGCTCGGTCCATACTCCTCTGAGTTTTTTGAACAGGAGTAGAGGTTTATCCCTTATTTCCTGTGTATGATTGGGTTTCCGGTTCTGTTTAAAGTCTTCTCATTCTCTCTAACTCCCAGTAGCCCCTTGCACCTTATTGTCACTATCACTGGGGTAAATTGTTTTAAAAATATATAGATAGATAGATGCATAAAAGTCAAAGTTTATTTCTTGCTTCCTGTTTAGAAGATTGGGTTTCTGGTTCCTTTTAAAGTCTTCTCATTTCCTTTCACTCCCAGTAGCTCCTTGTGTCTTAGTGGTATTATTGTCTTACTTGGGGTAAATTGATTTAAAAAAAGAAAAAAGTGTGCTGCATTAAGTAAACACATTAAGACAAACCCCCAGAACTTAATTCCAATGCTCTTAACTTTGCCTCTCTATGTAAACATCATTTTGATAACTATGGGGCTTTGGAGTAATCTTAATTACCTGTTTTCCATTTGTCATGGCCTGTAGATATTAATTCTGTCTGATAAGTTTTGATAAGCAAAATAAATAATTTAGTTCTGTGTTTTGATGTTGGATGCCTGAGCCAAAAAGGTTGCATAATCACTCCCAGATAATTAATAAAGCTAAAATAAATTAACAGCAAAGTCATTTCCATTTTTTCATTTCACAAACTTACCTGTTTATTAGTTCAGGTGATTTAACTAATTCACAGATGGAAAGCGGAGGTGCATAACAACGGACTGACTGATTTTAAGAACTAAGTAACATGTTTTTCCACTTGGTAAGGGGGAAGCCATCACTTACTTTCCCCACCCACTCAATCAGCAGGTAAGACAGAATGTGTGCTGGTCAGCAAAACGGGGCAACCCAAGATGTGAGCCATGAATTGGAGATGACAGAATCAAGCTGTTAGAGATTTTATCTATCTAGGTTGTGTAGATACTTGTTACTGATATAGCCACGTCCAGACAATTTGCCCACACTTGATACAGACAATTTATTTATTTATAAATAAAAAATAAAAACAAGCAATATAATTTGACCCAAATAAATAAACAAACGACTTCTGGTAAAATAACCGCCATAATAGAATACCCACAATGCACCACTAACCCGTATATGTATAAATAGCCGAGAAAAATAACAGCATATGTGGCCTGACGATTGCATATAGCATGAAACAGACTGTCGCCTCTAAGTGTTGACTTCTATGTTGACTTTTATATTTACACACGCTCTATCTCTGATATTGAGCACTTTATTCCATAAATATAGCACACCTTAAGACTATATTTCTTTATATATATATATATATATATATATATATATATATATATATATATATATAGTTAGGTTCACCCTGTACAAAGATCAGATGCCACTCAAGGTAGATGGTTACAGTGTAAGAGGGACATGCAGATAGCTGGGGAAGATAACAGCTAACCATACACTTGAACAGATTAAGACTGTAGTGATCAGGAAAACATCCTCATAGGAGACATTTCCACAGAACAGTGGATCACAAGAAGAAACTGTTCGAGTGGAACTTACTTCTCTCCAGTGAAATATGGAAAGACTGAGGATGATTTACATAAATGTGGGCAGCATGACAGGCCCTAGCCATGGAGGTTAGAACTGTCAGAAGTAAGGAATGTAGTTCATCTGAGCACTTTCTACAGAACTAGTAACAGAGAAGAAAGAGGCATACTTGTGCTGGGAACTTTTGCCCACATTTGATAATGATATATGAGATATGCATTAAAATATATTTTCATTGGACTTTGTACAATCTTCTGGTATTATGATTAGGAGGCCGTTGACTACAACTCAAAATTAACACCGACATGAGTCATGGTGAGCCATCATCCTCAAAATACTGCTGTAAAGCATACAGAATGACAGATACCATACTGTGTTTGGAAATTAGTTGTACTATTGTAACTTTAAGCCTCTCTTTCATTATCCACTGTTTTAGTTTTAGCTTTGAGCTGTTTATCTGAAAGGAAATCTTATTGATTAGCTCTTTCATTGTTTTTCTTTCTTGAAACAAGCAGAACACAAAAGTGAATGCTTTAAGATATATTTGGAAAATTAAAAAATCGTTTTAATGTCTTAATTAAGTAGCACATTTTAAAATTGTTAAAATGTGGTTATAGTTTTTGTGTTTTTGTCTTAACTCAATTTTTTTTTTTTTTTTTGCCTTATATCAACTCATAATTTTTCTAAATATTATGTCAGTTAAAATTGTCTTGGAGATATTATATTTGATTTGTATACACAGGACAAAAGGCTATTCATGTTTCTCCCAGACTTACAGCCATATTACATTAAAACACCAATTCTTGTATGATAACTGAAGTTAGGCAATGTTGAACCTGGTCAGTACCTCGATGGGTGATCACTTTAATGTGTAAGTGATGTAATGAATAACAGCTTGGAATTGGAAGTTGGAGAGCCAAGTTCCAATTCCAGTTGGGTTTGTTATATTCACTTACACACAAATATCCTTAGGAAAGGTATGAATCCACCTCTTCTCCCCCCCCCCAGTTATGTGTTAATTAATAGGATTTGTATCAGTAAATCATTATCCCCCCAATTTCTTACAATCTAAAAATATTTTCTGGTTTAAATAGCCTGCAAAAGGCTGAAAATATTTTTAGATATTGAATAAAACCAAAACATGTGAAAATGGATTTAAGCAATCTCTCTCTTTTTTTTGCTGACCCTGTAGACTCTCTGTGGAATATGGATCCATGGACTCATTACACTAGGTACTGGTAACCTTGTAAACTTGTCTGTAGAGTATGGAGCCACAAACTGATCACACTTAGCCTGTAAACTTCCCTGTAGAGTATAAAGCCTTGTACTAATCATGCTAGATATTGCTGACCCTGTAATCTGCCTTCTGGAGTATAGTGTCATGGACTTAACATGCTAGGTGTCATTGAACCTGTAGACTCCCCTGTGAAATGTAGAGCCCCAAACTCATCACTCTAGGTACTGCTGACCCTGTAGACGTTACTCTGGAGTATCATGCTGCAGTGTTTTCTATAGCAAGCAATTATTTTACAGTTTGAAGTTTGTGGCCTTATTCCTAACAGGTTTTGGATTAAGAATTGTCTTTGTCTGAGACTCGTTGCTGACCAAAGTTAGAGATCCCTGTCTGCCCTGCTGTTAACTGTCTGTGGTCGAGCATAGCTGAAGTTGTACTTTTCCAATGTTATCTGTGTGAACGTAGTGACCTCGGCTGGGATTTGAACTCAATGCATCAGTCCCATTTTCTTTCCACCATAATCATCACAATATTTACACATCAATAATGTCTGACTGTAAAGTCCAATAAATCAGTTTATTATCACACTTGTAAATACAATGCAGAATAGAACCTGGACACCAGAACTTGAAAACTTTCTGAACTGTTAGTGTCATCCAAAGATGTTATATTTAGTGTACATAAACCTTTGTGACACTGCAGTGACCAGAGCCAGTGGAGACATTGTTATTATTCTTTATGTGACGTGTACCCTCAGGATGTGGGCAATTATGGCTCTCCACATTTTCCTGTCCTTTGTAACTCTTAATAAATTTTGTCTTTTTTGTTATCTCTCCTAAATCTAGCACTGCCATCCATTTACTCAAGCTCATTAAATATGTTATGTGTTGTTTTCCTCAGTCTCTCTTGCTTTCAGTCTGTCACGTGAGTATCAGATTTTCCAAGCCTTCTTTCCTCATTATGTGCACCAGAAACCTCAACTATCTCTTCCTGGTGTTAAGTATAAGTTTCCTTTTTGTTTCCATTTTCTCTAAGCCTTCATTGTTGCTCACATTTTCAGTCTGTGGTATACTCAGCATCCTTCTGTAGAACCACATTTCTGTTGTTTAAAGTCTCCTCCATCTTTGAGAAGATTGTCCTGCATTTGCTGCCATGTAGGAAGACTGATATTATGTAACAGTTCGGCACTCTTTTCTTTGTTTCTAATGAAATTTTCTTGTTTCTCAATACTTTGCTTAGCTTTTGAAAGGCAACTTCTGCTATTCCAATGCACCTTCAGATTTCAGTGTCACATTTTCTGTCCTCTGTTAAAACACTTCCCAGGTATATAAATTGTTGTAATTGTTTGAGTTTGTTATTAGGTTGGTGCAAAAATAATGTCATTTTCTCACACATGCTACTATACATTAAGAAATGGACAAAGTCCGACAATTTATTTATTAAAGACATTTTTATGTTTAACGTTCTTTTTATAGATACAAGTATTTAAGTAAATGCTCTGTTTATAATAAACAGTATTAAATAACATTTACCGGCCTGAATGTCCGAGAAATTTTCATAGAAAATATTCGTCCTTTGACAGGATTCGAACCTGCAGCTAAATGACAGCTTGACGTGCCTAACCGCATGGCCACAAGCTAAATGACAGTTCCGTATAGGATGCAGGTTCGAATCCTGTCAAAGGACGAATATTTTCTATGAAAATTTCTCGGACATTCAGGCCGGTAAATGTTATTTAATGCTGTTTATTATAAACAGAGAATTTACTTAAATACTTGTATCTATAAAAAGAACGTTAAACATAAAAATGTCTTTAATAAATATATATTACTATGTAAGAAAACGACATTATTTTTGCACCAACCTAATATCTGCAATTTGTAATTTGTATCTTTGGCTCATCGTTTTGTTAACAACCATGCATTCTGTCATCTTGCAGTTGATGTTCAATCCTTTCTTTCAATGTGGTTTTTCAGTTGTAAATTCATTAACTTGATCTTAGATTGAAACCTTGAAAATCAGTTTCTGCACTGAGAATAAAAGATAGCTTACCGACAAAGACTGGTAGAATTTAGAATTGTAATGCTCTAACACTCTGAATGTATTTTCGTTTACACTGGATTAATTTTACAGGTAATATAGCAGGATTAGAGTCAATAATCAGAAAAGCAGATCAATATGCATGCAGATTCCAAAATAAACATATAACAAAACCCTGTCTATCCTCTTTGGGTGTTAAAAAATATGTACTTTTGTAAGCATACAATCATACATATGGTGGACAGAATATCATCCTTTTATATATTATTCTATGCTTTCTGAATTTCTGGAATGAGGATTTATCATTATTCATATAATTTTCACTTGGACTGTTCTCTTATTCATTGTTGCTCGTATTTTAGTCCTTCAACAGTTGTGTCCTTTGCTGTTCCTTTGGTTCTTGTTGATCTGATTAAGTTTCAGGGAATTTCAAACTGGACCCTTTATTTAACTGATGGAGGTAAGATTTTCTCATTCCATTGTCCATGTAAATGGATATCTAATCTCATTCTCTTGCTTTGGGTTTGGTGCTATAATAATTGTGAGTTCAAGCCTTGGGATGGGCAGTACAGATGCAAGCATTATGGTAACTGGTCTAGCAATCACTGAACATTATTAAATGCTATAATCAAATGTATCCCTATACATGGACAGTGGAATAAGAACAATGTACTGTAGATTTAATAAAGTGTTCAGCTTGAAATTCCCTCGTTGAGAAGTGCCTAGAAAGGGCTAGAGAACACAAAGGCCAAAATATTGTAATAATAGATTAATTGTAAATAATATAAATAACTATTCCATGGCTCTTGCAAGAACTGCAAGACTTGTAGGTGGGTTAACTCAATCAGTCATGTTTCATCCCACCATCTCCTTACATACATTCAAAGGGAAGAGGTTTGTTGACTGTATAAACCAGAGTTGTTGACAAATATCTTGCAGGTTCAGCAGTATAACTGATTCTTGTTGTGGAAGGAAATCTGGCTGGTGGTATGTGTGCTCACAGACCTTCTGGATTGATTTAATTTTTAAGGATTATCAACCTTTTGCAAGTTATTTCAGTCAGTTATGTGTCATGCATGATACACACTTTCGATACATGACCGACAAGGCAGATTTTTTCCTGCAGTAGGTTGCCATTTCTTTCTGTGGTAGACCAGTTGTGATCCAAAGCTATAGAACCTGATCTGTCCTGCTATTTACTCATAACTGGGGGGAGAAGATTAGGAACTTGGCTTTCAGATTCCTCACTCTGAGCCGCTATCCATTACTCCACCATGCCTCCTTGCAAGTTATTTAAAGCCAGAAAATATTTTCATATTATATGATTTTTTTTTTTTTTTTTTTTTTTTGAGATATTAATGTTTTACTGACATGTTCTACTAATTAACGCATAGGTGGAGAGAGAAGAGGTAGATTGAAACTTTGCTCAGGAACTTTGTGTTGATACAAGCATACAGTGCAGGTGAAGACATAACTTTGTGATAGAGAAATGGACATAATGCTGAGAGATTTGAAGCAATAAGATCATCCTGAAGCAATAAGATCATCAGCTGATAAATAAAAGCATAAAGCCTAATCTCTCACATGTCACACTACATTTTATTTCACTGTGGACTTTGTCAGTTTCTGTCGGTCAGTGTCTGTGTTTGTGTGCAGCTCTGGGCCCTCATCTGAAAGTGAAACTTACATTCTGATGGGCTATGTCTGAGAGATTATGCTCTTTTCCCATTTGTGTTGGGTTTTTATATATGTTCTATAGGCTCATGTGAATGTCACTGCAGATAGAAAGCTAGAAAACTGCCTACAGATGGTAGTGAAGGAAAGCAAGAAGAAAGGATTAAACATCAATTGCAAGAAGACGGAATGAATCATTGTTAGCAAAAGAATGAGCCCAAAGTGCTAATAACAAATTGGAGATAGCAAAATCAAACAAGTGCAGAAACTTAAATATTTCAGATGTATTTTAGCAGAGGATGGAAAATGTGACACTGAAATCCGAAGACATATTTGGATAGTTAAGGAAGCATTCCGAAAGCTAAGCAAAGTACTACGAAACAAAAAAAATTTCACTAGGAACAAGGAAAAGAGTACTAAACTGGTTTGTGATATCTGTCGTCGTGCATGGCTGTGAATGCTGGAGTCAAAGATGAATTAGAGACTTGAAGCAACAGAAATGTGGTTCTACAGAAAGATGTTGATAATACCGTGAACTGAACAAGTGAGCAACAAAAAAGTTTGTAGAAAATGGGAACCAAAAGGTAACTAATACTTAACATCAGGAACAGACAGTTGAGGTTTCTGGGGCACATAATGAGGAAGGAAGGCTTGGAAAATCTGATACACACAGGACAGATAGAAAGTAAGTAGGACAGAGGAAAACAATGCATAACATACTTGATGAGCTTGAGCAAATGGATGGCAGAACAAGGTTTGGGAGAAATCTAACACTTTCGCTGTGGCCCCTCAACCTCCAGCATCTTACTCTCGGGGTTGAGGTGTCTACTCGGTCCTAACTGAACTTAAGGAAGTGGCCATAGGTCTCCTGGGCATCTGTAAATTATTCGACCAGTCCGCTGGTTTAATCCTGTTTCCTGCCCACTTTGTGATTTGTTTGATCCAGAAAGCAGAAATGATGTCCGTCCACTCACGGTCGACTGAAGATGTAGACACGGCTGGGGAGTCTGCGCTAAGAAATTTAGAATGCAGACAAAAAAAAAAAAAAATTAATATCTGCAGAAAGCCGGACAAACATCGATTCAATGGTTGAATTGGTAATGTCTTTTATATAGCAGAAAAGAATAGTAGAAAAGAGAAATGGGTTACAGCAAAGTAAAGCAAAAAAAAAAACAAAAAAAACTCATACACTGGATTCTATATATAGAGAGTGTGTATGTGATTATCTTGTTAAATTGTCTCAGAACCATATGACTCTTGCAATGGAGGGATAAAGATTTCTGTGCAGGACTTAAAGTTATAGTGGCATTCCTCCTTGCAACGCTCTGGGGCCAATCCTCTCTTCCCTCTTCAAGAATTTTCTTCCATCTGTCTTCCTCAGCACAACAATGCATTTATAGAGACAAACCCGGCTGGCTACAACTGACCCTCGGCCCCCATCACTTCACATGCGATTATCACAGGGTTATGGCTGCTTCAACCCAAATTATGTGAATTCCTAAGTTCCTTCTAGCTTACTCAGCTCTATTTCAATTTTTAATCGTTAAAAATTATTTCAACCATTTCCATTGTCTACTAATGACCCAGATTCAATAGGTACAACTTCTGCCCTAGATCAGATTTCTCCATCAGTAAACAAAATGCTCTGATTTAATTTCGCTGTTCAAATCTACTCCAATTTCACTAAAAAAAAATATATATATGTGGGTGTGTGTGTGTTTTGCAGACTCTCTCTCTGTCACAGAAATAACAGAAAGACAAAGGTTATTAAGAGCTAACCAGGGACAGGAAGTTATGGCTCACCGTAATTGTTTATGTCCTGAGGGGAACAGTGCATATAAAAGAAGCATCCAGTTGTGCGATTCATGTGGGTTTGCTGTTAGTGGCACTTCAGTTTAATCCTGCACCTGGCTTCCCTTGAAGAAAGATTAGTATTCAAAATTTTAGATACTAATTTTACTATGGAAATCTACGTAACAATAAAACTAACTTATAATTCTTGAATATATGGATTGCCTGCTCATTCTAATTCTGTTACTCTACTTAGAGATGAATATGGTCTGGTTTTAACAGGATTTGGCACATATGATACTAGAATCATTGCCTAACTTGTCTCTAAAAACAGCTGATACACCCAAAAAGGCTAGTCTAAATTCTAAATCTTTTTAAGAAAAGTCTAATTCTAGCATTATCATGGGTGTGACATTCTACAAGCTAGTTTCTCTGAAGGAAGCTAACTTTCATTAAATGCTGATACCCCACTGAATGAACTAACAGTCTTGTAAATAAATAACCTGCAGAACATTTTAACTGTAAATATTAATGAGGCATGAACTCAAGCTTATTAAGTTTGTTATGCATTGTTTTCTTCTGTCCCTCATGCCTTCAATCTGTCTTATGAGTATCAGATTTTCCAAGTCCTCTTTCCTCTTTATGTACCCTAGAAATGTCATCTTTCTTTACCTGATGTTAAGTATAAGTTTCTTTTTTGTTTTCATTTTCTCTAAAACTTCATTAGTCACATGTCCAGTCCATGATATTCTCAGCATCCTTCTCTAGAACCAGATTTCTGTCTATATTTCTGAGATGAGCTATTGTACTTATACTATTTGCATCATTTGTACTAGAGGATAAAAGCATTGATTGAAGTAATCCAAAAAAATGACTTGACCCCAAAAGTTTTGGGGTTCAGTACCTGGCTATAGTGGAGGTTAACGAAAACTTGGAGAGTTGAGTTACTAAAGGGAATTAACTGAAACCAAGATATCAAAAAAAGTTATACCAGGTGGCACTGGAACAATCTGCCCCTGTGGACTAAATAAAGGGTTCGGTTTGAAATTCCAACATATATCATCTGAAGAAGGTCGGCATGTACAACGGCTGAAACATCGTGAAGATGAGGACAACAGTCCAAATGATGTAAATAGTGTGAACAGATTTCTGTTGTTTCAAGTCTCTTCTTCATCTTTGAGGAGTTGTCTAGCATTCACTGATATTATGTAACAGTTCAGTACTCTTTTCTAACAAAGTTTTTCTATTTCTTAATACTCTGCATAGCTTTTGGAAGGCATCTTTGGCTAAACTGCACCCCTGTCATACTTTCTGTCCTCTGTTAAAACACTTCCCAGATATTTAAATTGTTGGACTTGTTTGAGTTTGGTATCTCTGATATCTTAATTGCATTCTCGCTTTATTTTGCTAGCAAACAGTTTCTAATACTTGACCATACTGATGTTCTGATCACTTTAATTTCATTACTCTACCTAGGGATGAATATAGTCTGGTTTTAATAGAATTTGGCACATATGCTAGAATCATTGCATAAACTGACTCTGAAAACAGCCGACACACCTAAAAAGATAATCTAAATTCTAGACCTTTTTAAGTTTGAGTGCAAAATCTATTCTGGCATGATCTAGGGTGTGACAAATTCTACAAGATTTTGTTTCTCTGAAAGAAACTAATTCCCCTCAAATGCTGCTATCCCACTGAATTAATTAGCAGTCTTGTACATTAATAACCTGTGCAACTTTTTAGCGGTAAATATTGATGAGGCATGAACTCACCCATTATTCATGTACGATAAGAGAAGCTTCTTAAATCAGCACTTGCATGCCGCTGAGAACTTATAGGTTGTGACGATGTTTATTGATTTCTGAAGTTATTGATTTTTATTTTGTGTGGTATTTACAAGTGGGTGGGATGACCTTTTAAATATGCTGAGGCTTGGAATGATTAAATGCTTAAAAATAAAATTAAATCACCGATGTGTGCGTGGTGGAGGGGGGCAGTGAAAGAAAAGAATGAATTTTGTAGTAGATTATCATCAGCATTATCATCTTCCCTTTAAAGGGATGAAAACGAAAAAAATGAACTAAAATGTGATTAAATAAAGTGGAAGTCAAAATAAAAAAAAAAAAAAAAAAAGGAAGAAAGTATAACATTACTTTAAAAAGCAAGCAGACAGACAAACAAACAAACAAAGGGAAAAATTTAATCTCTTGGCTTATAAATATATTTAAAAAAGAAAAAAAACATGCCTAAATACCTACTAAAGATATACAAATGATAGACAAATCAACTTAATGACAGACGTTATACTTAATCCCAGCTAATCCTTTCGTTCCGGCTGTGTGCTTTTTTTCATTTGTGAAATCCATTTGCATAAAAAGGTTGGGTTATGTGGATACCTTGGCTCTTCAATTCATTTCTCCAACTATACGATGACATTCAGATTCCGAATTATCTTTACTCTTTTCCTGGGTACATGGTTGGTGACGTCCCCAGAAATGGTGAGATTTGGATTTATTTATTCAAACTTTTGATATTTTTAAAGCATTACTTTCATTTATCGTCTTTGTTTTAATATGCTTATCTACTTTTACCTACAGTGTGCTGTAATGATGGAAAAAAAACAAACTCTGCTTTTAATAAAATTTACCACCAAATTTTTTACATTTGGACAATACTTACAGCATCCTTGACAGTGTTCAAAATCATTTACATGTCCTTGTGGGTGATGAATTATTTTAAACTTTACAGCCTCCCACCCCCGAGATAAAATATCAAAATCCTATTGCTACTCTATTGCTATTTCCAGAGTAAATGTTCGCATGACCTCCATTCTTTATTTCCACCAGTCCTGAACTTTACTGTTTGAACATTTATATAGAGATTTGAATCATCCTCATTCTCTTCATATTCCATTGATAAGGAAGAAGTTTCACTCAAACTGCTTCTTCCCAAGAACTGTTACATTCTAGAACAGATTCCCAAGAGGATGCTTCCCCAATCACTTCAAACTTAACCTCTTCAAGATCAGTTTGAACTTACATCCTTCTCTTACATTCACACACCTCATCCTCTATCTTAAGTGGCTTTTTGATTTTGTATTGGATGAAGATGTATTTTTTTAAAAAGTATTTAGCCATAAATGATGCTTCCCAGCAGTCATTACATATTGTCAGTGTAAAAGTATTACCTTCAAGGTATGTCATATTTCAAATTGTATTCCAATTTTTGACTTTAATGTATCCTGTTCAGTTGATTTAAATTCATTTTAAATTTATGTTCAAACAAAACCTTTCCCATTGAGCCCAATGAAAACCATTCTCAGCAATAGCCAATGAAAACCTTTCTCAGCAATAGCCAATGAAAACCTTTCTCAGCAATAGCCAATGAAAACCTTTCTCAGCAATAGCCAATGAAAACCTTTCTCAGCAATAGCCAATGAAAACCTTTCTCAGCAATAGCCAATGAAAACCTTTCTCAGCAATAGCCAATGAAAACCTTTCTCAGCAATAGCCAATGAAAACCTTTCTCAGCAATAGCCAATGAAAACCTTTCTCAGCAATAGCCAATGAAAACCTTTCTCAGCAATAGCCAATGAAAACCTTTCTCAGCAATAGCCAATGAAAACCTTTCTCAGCAATAGCCAATGAAAACCTTTCTCAGCAATAGCCAATGAAAACCTTTCTCAGTGATGCATAAAAAAAAGTCAGCCAAGAGCCTCATCACTGTCAACGAAAGTTTTAAAACAAGGGAATTTCACTTTTTCTGTTTGTGGCATCATAGAATTGGAGTTTATTGTTTTGGTAAGAATTTATTTGTTACAGTCACAAATCTCAGGTTGTAATTTTTTTTTGCATTCCTTCGTCAGAGTTATCTCCTCCTTAATTCTCTAATTGTTCACTAGGGTTCGCTCTCCCTACACTATAAATACTGGACAACTTCTTGCCTTGTTCTCTTTTTCTACTTTGCATTTCAGCGGACACGTTTAAAAATGTAATCTCTTGTAGAAATTAATGTTTTTGCCCACTTGTGGGAAAACACCATGCAACACACATACATGTACGTATGAACATTCATCAAAGAACAAGCTCTTTATGTTCAAACGCAAATGTTAATGCCTTTGTCACTTGTAAATTTGTTGTTTAATACATATATTTGTTGACAGATATATATATTGGTCTTGTTTGTTTTCTTTACATCTTCAGTTGGACTCAATTTGAGTCGGCCATTTTCTTGTAGTTGGACCTTCTAGCAGGAATAAACAGCACATGTCCCTAATTCAACAACACTCAAACCCACATTGTCCTCTACACCTTCTTTTCCAAAGAACAGATTAGAGTTGTATTGGTCGGCACAACTCGTATGGTAATCATGAAAGTGACTTCTCTCTTATAAGGAAACATTTGGCATTCACTTACTATTAGTATTAGCATTATTGTCAGTAGAAATTTACCTAATCTTTCTCCTTTTTTTTAGTAAAATAGATTTCTCAAGTCCAGTGTTATCTCCTCTGTGGGCATTTCCTTTCTAACCTTTTGTTTAGTGTGGAAAGTCACCATCTTGATTATATCATTATTTTCTATTCAAAATTACATGTGCTATCAATTTGGCTGTTGAAAATGATATTGTTCTGTTATTTGGTAAAGTTCTTTGTTTGCCATTCTATGGCACCAGCTTATGAGATCTGATGAAGGACTGGGCTCTGTTCATTCAATCGAAGCCATTTTTAATCACTGATCTGAGATAGTGGTTGTATATGGCTGATAGTCTAGACATTTCTGTAATATCAACAAATATATTTTTTCTTTTTGGAACAGTGTTTTTGCTTTTAGCTGTAGTTCCATGGTTTTCTTCTTACCATCTTCCTTCAGAATGTAGGCGATCATGACTCACCACAACTTCTTATGCTTTGTAGTTCTAAGAAATATTTGTCTCCCAGTCTATCATCAATTTAAACAAGTTCATTAGGTAGATTACTTACTGTTTGCCTCTAACCACTCACCTTCAATATGTCTTGTGCGTGTCAAATTCTCTGAGCTGTCTTTCCTCATTATATCTCCCAGAAATTTGAACTGCTTCTAAGTGATTCTAAGTGTCCATTTTTTTTCCCATTTTTTTCCTTAAAACTTTCTTGTTGCTTACATGCTAAGCACCATTCCTCTTATTTCCAGCTTCCTTCTGTGGAACCACATCTCTGTTGTCTCAAGTCTCCACTCAATCTTTCTAGCATTCACTGTCATATAGGGGGATTGATATTACCTAACATTTTCAAACTCTTTTCTCTGTTGTACCTATTGCTTTTTTTCGTATTTTCTCAACCTGAAGTAAAAAGCAATGCCTATTTTCATTGACCTCATAAAAGCATATTTTTCACCACTGATCAACTCTGAACCTAAAATTCTATATTTTAACATTTTTAATAATTAACTAAACTGTGTATAAGCCAGAAAGTGGTCAAACATTGAAGCAATTTAGGCATTAATTAGGTTTCAAAATGGCTGCATTTTGAAAACTACAGTACTGAAGATTTTAAAATTATAAAATAAAAAAATATCTTTTGTAAAAATTTCCTAAAAAAATATTATCTGTAGTTTCTAAGTTTTTAGTCTTATTCTTGTTCTCCAACTAGATAGCAGGGCAGACTCTTATCTCCAGCCATGATTGGCAACCAGTCTAGAAGAAGGATAACTCTGAATTGAAAACTCAGCTATTTATAGCTGTACAAAGATGATTAGACATGGGGTGCAGATACTACGTCGGTAAAACAAAAAACATGATAGATTTCAACAATTATGATGGATGTGCAGATGATACAGACATTGAGCCTAAAGAAAGGTGTATGGATGGATGTAGAGAAGGTGTACAGAACCAGATATTTAGATATGGTGATTTTCTAAGCACAGGTTAGATGTGGCACAAGGCCGAAAGTACGGGGCATCCAGTGGGGATTGAACTCACTACTCAGTTGTAATTGTTCTAGCAGGACAAGCTTGCTAACCATTACCCTACGCTGAGGTAATCAAATGATTTTCTAAGTGCAACTTAGATGTGACACAAGACCAAAAGCTTGGGAAATCCAGTGGGGATTGAACTCACTACTCAGTTGTAATTGTTCTAGCAAGACAAGCTTGCTAACCATAACACCATCTCCTTATCGAATATTTAGAGATGTGAGTGATTCATAAGAATATGTAATGAGCATTTTGGAAGTAAGTCAATTTGTGGGAACGTAATATTTAGTTGAACTGTAAAACTTTCTATGACTCACTTGTCATGGCTGGTGTTTGATAAATGAAGCACCTTAAGTATGAGTCAGTTGGAAGAGAGGGATTTCATTTTTATAAATTCAAGCATTCAGGTTTTGTGGGAAGTTAATATTTAATTGAATTTTAAATTTATCTAAATGAGCTCAGTCTTGACACTGAGATTCTACAATTATCTCTTGTTTCTTATTCACATTATTTACATTTGAACTAATGTTCACATCTTTGCTATTATTATCAAATTGTTATGACCATTGTGCCCCACACTCTACCAGACTTACTGGTGTGATGAGTCATGAATGATGTCCTGGAACTACTGGATCTACCTGGCTGTTCTTATGATGTCTGACTGTTTAGAATCTTCCTCTTGCTGATGGATGACTCGAGACTTCGATCTCTTACTTTTCTTCTTTTTTTTTTTCTTTTTTTTTTTATATATCACTAAAATTTAATTGTCTCCAGGCTGATAAGAAAACACACATTTTTTTTTTTTTTTTTTTTTTAAAGAAAACCTTTTGGGATTCTGCTTTTATATGCTAGGTCCATTCAGAACATAGACGATCATAACCCTCCACATCTTCCTGTTTCTTGTAGCTCTTAATAAGTTTTGTCTTTTTGTTATTTCTTCCAAACCCTGTTCTACCTTCCATGTATACCACATGCTGATTTCTTTTGGCTTTCATTCCTTTAATCTGTCATGTATCAGGTTTTCCAAGCCCTCATTTCTCATTACCTTCCACAGAAATTTAACTTGCCTCTTCCTAATGTTAAGTATAAGTTTCTTTTTTTGTTTGAATTTCTCTAAAATCTTGTTGTTGCTCACATGTTCAGTCGATGGTATCCTCAACATCTTTCTGTAGAACCACATTTCTGTTGCTTCACATCTTCAATTCATCTTTGAATCCAGCACTCACTGCCATACAGGATGACAAATATCACATAGCAGTTCAGTACAATTTTCTTCTTTCTAATAAAATTTTTTCTATTTCTTAGTACTCTGCTTAGCTTTTGAAATGTTTCCTTGGCTATCCCAATACACCTGAGAAATTTCAAATGCATCTTCCTGATGTTAAGTATAAATTTCCTTTTTGCTTCCATTTTTGACAAAACTTTGTCATTACTCACATGTTCTGTTCAAGGTATTCACAGCATCTTTCTGTAGAACCATATTTTTGTTGCTTCAAGTCTCTTCTTCATCTTTGAGGAAATTGTCCAGCATTTACTGCCATACAGGAGAATGGATATCGCATAACAGTCCAATACTCTTTTCTTTGTTTCTAGCAAAACTTTTCCGTCTCTTAATACTCTGCTTAGCTTTTGGAATGCATCTTTGCTAAAAGTTAAGAAAATAAAACAAAATTTTAACAGATTGGAAATATTTTGAAATTTAACATAAAAGTCAGTGAGTGAATTTTGAGTTGTTCAGTACTTTGCCTGGAGACGTGGTGGTTTTTTTGGGGGGCAGAGGAAGAGGATGGAAAGTAAATAAAATCAGTTTAAATAAAATTTAATTAAAAGCAATTCAGCCAAAATCTGCAAAATAATTAAAAAAAAAAAAAAAAGACTAAACAGGTTTTTAATTTTTTTTTTTCTGTGGCTGAGCAGAGAAAAGGTTTTCTTAATGAAAATTGCTTTCACCTGTAGCTATAGCTTAATGATTAGAATATTGGATTGGTGGCCTCAGGGTTCTATGGCTCACTTGTCATGGCTGTTGTTGGATAAATGAAGCCCCTTAAGTATGAGTCATTTTGTAGGGAGCTATTTCAATCTTATAAATTCAAGTATTTGTGGGAAGATAATATTTAAATGAACTGTAAACTTATCTAAATGAGTTCTGGCACTGAGATTCTGCAAGCATTCTTATTTACATTTGGACTAATGTCTGCATCTTTGCTATTATTATCAAATTGTTTTGACTGTTGTACCCCACACTCCACCAGACTCTACTTGCTGGGGTCATGGATGATGTCCTGGGACTGCTGGATATACTTGGCTGTCCTTATATGTGTGACTCAAGACCTCAATCTTATTCCTTGAACATGAAAGACCTGGCCATTTTCATGAACTTTGCTTTCTCTGTGGTTGGTGGCCTGTGTTACAAGCATGGTTTGTCATTTCATCTCTATCAGGCTGGATTGTTTGGTTTAGTTTGGTTTACGGCATATCAACCTCAATGGGTTACTTAATGCCAACAAAATTTTTATTGCTGGTAATATTTTTTTTTCAAAAATGTATTGCTGGTAATATCTTTTTTTTTTCTCTAAAAATGTATTGCTGGTAATAATTTTTTAACAAAGTATTTCAGGTATTAAAACCTATTTTTATGCTTTCAAAGTGTTTTGAACCCCAGTTTGGGTGTTAACTATTTGCCCATAGCTGGGACCCTAACAGGTGCTACCACGCCGGGTCAGGGTGGACCTGGGAACACCAGCAATTAAGAGGTGGTTCTATGCTCCTCAAAACCTCCAGATCAGAGGCCTTGCTGTTGGACTTAGTTTATCATCTTACCCAGGACGTGGATGTAGTTTGTCATACCCAGGACAGTCTATCAGGCTGGGAGGTGCATATGTTAATGCACTTGATACATCTGAAAGAGAAATGAAAATGTTAAAATTTGATTCTTGATGCTTAACATTATGCTAAGTTGTCTTCCATTTTTGACTCGGGCATGTTCTCAAATACCTGCTGTACTCTCTCTCTCTCTCTAACTTTGTTGATGAAAAATTCTCATTTTCTAATGGCTTTCATCATGTATACAATTTGTATGTTATGCTCAATCTGGAAAAAAAACATTTCTCATTCCTGAAGATGGCCATAGAATAGTTCAACCTGAAGGAAGATTGAATTGAGTGTAATTTTTCAGTTGTTAATGACTTACCTCAAAAATTCTAATATATACATATCCTTTTATCTATATTTTTAAAAAAATATGAATCATAAGGAATATTTAAGATTTTACCAATTTTTTTTTTGTATATACAACTGTTTCTTGAGGACTGAAAATATTGAACAATTGTAAAGACACAAGAAAAATTGAATAAAGCTTATATATATGTATGCACACACACACACACATATATATATATATATATATATATATATATATATATCTCAGAACATCCAACTGTATCTCACTAACTTTTATACACTTTAGCATCCAGCATCCTCCTCATACATATTTGAATATTATCTGCTATTTCATTACATGTGGCATGTTACAATAAGAAATACCCAACGAAAAAATAGCATTAAACTGCATCTCTTTGGGTCATTTTTTATCATTTCTATCTTGTTCTCTGATGAAGCTTTAATGAAGTGAAACATGTTAGATTAAGATCTGTTTCCTACTTGTTCTTTATCCTATCATTTTATATATATATATATATATATATATATATATAATAAAAAGGCTTAAGCACTAATATTCCATGGTCATAATTTCATATATATATATGATAGATATATGAAGTTTATATTAAATTTGAGCTTTGAATTTGCATTTAATTTAGCGTTTCTCCCATGAGTCTCAGTATATTTTTTTTTAAATCAAAAGTAATAATTTGTGCCTGATGAGTTGATAGAACAATGAAACTTTAAGTTGTACTTCAAATGTAGGTATATGTATATTTATTAATATATACTTTTTAGCTCTGTCTAACCACATTGAGCACTATTTTGTTTACACCTCATATTAAATTAAGTAAATATTTATTCACTTACCTGTGTATGCATGCTGATACATGTATATACAGTTGCTAATATCTAGTTATTTGATTCATTCACATTAATACACACACACACACACACATACATATATATATATATATATATATATATATATACTTATAAACTGTATGCTTCACAGGAGAAATTATAATAAAGAAAATAAAAAATATTCAATTGAGAAAATCATTAAAAAACAAAATGCATGTTCTTTTAGAAATACAGAAAAATGCCATTCAATAAAATTGCCCCCAGTCTTACAGACTGCCTTGTGAGAAAATTGTGTATCCAGATCAATTGCTTCTTGTTCATGCTTGCCATCATATCTAAAGTGTTGGATTTCCCTGAGTCCTTGCTATTGTGGTGGTGATGGTTGACAGCAGCCTAGAATAATGACAATAATCCCAGATCTAGTAACAGTTGTCAGTGCAGAATGAGAAATTTGGTAACTGGGTTCAAATTCCAGTGTAGTTTGCTGCATTAATTTTTTTGGGGGAAAGCACAAATACATATATTCTCCCTCTCAGCTACAACCTCAAACTGTGGAGAAAGCAATAGGAAACCACTCCATTATTTTTCCCAAGTAGACATGGTTGTTTATAAATAATGAAGAAAAAATCATTGTACTTGTTAAATAATAGTTTAGCAGACTATTATTTTTTAGAGGAAGTGTATCTCTGCTCTGAGTTCCTGAGATTGACCTTTGAGGTCAGATGGAAGCCATAATATGGGAAGTTTGTTTTTGATTGGTTGAGCGAGTGTGGGAAAGGAGATAGATAAAGAAAGGTTTTTCAATGGTGAGGGAGAATGAGCCCCACTGGATAGTAAATATTGACATTAATAAGATAGTTAACATTATCTGTGTATGATGATATTCATTGCTGCCCAAAAACATCTAGCGATCACTTTCTTGGGCTCACATTTCCCACTGACATGAAGCTGAGTGATTATATTGAATCAATTGATAGGTCTACTGCTAGGAAAGTTGGTTCACTGTGTCATGCCATCTTGCACATTTATAAATCTGCCACTTGTCCATTGCTATCATATCTTGTCTGATGCTCCTACTATGTATCACAATATTCTTGACAAAATGCAAAGAAGGGTCTGTAATATTATCAATGCTGGTCTGGCATATTGACTTCAGTCACTTAACCACTGCCATGATGTGGCTTCCTCCCTTCCTTTTCTGCAAATAATTTCATGGCTATTGTTCTGGTGAGCTTTTCTCCTTGGTACCTTGACTGCATGTATTTCAGCATACTACTTGATTGGTAACTGGATCTCATGGTTTTACTGTTGAACTAGCTAGATGCAATGGTCTGTTTGATTCTAATAGTTTCTTTCTTCTGGTTTCTTGCTTCCATGCCACTGGCAATCTTCAAAAAATGAAATGCAATGTCAATTGCCAACTTTTGTCTTGCTGAATCATGTTCTGTTATCCTTTTCACTAAAGTCTTCTCATTCTCTTTCACTACTAGTAATGGCTTGCATCTTTATTGCCTTGCTTGGAATGAAATAATTAAAAAAAAAAAAAAAAGGTCATGATCACTCTATATATGACTTCATATGCTGTACAAAAGTTTATCCTGCCACTGAAGCTGACTCTGATCCCTTAAAAATAGTGTTTGAATTTCTTAATTGTGTTGTCATATCCTGCTATGGCAACAGAAAACAACTTTGTATAAACTTAACAATAAGGATACTGCAAGAGAGAGGCTTTGAAAAAGAATGCAGTGGAAAAGGAAGTAATATTAATATAATGCAGAGTACTAAAGTTTAAAAAAGATAAAAAATGTCCACAAGATTCAAATAAGCAGAGCTAAGAAACTATATGCTATGGTTGATATAATTGTGAAAAGTTTTAGCCAGCCACTTCAAAGTCACATGGGTCATGTTGGAGGAAGTAACATCTATTTAGAATAGTAATGCCATCTCCTCGATACAGGACTTGCCCACTTTGCCCAGTATTAAATGTTAGTGGTTGCACTGAAGGCCCAATGGTAAGAAGTGTAACAGGTTGACAAGAAAAAAAAATGAATTTAAAATTTACATTTTTAAATTTTAAATTCATTTTTTCTTTTCACCTTTGGAAGTGAAATCTGAAGATCCAGAGAAAAATAAAATTCTCTGGTGAAATAAATTATGACTAATGGAGCTTTAAAGTGGTCTGTTTATCTTTAAATTAAATTTATATTATGATGATTATTATCTCTTTCTCTCTCTCTCACTTATATATATAAAATGTGTGTATTATTATTATTATTATTATTACTATATACAATATTTAAAAAAATTTTCAACAAATAAAACATAAACCCACTTTCAGTTATTAGCCATTAAATTACATCACTTACCATCTTCCATAGCTTAGCTTGACTTTAAAAGTTAGCCTGAAGTATTTTTATGCATGTTCTTAAATTAAACAAATTTGAAACTTCTGTTTATAAATACTTGTCAGAAAATGAAATATAATATAATAATTTGTTATTTAAAAAAACTGTTTTTATTATCCATTAATTTTCCAGATTTATCTGTGCCACACTTTATACATACACATACACAAACACAAGTTTGGTTAAAGACCAATGAAGAATCATTGTTAGGATTTATTCATTCAATTTTTTCTGTCTTGAACTATTTTACTTGTTTCTGGGAAATATTTAAATATGCATTTTCCAGTGTCTGCATACTTTCAGCTTTGATAAGCTGTTATCAAGGAGTTTTTGTTTATTGTGCTATGTCAGATTCATCATTTTCAAATATTGCTTCTTTGAATCATCACATGAATGATAGTGTATTTTTTATTATTATTAATGAATATATATATGTTATTTTTGTGTTAATGGTAAAAATTTGTCGGATCTCGGGTGTTATGTTGATCAAGGATATGCAATTTAATCAGATAAATGACACATCAATTGATGCGGTAATGTAGTGGTTGTAAAACCAATATATGGTTTTTTGAATTATTATTAGAGAAGGTTTGTTGATGTTTTGATGTAAAGTATATTAAGGAAGGAAGAATTCAATTAAAGAAGTTTTAAATTCAACAACAAGGTTTTCTTGGTAATTTTTTTAGACATTGTTGATTGAATTCAACATAACTTGTTTACAAACATACACACACACACACACACACATATATATATATATATATATATATATATATATATATAACTTATGTTTTTAATATTTCTCAAATGTTTCAAAACAAATACAGTGATTCTGAGAGAATTAGAAGTGCTACTAGGATCCATTATTGGTGGCCACGATCTTAGCAGTATAAGATATGCAGATGACACACTGTTGATAGCAGGCACAGAAAAGAAGCTCTTACAGAAGAAAGGACTAAGTATCAATTGTAAGAGATAGAATGCATGTTTGTTAGCAAAAGGACATCCCAAAATGCAAATTACAAAATCAAAGAAGAACAATTTAAATATCTGGGAAGTGCTTTAAGAGACACTGAAAACCAGAGGTGCATCATTTCCAAAAACTAAGCAAAGTATTAAGAGTCATAAAAGAGTATTGAACTGTTATATAATATCAGTGCACCTGGAATGATGGACAATCTCCTCATGGATGAAGAAGAGAGTTGAAGCAACAAAAATGTGGTTTTATAGAAAGCTGCTGAGAATATCATGGACCCAACATGTGAGCAATGACAATTTTTTTATAGAAAATGGAAACACCCATACCCATACTTAATAATTGAAAGAGATAGTCGAAATTTCGTGGGCTCATGATGAAGAAATTAATGAATGAGGGCAAGAGGATGATAATGCATAACCTATCTAGCATATATATATATATATATATATATATATATATATAATCCAGTGCTCCTCCTATATATTTAAAGATTCTTGATAAAATCTAAAGAAGAAAAAGCAATATTATTGGTCTTGACCTGGCATCTCAGCTTCTTCACATTCCCACTGCCTTTTCTATGAATACTTTCATGGTAATTATCCAGATGAATTCTTCACTATGGTACCTAGACTTGATGAATTTAAGCACAGTACTAGATTGCTGTCAATATTTCATCAGTTCATAGTTGAACTGGCTAGATGTAACCATAAATTCTTGGCTAACAGTTTCTTGCACTTCTCACTCATGGAACTCTCTTCTGGTTTCTCACTTTCCAGCCAACTTTGATCAATTAGATATTTCTGGCAATTATTATGTGGGATATTGTAGCAAGAGCCAAATCTTACTATGGGAAAATAATTTGTCTTGTTGAAAATTAGTTATCTTACTATACTTAAATAACCCTAGCTTATTAAACAAGAGAAATGAATTGATGGTTACATGTAGGCATAAAAGTAAATATCTGCTCAAATACATTGATCCAAATTGATTATTAATATAAATTATAGTTTATTTGTTTTTGAAAAAGAACAAGTAATCTTCATTTATGTTTAATATAAAAAATATCTATAAAATGTTTTTTCTTGCACACACACACACATACTGATTTAATGAATATGTATACACCTAGGTTTCCCCTCACAGTAATATGATTGGCTGGTGTCAGCCATAAATACAGACTGAAGTGGAGGTACAAGAATGACGCCTATTGGCTATGCCTATTGCCTACTACTACAATGAGGACCAGTCTATTATGGTTACCTGCTAGATTGTCCTATTCGTTTACAGTAGTTCCAAAACCACTTAGCTACTTCAAACAAATATATTCCTTTCCGGGACATATATAAAATACTGTTTATTTTACATTCAAAATATATTTTTTCTAATTAAAAAACTGTAATCCCAGTAAAATATATAATTGCGCCAACATTGCGATAATCAGATATTTTTATTAAGATTTAAATTATGTAATGGTCAATCTGTACTCACCACCTGAACATTGTTATGTGTTGTACTACTGATGAGAGATAATATGTATATTAATTAATTCATATATATATATATGGCTTATTATGAACCAATTTAAAGTATGTTATATATGTACATATATATATATATATATGTGTGTGTGTGTGTCTTGGGTTTACACATACGGATTACCTAGTTTTTACTAAACTATATATATATATATATGTGTGTGTGTGTGTGTATACCTTGTGTATTTGTGTTGTATGAGTCTCCTTCTTTTCTTATGACAGTAGCAGATGGTTTGAAGACTTTTAGAAAGTTCAGAGGGATTTCAAAAGATCCAATCTGAGAGAGATCAGAGTACCATGAAAACTGTGAAAAATATATTTAAAGACTCACATGGGAAAATCTCATAATAGTAACAACTTAACAAACTATCAGTTTCATATATGCAGTCATCTCAGTGTAAGATTCCTCAGGACATAAAGAGGGGGATTCGTTTTCTACAGTTTTTAAATAGTAAATGCCCTTAGTACATACTAATGTAAACATTGGAAAAAAAATCTTTTTAAAGGTTCAGATATAGAAAGCTAATAATAGTAAGATCTTAAAATATCAGCTGCATATATACAGTTATTTTCTTTGCGTCATAAGTAAATAATGTTAAATAGGTCAACTGCCAGTCGTGGCAAGTACAAGGTTCCAAAAATGTCCCTTGGTAATTTTTTTTTTTTTTTAATCTTGATTCCACAGCTGGAAATTTTTTCAAGAGAGTTCTGCTTCACATATATTTGTATCCATACCAAACAGCTGGTTAAATGAAAAATGTTTTAAATGGCTTCATGTCCCAAATTCTTTGCCTGTTCTTTTGCTATCTTACACTCAATACAAGGCCCAGGAGCCATTCCTGGTAGTGGGATCAGAAATAAGGTTGTTGCTCAGGAATTAGAGCAAGAGAACTTCTTGAGTTGGAAACATCATACCTGAGCAAGCAGGCCCAGACAATGAGACAAACTCGCTTGTTTACTTTAAGATAATGGCTCTATTGAACATTTCTAGTTAAAGAAACTCTATTTTTTTTCTCTACATACAGAGTGACATCATCACCAGATTTATTGATTGATTTGATTTCTCTGGCTTGATCTTCTATCATTCTCACTTCTTAATGTTTCTGTTTTTCCTTATTCTTTTACACTCAGTAACCCCTTGTGACTTAGTTGCTTTGCGTGGAAGATTATTTAAAGCAAGAAGATATTCTTAGATTGTAAGAATTTTTGAGAATAATCGTTTAGTGATACAAGTTTTTACTAATTAACCATAGCACTGTGGGAAGAAGTGGCTTCATACCTTTCCCGAGGATATTTGTGACTATGTAAATATAACAAACCCAACAGTAATTAGAATTTTGAGTTAGTATCCATTACACCACCCACATGTTCAAGCTT
>OZ010583.1:37704307-37729307 GCA_963932145.1 Acanthosepion lycidas | reverse complement strand
ACTGTTTTAACACCAGCACTATATGTGCAATATATATAAAATATGATACTTTGAAAATGCCTATCTATATTCAAAATACTTATAGGCTTTGTTAAAATATTTTATAGTCTTAGAGAAAAATAATCTTTATTCAAGAAAATAACATTTCTTTTTTATTTGTTATTTTATGTAAACAAGTTAAGCTTACATTCAACAGGAAAGATACCTTCCAGCAGCTTTTCTTAAGCCTGAATCTCACTTGCTATTTCTAATAGTAGGAAGTCATAGAATCCGTTATGTAGTTGATGATTTTTACATTAATTGATTTTTAGTTAATTGATCCTGATCAATAGAGAGCAAAAATAAATATTGTGTATCCATTGAATCGATAAAAAATCACAAAATGGACTTATTTTTAGAAACTCTTCCTACAGAAATATCAAACCGAACTATTATTAAATTAAATAGCAGTGGTTAAATCCTATTCTGACCAAAGCAAATACTTGCTGTTATTTTACGTGCCAAGTCATTTCAGGACATAGTTGATCATGGCTCTCTACAACTTCCTGTCAGCTTGTGGCCACATCATGTTGAAACACAAATATTTGAGTAGATTTCATCATATATGATAAACAAAGGACATGGATGACAGGATTAATCTATTTATTTGTAATAGTTTTTTAGAAAGTTGCAATGTTTTCTCACTTTCCCTCATATAACCAAACATGAAAATTTTAAAACCTTTATCAGTTAATTGTGTATAATTGTGTAATTATGACAATATTTCAGCACAAATTTTTCATGTTTTTATTATTGTATCCCATATGATCACAGAAGTTAAGCAACATCAGCCCTGGTCAGTATTTTGGTGGGTGACTTTGGAATACCAGGTAGTGTAAGCTTTGATGGCTTGGAATTGTTAATCAGAACGACAAGTTCCAGTTGAGTTCATTATATTCACTTACACACAAATACCCTTGGGAAAGGTATGAATCCACCTCACCCACCCCCAGCTATGTGTTAATTATTAAGATTTTTATCACTAAAATATTATCTTCAAAAAGAAAATTCTCACAATCTAAAAATATTTTTTAACTTTAAATAGACTACAAAGGGTTGGCAAGTCATAAAAATGAATGAATCACTCAATAACACTCTTTAGTTTTTCTAAGTAATTATTAATCCTTGTTCATCCTTCTTTGTCCCTGTCCTGTCAGCCATTCACATAAATTCATTAATATAATTGCATGCTGTTTCCTATTTCTGTATTAAAGTTCACCCAATATAAGGCTCAAGAGCCACTCAAAGTAGATGATTATTGCATGAGGTGTGTGATATGAATGTAAGAGGCGTTAGCAAGAAATGAAGATTATGAGGATCTTGTGAGTGTTAAATTCTCTAAGCCCTCTTTCTACATTATGTGTTCCAGAGATTTAAGCTTTTTGTGATTGTAAGTATAAGTTTCCTTGATGTTACTATTTTTCCTTGAGACTTCTGCATTGGTCATATGTTCAGTCCATGTTATTCTCTGCATTCAACAGTAGAACTACATCGCTGTCCCTTTCTGATTGTAAGTATTCCTTGTTGTTTTGATTTTCCTTAAGACTTCCTCATTGTTTGCATGCTCTGCCCATGCTAAAATTAAAACACCTTTAGCTATATCAGATAAATTCCATATCAGTCTAAGTACCAGATCAAAAAATGAAATGTCTTAATTTCTGGCTTCAATGAATTCATTCTTGATTATTAAATGAACTGAGTTTTTTATTATCTTTGTCTTTCATTTGTAAAACAAAATACAGTTTTGTCATAAAAATGAAAAAAATATATGCAAATAAAAAAACAATTAATAATTATAAAAAAGAAAAACGAACAAAAAATAAAATCTGTGAATCGTTACCTAATGATATAGAAGCATTTACTGTGCTGCTTTTAATTAGATATTTTCAGTCAGATTGTAAAAAATAAATTACCTAACTTGTTTTACAACTACTATTAAAAACAATGACGTCCCCAGTATTGCCTTGGGTATAACAATAAACTTCTTCCAGCAGCAAGGCTTCTGGTCATGGAACCACTTCTTAATTGATGTGGTTCCCTGGTTCACCCTGACCTAGGATGATAGTACCTGTTAGGGTCCCATCTATGGACAAACAGGGAACCCCTAAACTGGTGGTCAAAGCATGAAAATATAAAATACATTAGGAAAAAAATTACCAGCAATATATTTTCATCATAAATATATATAAAAAATAAAATTTACCAGCCATACATTTTTGGAAAATAAAAATTACCAAAGCTTGCAAGAAAATAAAATTTCTACATTAAATATCCCATGAGGTGTTGATATGCCGTTAAACAAACCAAACCAACTAGCCAGTATTTAACTCACTTTGTGTGCCAAATTTATCTCACAATATTGGCACTGGGGTGTCATAATTAAAAATTTTGGCACCCCTGTCGCCTATAAAACTACATTGGAGGTCAGTCATTTTGAATTCTTTATAACCTTTTGGATATTTATTTACGAGTTAAACATTTCGTTAAAAATATATTATTGAACAAAAATTAATTTAGTATTTTCATTTTTATTATATGTTAGTATAAATAACTGTTGGTTGCACGTTTTCCTTTGTATTTTACTATATTAGTCTTTTGTATGTTATGAATAGTACATAAATTAAATTTGATAAATATTATTGGTGAATTTAATTTTTCCTTGAATTGTCTCCTCAAAATATTTACTCTTGTAGTCATTGAAATCATTATGTAACAATTTTGAGTCATGAAGTATTATATTTTTGTTGGCTTGGTCCTCATTGTTAACAAGGAGTTCAGTTTAAATATTGTCATTTCTGTAAGTTTAAGTTACCTTTAAAACTCCTCGCCAGATTTGTTCTTTATGTTTGGTCAGAAGTGTAGGGTCCAACTAATTTTAGTGAATTGATTTTCATCAGTTAATAATACTTATGATGCAAACTAGGAGGAGGCTTACACTTAACATCAGGAAGAGAAGGCTGAAGTTTCTGGGACACATAATGAGAAAGGAGGGCCTGGAGAATCTAATACTCATGGGTCGAATAGAGGGAAAGAGAGACAAGGGAAAGCAACGCATGACAGGCTTAAGCAAGTGGATGACAGAATGTGGTCTGGGGGAAGTAGGCAGAGGGACAAAACTTCTTGAGAGCTATTAGGTTGGTGCAAAAATAATGACTGTTTTTGACGTTAAAAATACGTCAAAAACCGTCATTATTTTTGCAACAACCTAATACAAGGGATGGGGTGAAGTGGAGCGCCATAATCGCCTACGTTCTGAAAGGACCCGACAGATAAAAAGGAGAAGAAAGATCACGGAAGGTGGAATCATGAAACCATCTTCAAATTTTTCTATTAAAACAATTTTTCAGAAAAACAGGTTTCTCAAGTCCAATGTCTGTTATTGCTCTTCCCATAATTGATCAGCGTTTCCTTTCTAATATTTTGTGGAATGTCATCATCTTGATTATGGCATTTGCCAAACTCTTGGAAATTATATTTTTCCCAAACCAATGTGCATATTTGCATCAGGTCTGTATACGTGAAGATTTTTATTTTATTTTTTGTTTTGTTTTTTTTTTGTTTTTTTTTTTTAAATTTCAATTCTCTTCAGGATGTATGTAATCATGGCTTTCCACGGATTCCTTTTTTTTAAGTATCCAGGAATTGCCATACATTTTGGCAAAAGATGATAGAGTGGTTCCTGTTGCTTTGTCCACAGTTTGGAATTCTGAGTTTTCCTTTTTCTTAGACTGGTTTCCATGCAAGGCAAAAGAGAGAGAGAGAGAGCGAGCGAAAGAGAGAGTGAGAGACCTCAGTTTACTCTGGTATTTAACCAATAGCTAGGTTGAGAAAAGATAGGTTCTTGCCTTTCTGAAGGTATGTGTGAAAATGAATGCAACAAACCTGCCCAGGATTTGAACTCAGCTCTCTGGTTTCACTTTCCATGCTGATATTGATTACACGTCTTGTTCTTATTAATGATGGCTTGCATTAAATGTTCTGTGGGTTTTTTAATTATTTTTTTCTTTTTTTAATTATCTGACTAACGTATAAAGCAGTTCCTCATTACTAAATTAAGTGGACTTAATTAGACATTTTGTATTTTTGGTTATATTATTGAGGTATCTGTTTTCTATGGTTTTACTGAATATATTTGAGAAATTATGATAATTAAAAATGTCAGCATTTTTTCTTTCTTTTTTTGTTTACAGATAATTGCTATTTGCATCTTTTAATGAATATGCGATGTCATACTGAATTTTTTCTGCATGCAAAAAAATTGTGCAAACGTGTGAGAAAGACTTAATAATTTCTGCAGGTTTTGTCATGTCTGACATTGCTTCTTTTTTTTTTTTTTTATTAAATGTAGTTTTAAACATTTTATATTCATTTTGTATAAATTTTCCAAGTCATTAGCTGCCCCCAAATTATTCCAACTATTTTTATTGGCACAACTCTTCTGAACTTCCTTACTAAAGTCAAACCCTTATTGGAGTAGAAAAGAAAGACAAAGATAATATATTGGTCATATACACTCGAGGGTCCAATATGCTAGTGGTAAAATTGCCAGTTCCTCATAGCAAACCACCCGCATTCCCTCTGTATTTCATTGGTGAGTAGTAAGTTCTACTTGATCAGCTTCTTCCCGCAAACTGCTGCTCTGTGGAACTGACTTCTAAGAGGATGTTTCCACGATCACTACAGTCTTAACCTGTTCAAGACTAGGGTCAAACGTTACCTTCCTCTCTTATCCATACAAACTGACTCCTAACATAACCCTCTACCTTGTGTGTCCTCTGGGCCTTGTACAAAGTGAACCTTATTGTAAAAATAAACAAAAAAATAGGCATTATTT
Organism: Acanthosepion lycidas; assembly: GCA_963932145.1. Classification (NCBI taxonomy): domain Eukaryota; kingdom Metazoa; phylum Mollusca; class Cephalopoda; order Sepiida; family Sepiidae; genus Acanthosepion; species Acanthosepion lycidas. Next base: position 37,724,434 of record OZ010583.1, on the reverse strand, counting down.
TCTCTTCAAGTTACAGGTGATATCCGTTTTAGCTGTTGCCACTGTTTGAAGTCTTCAAGTGATGTAACCTCTTGTGGTTCTGTAGTGTCAGTCCAAGAAAAATGGTCTTTGGTAAAACCTATAAGCTTTGTTTGCTGGAAACCATTCTTAATCCTCATTTCCTTATTTATTTTTATCCTTTTAATCAATTCACCCCCAAGCCAGGTGATAATGCCACTAAGACGCAAGAAGACTTCAGAAGGAACCATAAACCTAGTCCTAAACAGAAGACAAGGGATAAACCTCTACTCCTGTTCAGAAGACCAATCTTGCACTCATTGCTATATAGGAGGATTGATACTACATAGCAATTCAGAAAGATTTTCTTTATTTCTAATGAAATTTTCCTGTTTCTTAATACTTTGTTTACCTTTCTCTATTCTAATGCATCTTCAGATTTCTATCGCATTTTTAGTAGACATTATTGATTGCTCTAAAAGCAAAAGAAAATGACATTATGATGATTAATAAATAAAAAATGTTCTTGAAATCTCCAGCCATGATCATGGCTCTCTCCAGCTTCCTATCATTTGCTGTTTTCAAAAATAATTCAATTTCCATGAGCCTTTTTTTTTTTCTTTGTGGTAATTGTCTCACTACTTATTTGCTCAAACTTGTCAAGTATGTTTCTTTCTGATTTCACTTGCCTCTTGTGTGCCCTGTGAGTGCTAAATTCCCCAAGCCTTCTTCCTTAAAAAAACATTCAGGTTTCTCTTTTGTAATGTTTTTTGTAGTTCCCATTCTTAAAATATCCTAATTTCCTTATTTATTTTAAGTATTTTAAACAATTCAGTCCCAAGCAAGATGATAATGCCGCTAAGATGCACGATGTTACTGGGAGTGACACACACTGGAAAGACTTTAAAAGGAACCAGAAACTCAATCCTAATCAGGAAACAATGGATAAACCTCTACTTCTGTTCAAGAGATCAATCTCTTCTATGACATTCCCATCCTGGTGAATGCTTGTAAACTCAAGTCTAAACTTATGACTACATTTATATTCAAGTATAAATCGAACCTATATCTATTAATTTATTGTGATTTTTAAAGACTTATTTTTGATATTAAATAATCCAATAGGGTTAATTTTATTTTCTACTGATGTTTATCCAAAACAAGTCCCAAGAGCCACTCAAGGTAGAGAGTTACTGAATGATGTGTGTGATATGAATATAAGAGGAGGGAGTAGATGATGATAATAGATAACACCTTACTCTGATATATTATTAAATTAACTAAATAACTACAAAAATGTAATATTTATCAATAGAAACATTTCTGATCTGAGAAAGCGGTTGTATACAGCTGATAGTTTAGATATTTCTGAATGAGTTTGGTGCCATGCATGACAGCCATATGAAACTCAAACAAAGACGGTCCTCGCTGGGACCCATAAGATTCAGTGGCTTGAAGCCATTTTTAACTGTTGATCTGAGAAAACAGTTGTATACAGCTGAGAGTTTAGATATTTCTGAACGAGTTTGGTGCCATGAATAACATATGAAAATCTCAATCTGATGAGGCTATAAAAGAATATGACCTATATTCAATTTCTTTATCTCTTAAAACCAAAATTTCTTTTAACTACTCCGTACACCAAGCTTTGTCAATGACTAATAGTATCATGGATATTACCATTTTTCTTCATGGGATATTTAACAATCAGGCAAGCACAAAAAATGGTTTCATGCCTTTCCTAAAATCATTAAGGCTGAATTAACATAGACTGATTTAGTCAAAATTTAAATTTTGCTGATTTTATTTTTGTGTGTTAGTAACTTTTACCTCACCCAGTTTTAGGATTACAAACATATAATATTGAAACACTGTTTCTTGCAAGATCACCAAAGTTAAGCAATGTTGAGGGTCAGAACCTATATATGGGGCCAGTTGGGAATACCAGGTGCTATAAGCTTGGATGTGCATTGAATGGTGTAATTCATAACAGCTTCGAATTGGGAATCAGAAAGACAAGTTCCAGTTCTAGTTGGGTTCTTGGTATTTGCTTACATGCAAATATTCTTGAGAAAGGTATGAATCCACCTTTTCTCTCCTCAACTGTGGGTTAATTAGCAGGACTTGTGTCAGTAAAGTGTTATTATCTGTAAAAATTTCTTACAATCTTAAAATATTTTCTGGCTTTAAATGGGTTGATAAGTCGTAAAAAACAAATCAATCCAAAAAATATCTCTTACTTCTTGTTACTAACAATACCACGAGTGGTTCCTGAAAAGGTTTCGGCCAGACTAGACACACTCCCCCAAAATTTAAGCAAATGGCTAAATATCAGATACTTTTTTGGAAGGGCTTCTTGGTTGGGATGAGAACTTTTCAGATCCCCTCTTGTGTCATTAACAACTTTTCCATTATATCATCAAAAGATAACGTCTTAACCACTGCCTCTACCACCATCTGTTACCCCTCATTACCATAGAACTATCATGCCATCCCTATGTTGCTGAAAAATTGCAATGCCTAATTACATGACGACGTCTTTTTATCAGGGGTGGGGATCTCGAAATATTTGCCCCAAGGCGATGGAATAATGCATTTCTATTTTTGCCTTTCTCATTCATGTACCTCTGAGGTGTTTTTTTTTGGGGGGGGGTAGAAGGGAAATGTAAATTGGCATTTTAAATTCTTCCCTACTGTTAATTTAATTTAATTTTTTAAGAGCGTGTTCAAAACTAAAAATGGCAAAGGAATTTATCATTCAGTTTAGTTATGGCAGAAAACTTTATACTGCAATTTTCCATTTGCTATCGGTAGCTAACCAAAAATATATGGTTGTCAGTAGAAAGAACAAGCCAAGATAATAGTTATATTTTCCACACCTGCTTGATTTTGACATCTCCAATATGTAACTATCTGATTAGAATAACAGACAGTGAGAAGTGTGGCAGAAATCTAAAAGTATATAGAATAGTTAAAGATGCTTTAGTGATTAGATGTTGTAATGTCTAACCTCCTATATGATAGTCAAAGAGAAATATTTAGTAGTTTCAGTTTGTAAGGTGTAATATGTTACTGCTAATTACAAAGATATACGGCACCACTAATCATGGAATCTCTTCAGAAGACTCTAAACAACACTGATGCAAGACTGATAAAGGAACATTGAAGAATGTATTTCTATAAGGAGCTTCCAGTACCAAGATATAAGTTAAAAAAATGTTCATCTTTATCAAGCTTTGAAATTTTTTGGATTTGTGGAAAAGAGGAAGTGTTGAAAAGCATAAACTGTTTGGTTCTTAATAAATTTCAGACAAATCACTCTGCCTCCTTTAAAAGCCATACACAAGGAAAGCTGCTTGAAAACAGGAACAGGATACCGAAGACTGATTTTTTTAACCGTTTTTGCACAGACAGCTCTACGTAACCAGATAGATGGCACAAAGATGTATACTGATGTCAAACGCAAATGTGACATTATACGTTGGAGCATAATTATAGATATTGGAGTCCCATATATCCTATAGCAATTTCCAGAGGTTTGTAGAATGAGAGCTAAGTGATTAACCTTTTAAAAATATACAGGTTAAGAAAACATTTAATGTCTGAGAAATTATATAGACACTCAGCACTTATTTATTTAATTCTAATGAAAATTTTCTTGTTTCTTAGTACTTTGTTTAGTTTTTGGTAAATGTCTTTTGTTGTTCTAACTCACCTTTGAACTTTGGTGTCACATTTACCATCATTTTTTAAAACACTTCTCAAATATTTAAACTTCCATACTTGTTTGGTTTTAGAATAGGGTTTCAGGTTCCTTCTAAAGGCTACTGCAATTTTATATATCTAACATCTCTGCCTGAAACTCTGAACATTTATCTACTATTTTTTAACTTTTTTTTCCTTCAATAGGAGTAGCTAGGTACGTTTACACACCTCTCTGGTCTTTTGAACATGAGTAGAGGTTTATTTCTTGTTACCTGTTTATAATTGGATTTCCAATTCCTTCTAAAGTATACTTAAACTCCATACATTCTAACATCTCCATCTAAAACTGAAATTTTATTTCCTTTTTTCTTTCCTCAATAGGAGTAGATAGGTTCAGTCTATCATCTGGTCCACACTCTTCTTTTGAACAGGAGCAGAGGTTTATCCCTTGTTTCCTTTTCTGGTTCCTTCTAAAACCTTTTCCTTCTCTTTCACATCCAGTGGCCTCTTTCATCTTGGTGGCATTATTACCTAGATTGCGATGGTGCCTGTTACTCTGTAACCCTCTACCTCGAGTGGCTCTAAGGCCTGAACATCACTGTAAAAAAAACAAAAAAAAACATCTCCAATTTGTTGCCCATCTCTTCAGCTTTAATTGCTCAATATTATCTTGGGTATTACCGGTTTTTTATACTGTTTACTAATCTTTGGCAGATATTTTTAAAATAAAAGAAAATCTATTTACTGGTAAAAACATACTCATAAAACATTGCTTGCATTAAGAATTTATGCAAATTAAGCAAAAACTTTTTATATTTATTTTATTCTTGAAATGTTTCTGCTGAAGCGATAAAAAAAAACTGTTTGTAAGTTAATGTCAAATTCAGTTTAACAAGAGTAACACCCATTTGGTTAAAAAGTTACTGAATATATATGCTAACAATTCATGAAACAGCAGCATACAAAGATCATTGCAGGTAGTGCCAACATGCCTTGACATCAGGGAAATGCCCAAACCTACATCAGTTGTGTTCAGACGTCTGGTGAGTCAGTTTGAATCCAACTGATCATAGTAAAGCACTGTGAATTATTAGAGTGCAAATAAGCATTATGGTGGGTGTCTGTTAGATGGGATATTCCATTTCAGAAAATATAGGGACATTTGATGTCCTTTCATCATGTCATATGTGTACCAGGAACACCTGATGGAAGACATTACAATCTATTTTGGACAGTGCAATTGCTGACCATAAGTGCATAATGACACTGACCAGAGGCTTCGAGCTAGAATTGTCAGCAGTAACAGACAAGCAACACTGGCTGAAATCACATTCAATGCAGGAGGCACCGTATGCATATTCAGTGGGTCAGTTCAGCATTATTTATATTTAATGTGATATTGAAGCAGAAGATGTACCAGGCTGCTCTTGTTAGTAATATGACATATAGCTGAGGACTTGAAATGTGTAGCAGGGTTCTAAAATTAAAGAATGAAGACTGTTTATTTGTTATGAAATATGTCCAAGATGATGCCTGGTACTGCAATATTTGACCTACGTGCTAATACCCTTGAGAAAGGTATGAATCCTCTTCTTCTCCCCCACCCCAGCTATGGGTAAATAGCAGGACAGACCGGATTCTATAGTCTTGGATGGCAACTGGTCTACTGCAGAAAGAAATGGCAACCTACTGTGGGAAAAAATCTCCCTCGTTAGTCATGTATCGAAAGATACATGATCCCCTAAGCATGTATCCCGCATGGCAAATAACTGACTGACTGAGACCTACCAGTATTGCACAGAAGCTGGAGTCACATTATATACAAGGTATATGAAAAATTCAGGTGTTTTACTGTTATAGCAACCTATCTACATTAGAATAAACTCTTCCTGCTTCATAAATACTAACTTGCGAGACTTCCTAAGCAGGCAGTCGGGACGCAGTGTAACCTAACAGTTCAGACAGACACTTCTATCTGCTGACTAATAACACTCTTATTTTGTATATACATTCTGTTATTTCAATACACTTGTTCAACTTACCTTCTTCTTTCTGTGTCTTTTTTTTCTGGCCACAACATTTACCAAAAAAAAAAATTAAGGGTTGTATTATATATGACATATACATAAGTATATAAGGTGTATCTGTTTTTCTCTGGCATTTGGTAAGTCAGTGTGATGTTTGCATTAATTCTCAGAGATCAAAAAGGGAATGATAGTGGGTGCCAGATGGATAGGAAATTCCATTTCTGAAATTGTGGGGGCATTTGATTTCCCTTGCTAAGTGTGTACAAGGAATATTTGATAGAAAGCAAGATTGCTTACTGTGGACAGCACAATGGCTAACCACAGGTTCTCAATGATTATGGTCAGAAATGTCAAGCTCGAATAATCTGGAGTAACAGGCTAGCAGCACTGGATTAAATCATATCTGCATTCAAAACAGTATGTACAATATACATATCCAGCAGATCTCTTTAGAATTCATTGGCTTCCATGAGATATGGTAACAGAAGACAAAAGAACAGAAGATGGCCTTGTTAACACTGGACAAAGTGCCTAACCTGGGCTTGTGACATTTCCTGGAGGACTGGCAGTGTGTCCTGTATTCTGATGAGTCATAGCTCCAAATGTTTCAGGTTAATGGTAGGTACCAGAAGCATATTCAGCAGGTCAACTAAGTATTCTTTAGCTTTCAGGTGATATTGAAGCAGAAGACCCACCAGGGATCCCCTGTTGACATTACAACTCATGGCTGAGATAATCACTAACTGGACCCTGGAGGACTGGAAATGTGCCGCAGTTGTAATGCATTTATACTGATGAATGATGAGAATTCCATGGAATGAACATGTGAGTAAATAGGAAGTTTTAAGAATGCATAACCTACTTAGTGAACTTGTGTAAATGAATGGCAGAGCAAGGTTTGGGAGAGATAACAAAAAGACCAAATTTATTAAGAACAGGAAATTGTGGAGAGCCATGATTGCCTATATCCTGAGTGTAGACAACACCTAAAGAAGAAGAATAACAATGTTTCCACTGGCTCTGATCACTGCAGTGTCATAAAAGTTTCTGTACGCTAACAAAAAAAAAAAAATTATTAAGAGCCACAAAAGACAGGAAATTGTGGAGAGCCATCTACCAATAATTCTCAATCCCTGAAATTTAATATTCCTCCCTTATAATTAGAGCAAATTTTGAACAATATAATTACATATATAGATAGATAGATAATAATATCAAATCCGTAAGTGGAAAGGACAATCAAAGAAGGTCTTTTTAATAGAAAATATAAAAAAGATAGATCTATGAAGAGAGTTCACTGTATTGTATACACAACAATATGATATAAATCAAAGCAAAAAACTTAACACTTCTTGAAAGATCCGATAATAAATTTATTTCGGCAAGTAAGTTTTTAATACCTGCCTCATTGGACCAGGATTACAAAATGGTTTAAATTTATCCAGACAATATATTAGAAAAAAAAATTAAAATAATATAAATGTAATGAGGTCTAATGAGGCAGCTATTAAAAAAAAACTTACCTGCCGAAATACATTTATTATCAGATCTTTCAGGATGTGTTAAGTTTTTTCCTTTGATGTGTGTTTGACTATATATATATATATATATATATATATATATATATTAGAATGCATTCACCAGCAAAATCTTTGTTCAGTCTTGAACAACAAACGGAATTACTAAGTGACCAAGGTCCTGGAAAGCGCCAACAGTCAAAGCATCGAATCATTGACCATAAAACACTGTTTTTGATGGTCAGGACATGTAACAAAAATGAAAGAGTCAAGGTTTCGATGTCAAGTCTTATTCAGTGAGCTCACTTCAGACCACAATGAAAGAGATCAACTCAAATCACCACTGACTTGAGCCTAGAGAAAAGCTCAACAAAATTGACCTTGTTCTTCAACATTACTATGTAGTCAATGCCATCAACTATTCCATTCAAGAATTGGTCTACTTAGTCATTAACGCCATTATTAAAGGATGTGATCAGAAAAGAAGAAATTAAATTCTTAGATACAAGAAAAAGCCAATTATATATATATATATATATATATATATATATATGAGTTAATGGTCATACTCCAGGGTGATAAAACAACAATTTTTCAATAGTTTTTCTGTCATAGTCGTAGTATTAATGAACAACAATTCTATTTTGTTTCTAACAATTCACTTTATTCTGGATGTTGGATATTGAAATGAAGTCAAACAAAGAGCAAGGTTTTCATATTGAAATAAGTTTCGTTCAGATTTTATTTTTGTTATTTAATCACATTCCCTTTCAGAATGTAGGTGATTATGGCTCTCCACAGATTTCATTTCTTTATTATCTGGGAAATGTCATGACTTCTTGGAAAAGATGAAAGAGAGGACTCCTGTTTCCTTCATATATAGCATTGTTTTTTCTAGTAGACTGGCTGTCATTCAAAGCTAGGGAGTTCAGTCTACCCTTTTATTTGACCCTTAGCTATCGGTAGAAAAGATGTATTCCTGCTTTTCAAGGGTTTTGAGTGAAAGTGAACATTGCTGACTAAGATGGAATTTGAACTTGGTTTGCTGATTTCACTTTTTGTTTTTACCAATATCTGTTGCTCTACCTGCACATTCAAAGAGAAAAGGCGCTTCCTTATTTGAATTAAGCTGATGATCATCTCCAACTACATATAGTAGGCAAAGAAAGACTCAAGCTTAAATGTTGCTATCAGTGCTTCCTGGTCTCTTTTGATATGCATTGGGCACCTATATTGTGTGACTTTTGGCACATCAGGGTATTATATATTTTTTATTATTTTTTTCATGATTTAAGTTTGATGAGTTGTCTGTTAAAACATAAATGTGTTTCAGATGATGACATCTAATTAATATTTGCCAGTTTGGAAATCAAGACCCTTAAATTGTCTCCATAAAAATTGAAATGTTGTGAATACCTTCAGGAATAGTTTAAACTATATAATTAAAAATTATAATAATTATAGCATTTAACATCTTGAATTCAATGTATTAAGAGATAAAGATTTCTTTTTCTTTTCTAAATTCAATTTGTTTTCTCATCTTTTCTTTGGCTTGAGTTTTTTATTTTTTCTTGCTGTTTTTTCTTTTGTTGTTGTTCATCATTCTTCTTTGTTCCTTGTGATTTTCTTTCTCTGTGAATCATTTTTTTTTTCTTGTGTTCCTTATTTTTTTCTTGGTTTCTTTCCTCTTTTCCTTTCACTTTTTCTCTTTCTGTCTTTGTCTGTCAGCCTCATTGTTATTTTTCATCCACTTTTACAGAATTATTAAGTGCAATAACATTAATAGCTGGTAATCAGTATTCAAACAGTTTAATTTACTAATGCCTTCTCTCCAGAAGAATTGCAAATGAATCTGAAGATAGTGTTGTTTTCAATCCTCCTGAACAACAATGAATTCTGGACAATTTCCTCACAGATAAAATTAGACTTGAAGCAAAAGAGATGTGGTTCTACAGACAAAATAATGAGAATGTCAAGGATGGAACATGTGAGCAACGAGGAAGTTCTAAGGGAAATGGGAACAAAAAGGATACTTTTACTTAGAATCAGAAAGAGACAGTTGTAAATTCTAGGACACATTATCAGGATCTTTGATTGATTGATTTGTATTTTATGGTTTATCAACCTTTTGTAGATGATTTAAAGCCAGAAAATACTTTTTAGATTATAAGAATTTTTTTGAGATAATGATTTACTGATACAAGTCCTACTAATTAACACAGAGCTGTACATTTAAAGAGAAAAGGCTTCCTTATTTGAATTAAGCTGATCATGTCCAACTACATATAGTAGGCAAAGAAAAAGGACTTGAGTTTGAATGCTGCTATCAGTGCTTCCTGGTCTCTTTTGATATGCATTGGGCATCTATATCATGTGACTTTTGGCACATCAGGGTATTATATATTTTTTATTATTTTTTTCATGATTTAAGAATTTTTTTGAGATAATGATTTATTGATACAAATTCTACTAATTAACACATAGCTGGCAGGTGAGGAAGTGGATTCCTACCTTTCGCAAGAGTATTTGCACATATGTGAATATAACAAACTTGACTGGAAATGGAACTCTACTCTCCAATTAATAATTCCTAGCCATTATCAATTACACCACCTGTACATCTAAGTTTACAGTACCTGGTATTCACATGCAGTTACCCATCTAGATACTGATCAGACTCAACATAGCTTAACTTTCAATGTGATATGGCCATAAGACCCACTTTATGAAGAAAGAAAGCTTGGGGAATATGATACTTATAGGACACTGAAAGCAAGAGGAGTAGAGGGAAACTGTAGGTAATATACTTTGTGTAAATGGATGGCCAGACATGAACAGAGAGGGATAATAAAGGGAAAAACATTGCTTAGTTTTACAAAGGATAGGAAGTTGTGAAGAGCCATTGTCATCTATATCCTATATACACAGCACATAAATGAACTTTTTTTCAAATGCAGAAGCAATTATGTTGCTATATTGATAGGTAATAGTTAAAGAATTGTTAAAAGTAGACTCCACCTCACTGTTTTTAAATTAAAAAAAAAAAATAATAAAAAACTGGAAAAGATGAAAAGCAAAGAATAGATATAATACCATTTGCATAACTGACTGTCCTGCAGTCATACGCAAGAGGAAATTTATTAAACATCTTGCAAAGTATGTAGAGTAGTATGGGCATCATGTAGGTGGGCATTATCCTGCTGGAACAGCATATCACTTTCCCACTGAAACAATGACAATAACAATAGAGCTTAGTTCGAAAACTTGATATAAGTCTAACTCTGACACCAATAAGAAATCTTTTCAATATTGATTGACTGATTGGCTTTTAACGGGTTATCAACATTTTGTAGATTATTTTAAGTTGAAATAAATTTTTGGATTGTGAGATTAATTCTTCTGCCATAACTTTTCTGAAGATGATAATGATTTTCAGATACACATCCTACTATTTAATCTACAGCTGAGGGGAAAAGAATTGGATTCATGCCTTTCTCAAGGGTATTAACACATGTCAATATAACTTTTCTAATTGGAATTCAAATTCTGCTCTCCAATTTCTTATTCTGCTATTATCCATTAGATAACAAATATATCCACGCTTACAGCACCTGATATTCCCAAGGAGTCCCCAGGCTCAACATTGCTTAACTTTGGAGATTGGACAAGAAACTATGTTTCAATGTGATATGGCCATAAACCTACCTTTTCACTAAACACACCTTTGTCAAAAATGTAATAATATACTGTACTTAAATGTGTGGAGAGAGAACACTGTTAATTTCAATAATATTTGTGATAAATTTATTGCATCTCTCAGATAAGTATTATAAACCCCGACAGTCCTTTCATTCTATGACACTAAAGTTATGGACATAGAGATCCCAGGGGAGAAAACATTTTTCTTTTCCTAAATATTCAATCTTTTAAAATATCTTTATCTCACAATATAAGGGTGTAAAGACATTTCACTTTTCATATATCAGTTGGTTTACACGCAATGGAAAAAATAGAATAAATGTATATTTATATTTTAATACCAAAAATAGATACCACTTATGAAAAATAAAAATGTAATTCTTTGAAAGATGATGCCAATTTTAACGTTGGTGCAGTATGTGCATGCTGGATATGCTGAAAAAATATCCAAAGTTTTGGGCCATCTGATGATGTAGTAACACTCATACCAGTGCACCATCTGTATCTGAGCTTTAGAAAGTGATGCATTCTATGATAAAATTCAAGCAGGTGTTGTGCTATGGATGCATTCAGGCTATTTGAGAGGGGTTAATTTGTGGACCTTCTAATAAGAGGATGGTAATTTTGGAGAATTCCTGTGAAAGTTGGATGATAGGGCTTTGGTGCTGGCAACAGTCAAGTGAAAAATCCTGTACTTATAGATCAAGTTCTATGTTATAGAGATGCTTACCAAATATGAAAAATTGTAAGTGAACAAATAACAGACTGCAGTATGCACACCACATCATCATCATCATCAAAATCAGTCCCCTGACTGGATGTGGTCATAGGGTCACTGCCTAGCTGAGCACCTGACTAGTTGACTCCATGTATCTGGAGTGTTATTCATTGCAAAGTGTGACTTGGATAAGCAGATCCAGTAGAGGCCTTCCTTTTGCCAGGTTAAGCCACAGCTGATGACCCTTCAATTTAAAGGCTCACCCTGGTCAAGGACATGTGGCTGCTGGTTCCATCAGGGGTATGCTCTTCCCTGGATGTTGACTTCTGTCAAGGAAATCCTCTGACCAGCGTTGCCGTGTCATCACTGTACTGGCTGCATACACACCCCATATCCTTTGATATGTCTTGTTTTTAATCTTGATGGGTTTCTCGCTACCCTCATCACCTGACAAAACCTGGTAGGGGAACTGGTTTAGTTGCTTATGACCTGATCATGTGACAGGTAGTACTGAATTACATGATACTAGTAGTAATTTTAGAGTTACCTGAAACTAATAAAATACTAGTAGAAATTTAATTGCTCATAAAATACTCCTCGTTATTTTCATCAGTCCCATGGCTGGGTGTAGCTGTAGGGTCAGCGCACATCTGAGCACTTGATCAATTTCCTCTATGTATCAAAGCCAGGAAGGTATCCATTCATGTGTAGTGTGTTTAGGACATGGTAAAGCCTATCCCTCTCCACATCTAACCCCAGCTGTTATCCTCTAATTTGAATGCTCGCTTTGGTCATGGCCATGTGCCTGTTGAATCCATTAAGAGAATCCTCTGCCCTGGCCATTGACTTCTGTCTAGGAAGCCTTCTGCCCAGCAATGCCTTTCCATCATTACACTGGCTCCTCACATAACAAAACCTGGTAGGGAAACTGGTTTAGTTGCTGATGACCTGACCATGTGACAGGTAGTAATAAATTATATGGTACCAGTGGTAATTTTAGAGTTATCTAAAAGTAATAAAATACTAGAAGAATTTTAATAGCTTATAAAACATGTTGTAGCAAGAAAACACTTGAAAATGAAATATAACATTGGAATTTATTTGGGAGACAGGCCTGAACAGAAAATTAAAATAAGGATTGACAAAAAATCATGATGAAAATCTTGATTCTTTTTGGAACCAAGCAAAGCAGCTAGCAACATTTTGGAAGTGTGAAATGTTAGAAGTGATTTTTTTTTTTTTTTTTTTTCAAGTTTATCTAGGTTGAAAGATAAAGAGGTATTTATTCTTGTGTAGCATTTCTCAAGCAAATAGATCTGGTAGAACTTCTCACCCTTCAGGTAAACTGTTATGGGGTCCACCTCTTTTTTCATATAAGTGGATTCGACCAATGTGTACTTGGACTGCTGCTGCTAATTACCCAGTGTCAGTCAGAGTAGAGCTGAGATTGTGATTGAGTTGGAGGTAGAGTAATAGTGTGAGGTAACCGCTTGTAGAAGTCACAGTTACAAGCACGTAGACTCTAAGGAAGTCCTACTTTGAGACTGAATTACCAGATTATATATATATATATATATATATATATATATTATTATTATTATTGCTACTAACCACGTTTCTGGATTTACTAACCGTATTACCAATTGTATTATTGTGTAAATACATTTATTTGTTATATTTCATCCCTGCGTTTGTTATTCATTGGAGACCGGATTTCATCTTGGAATCCACAACATAAACCATAACTGATATCCTCCAACCTGAAGGCTCAACTTTATCCCCGGCATAATAATGTTGATTCCATTGAGGAACCCTCTGCCTTGGCCATCCAGTGATGCCTTATTATCAACACACAGGCTGCATGCATAGCTATGGAGATGTGAATCCCTAATTACCACTTTTATAATGCCACTATTATATGGCTACTGTTATAACATACTCTTTGTATAAGTATTCTCTATATGTAATGCTTCAGCTACTTGCCTTGACGGCTGTATTAGTTAGTCTGAAGACTGACTCCAAATGGGCACCAGTCTTACCTCTGACCTGGAGCTGTTTATAGTAAGGGACTAGTTCATATAGTCACTGGGGGTGTACTATTTACTCCACAACAATAACATTCCTGTTGAGTATGATTGTCAAATTAATGGGACATGACACGACAACACCTGACTCATTCATTTACCGAGCCTACAACACTTGTTGTATTATATCAACATATGCGAAAAAAAACAAAAAAAACATGGAGTAGTAGTAGTACTTGCTATTTTTAAAACTATGTGTGATATATATATACAGTGTAACCTGGATATAAGAGAGTTGTCGGGACCGGAGAAGAAGTCTCTTATATCCGGGTTTGGTCTATTTTGTTTAGGTATGTATGGCTCTAATTTGGGACCAGAGAAAATCTCTTATATCCGGGCTTCTCTTATATCCGAGTCTCTTATATCCGGGTTACACTGTATCTCCAAACAAGTTTGATTAAATAGAATGAATAGGGTCTATCTATTTAATTTTGTTATTATACTTTTCCAACTTTTGGATAAGATGTTGAGCATTATGTCCAAAGTTGAGTATAAACTGCCTAAAGTTCATATTTTGTTATTTTTGTTCAAATACTTTCAACATTCTAGTCATTATCAAGAACTGATGTGGTGTTTGTGAAGTAGTTTTAAATCCTTTGTCTTCATTTTACTATACATTAGGATGTGGGACATTTAAAATGGTCTAACAGGACATCATATGTAACTACTGATGGGAACAAATTTGACTGGAATTCGAACTTTGCTCTCTTATTCCACAATTTGAGCTTCCATTACTCCACCGGGTCTATCTATCTATCTATCTATCTATCTATCTATCTATCTATCTATCTATCTATCTATCTCAATGTGTTCATTCCCTATCTATCTATGTCAGTCTGCATCTAGCTAGCTAGTTATCTCTGTTTGTATTTATCTATCTCATTCTCTTTCTATCTGTCTATCTATCTCTTTATCTGACTTAGTCTGTGTCTATCAATCTATCTGTTTATATATCAGCCTGTTTTTGTATCTATCTGCCTATCTCAGTCTCTTCGCATCGATCTATTTTAGTCTGTTCATTTCAATCTATCTATCTCAGTAGTCTTCATATATATATATATATATATATATATATATATATATATATATATATATATAATTTTAAGTAATGGATTTTTTAAATCTGGCATCATTTCTTAATTCTAACAACATTATATTTAATGGCTACATGTATTTGAGTAGATATTTGTTTTTTCGTGTTTTTTTTTAACATTGAATGCCTATGATTCCATGGTAAAAAAAAAAATTTAAAATACAGGGGTATCTACTTAAGGACTTGTAATCACTAAATATATTGTTCACAGTGATTTATTTATTATATATATATATATATATATATATATAATATTGTGTATCTATTGATATATATATCAAAAAAGATTATGCATCAGGAAGTTAGCTTATATAAAATTTCTTCTAAATGCTATGGTAAGAGCCTGTCATTTTTTTCCAAGTGTAGCTAATTCAGTAATTGCCTGGCCTTTTTAGTGGTATATGTGAATTTCCCCCAAATTAATTTTTCTTTAAAAGAGTTAAGTATGTAAATTTTTTTTCATCATCTAAGAAGATACTGTGGATTTATTTAAATTTTTCTGTGCCAGGTCACATTTGGCAAATTTTCAAGAAAAAAAAAAAAAGAAAGTTTTCACCAAAATATTTAAAAACAAAATTCTGGAAAAGACAAGTGCAGCAGATTTGGCCATGAGTAACAAAATCCTTTTTTCTTCTTTTAAATTTTAAATCATTTTTTTTTATCTTTCTTAAAAGAATATATGCTGAAAATGTTGCTTATTTTTTACCATCTTTAGATCAATAAACAAGAATTTGCAAATTTTTACAATTTTTTTTTTTTGAAAATACTTGCTGATATGTCTGCTGTCACAATAGAATACAATAGTGTCATCATATTAGTTAAAATGAAACACTACTAGTGCCATCTGATAACGAAAGAAGAAAACATTTTTGCTCACCAAATAATTTTTTTAAACATTTTATTAAATAAAATCAGTTTCTTAAAAAAAAAAAAAAATCAGAATGGTTTCTTGGTTTTGGGATTTTCTTATTTTTAATTAGTTTACCTCGCTGAAGGCATTTTTGTGTAAAAAAGATCTGATATTTTGGAGACTGAAAATCTTGAAGAAAACTTTTTTTTCCTTTAGAAGAAATCAGAATTTCTGTCTGTTAATTACATTTATTTTTGTTTTTGTTGTGACATAACATTTCACATTAACCAGTGTATGGCCTTCATAGGGTGGACTGTCCATATAGAAGTAGGACGGTTTTGTTCCTATTTTTTCCTTCAGATTTTAACTACGAGTATTTTTTTTTAACATTCAAAATAGTAGAAAAATACTAGAAAATATAATTGCTGAACCAACCAATTACAAGACTAATTTGGACTATCCTTTATAACACAGGTGATTTCATATTTATTGCTCACTCTTTGTTTTGCTATTGGAATAATAATTCTTCTTCTTCTTCTTCTTCTTCTTCTTCTTCAGGGCATGGCTCTCCACAACTTTGTATACCTTGTAGGTTTTAGTAACCCTTGTCCCTTTGTTATCCTTTCTACCCACATTGTGACATCCATTCACACAAACTCATCAGGTTGATGCCCACTTCCTTCCCGTGTTGCTTTTGCCTTTGATATGTCTTGTGGGTATCAAATTCTACAAACCCTCTGTTCTCATTATGTGTTCAAGATATTTCAGCTGTTTCTTTCTGATTTTGAGTATAAGTACCATGTTTCCCACTACTGTTTTCTTCATTGTTTACGCATTCTATCCAGGCAAAAAATATCTCTGCTTGTTCATGTAGAGGGTGAGAATAGCACTGTCCTGAAAAGGACAGTTTTGTGGCCATTGAGAAATGTTGTCCTGAAAAGTTAGATGTCATATCCATTTTAGTTGTTGCTGATTTTGAAAGTCCATAAGTGCTGCTGTTTCTGGTATTTGTTACAATAATTTGTTTGTGATTCTGTAGCACCTGTCCACAATGTTTGAAGGAAGATGGTCCTCTCTATGACCTACATGCTTCATTCGCTCAAAGCCATTTTTAATCATTGATATGAGAAAGTGGTTGTATACAGCTGACAGTTTAGGTATTTCTTTGATATGATGCATGGCATCCATATTAAAGTTTCATTCTAACAAGGCTATTTAAGTTCATGACACAAGTTTCTAGGTTAATGTTTTAGTTTTGTACCAATTTGCTGTATTGTGTGAAACTACCTCTAGCCCAGCCTATTGAACCTTTCATTTTATTTATAAGCCAAGGTTGAAGACATTATATGTGAGTATTTTTTAAAGTATGTATGATCGTATGAGGGAGTGCTGAAAATTATTTGGCTTAAGTCACTTCCCAGGATCTGATGAAAGGGCTGATCTTTGGGGTTCCTTTTTTAAATCACTTGTTGGTTAGGCTGAGAACCTTTCAGCACCCTGCCAGAGTATTCCTTACAGAACATTTGCTTTATGATAGAAGGATTAATGATAACATTAATGGCTACAGTGTGTAATTAATGTTGCCAGAAATGCCTGGAGATCTTCTTTAGTGTAGAGTTAGACATTTATTTATTTTTTTCTCTCTGTTGGGAACCATTATTGGAACTGTTGCAAAATTGGATAAGAGCCATTGACATTATGAAAGAAACAAAAGAAAAAGTCAATGTCTTACTATTTTTGTAGATGATATATTTATAGCATAACGTGTTTGTGCAAACACTAATATATATATATATATATATATATATATATATATATATATATATATAAGGGGGTGGCTGAAAAAAGTTTCTGACTTATCCAAGATCTTCCCATCCCAGCCCAAATGTTTGGTCATTTGGCCAGATATTTTAGAAATTGGTCAGGCTGATAACTTTTAAGCAATTCTCTTGTATAAAATGTACAGACATGTAAGTGTCCATATAAAGTAATATAATATGTGTGTACATAACTCTTTAAAATAATATGAATATTGCCTGATATGTTCATACACACACAGACACACACACAATATATATATTGTGTATTTTGAGAGATATTTTTTATGAATATTAGATTCCAGTTGCAAGTATATGTGAGTAAATGTGTATGTACATATGTATATATTAAAATACACATAACTAAATATTTTTACATAGTTATATGATTGTATATGTTTACATATGTGCACATACATGTCTATACAAATATATATATATATATATATATATTAGGTTGGTGCAAAAATAATGACGTAATAATGTCGTTTTTTGATGTTAAAAATACGTCAAAAAAAACGACATTATTACGTCATTATTTTTGCACCAAACTAATATGTGTGTGTGTGTGTGTGTGTGATGGAGAGAATTTCATTCATTGTCTGGCCTCCTAGTCAGCTGAAATTGATTGTTCCTTTTTTAGATAAGAATTGGTCTTTCTTTCCCAGTTGACTGATAAATCTACTTTTATATGTGAAAAGGTGATGAGAACACACAACTTTAACGTCTCTTCGTATGTACTTCCCTTGACAAAAGATGAACATCCCATCTTATCTGCCAAGAGCTTTCTTTTGCTCCCCCACCATGTTTCTGTTCATTTGTCTTTTTTTTGTTTTGTTTGCTTTTTATCAAGCTTTAGATATTGTTTGCATTTCAAACACTGAGTGGTCATCTTAATCTAGTGCAAGTTTTTCCCATATTTCATATTTGTTAAAATCACACATTCTGTATGCTGATAAAATCCTAAATTTAACCCAAAGCATAATCATTTACATGGTTCTTTTAACTTGCATAGTAAAATGACCCTTTTTTTTTTTTTTTTTTTTTTTTTTTACAGTATATGTTGCTAAATCATCTCAGTGTGTGATTAAAAATGAGGAAAGTTGTAACTGATGGATGACACACAAGTCAGTATCAAATGGGTCACTGTGGAGAGTCGGGTATGATGTTGAAAGATCCGAAACCCCTAATGAACCTCGCCTAAAAACTCCACTGATGATGTGTGCCAAAGCATCAACAGATATATTTCATGAAATTAGTATTCATAGGACTATCTTCATTTTAAATCTCTGAGTATGCATTCTTCTTCTGTGTGTGATGTCGCTTCAGGACATAGGTGGTCATGACTCTCCACAATTACCTATCTTCTGAGCTCTTTATAAATTTTATCTTTTTGTTGTCTTTCCTAAACCTTATTCCACCATCCATCTACAGAAGTTTGCTAGGTAGGTTATGTGTTGTTTTCCTCTATCCTGTGGGTATCAAATTTTCCAAGCCATCTTTCCTCATTATGTGCCCTAAAAATTTCAATGGTCTCTTCCTGATGTTAATTCTTTTTGTTAATGCCCATTTGTTGGAGAGACTTTGTAAATCACAGATACAAAAATAGCAATGCCTTCGAATAATACTCAGTCAGATGCCGTTAATTCCCATATATATATATATATATATATATATATATATATATATATATACTTCCTTTACCTGTCATTTGATCTAATTATTTCAAAATGAGGTCAACTGTACTTGCTCTCTGGCAATCTGTGTTCAAACCCAAGTGTCAGCAGTGACACTTTATTCCTATATGACAAGTTTAAATCTCATTTTTGTTTCTGTTTTCTCTAAAACTTTGTTTTTGCTCAAATGTTCAGTCTCAGTATCCTTCTGTAGAACTGCATTTCGGTTGCTTCAAGTTTCTGCTTAATCTGTGAATATATTGCCCAGCATTCACTGCCACATAGGTGGACTGATATTATATAACAGTTCACTACTTTGTTTTTTTAGCAAAATTTTCCTGTCCCTTTATACATTGCTTAGCTTTTGGAAGGCATCTTTTCTATCCCAATGTGCCTTCAGATTTCAGTATTTGATTTTGGCATCTCAAATTTGTTCAGCAGTTCCTTTATTGATATACTTTTATAATATGTAACACATCACTGCATATATAGGTATGGCAGTATATATTATATATTAATAAACCATTATTTACACTACTTACATTCAAACTATTGTCCTCATCTTTCTTGTTGTTATCACAATGTTTCAGCCATTGTACCCTCCAACCCTCATTAGGTGTATATCGATATGGATAACCTACACTGGAAACGGAGCGATCAATAACTAAGCAGTACTAAAATATGGACTACACAAGATATCCCTAGCCATGGTCAGTCGAATGAGAACTGTCTACTCTCATAGATTAAATAAAGGGTTCAGTTTGGAATTCCCTAAAGGTTAACCAGATCAATATACACCTGATGAAATAATAAAGATGTGGGCAATAATCCAAATGTAAATAGTGAAAATAATTGTAACTCATCATCCCAGAAATTTAGAAAGAATTTAATAAACCATTTTGTCCTGGTACACATTTCTAAATTAATATCATTAATGTATAAAA
>OZ010583.1:37676807-37691807 GCA_963932145.1 Acanthosepion lycidas | reverse complement strand
TAATGTCAGATATAAAAAATTGATAATTTTGGTCCCTCATACCCACAATAAAACAGTGTCAAAAAGACGTTTATTTTCCTTTGACACCGCTATTATTTTAACCAACTTCACTCCTCGGCAATGATTATTGTTTTAATAAAACTTAAACATATGATGAACGTGAACCTATACATATTTTTTTTTCTTCTTGAGAATTTACAACAAAAATATTAAACACTATTTATTTCACTTTCATTCTCTCTTTCATCTGTGTGGAGATTGTCCAGCATTCACTGGCATATAGATTAGAAATGTCCTCCCAGTGCAGCAATATTTTCTATCTTTGTTTTTAATGACATTTCAGTCAGTCTGTTAAGTGCTATATGTGATACATTCTTGGGCAATTATGTCTGTTTTGATTCATGACTGACTAGGCAGATTTTCCCATAGCTGGTTACCATTTCTGTCTAGGGTAGACTGGTTGCCAACCAAGACTATAGGACCCAATCTCACCTGGTATTCACCCCATAGCTGATGAGAGAGAAGAAGAGGATTCATACCTTACAGTAGGCTATTTGCAAATGAATGAGTGTAATGGACCCAACTGGAATTTGAATTCATTTCACAGATTTCTCACTCTGAGCCTCATCTTGGGTATGGCGATAAACTACATCTGGCAGTAAGTCCTCTGATCAGAACATTGGAGGTTTTGAGGAGTGTAGAACCACCTCTTAACTGTTGTTATTCCCAGATCCAATGTAAGCCAGGGTGGTAGCACCTGTTAGGGTCCCAGTTATGGGTAAATAGTGAAACCTCAAACAAAAATCAACAGTACATTTTTGTAATAAAAAGACCAACAAAAATTTTTATTGCAATCAATGCAACACAAAAAAAAAAAAAAAACACATTTTTATAGTAAAATTACCAACAATACATTTTATGATCTACAAAATATATATCTAAAATCATGTATGTATCGATTTATGTATAAAATATCTGTAGTTGAATGCATAAAATTATGAACAAAAGATTTTGGCATTAAATAACTCACAGAAGTTGATAAGCTGCTAAACATTCTGGGTTGATATCCATTACACCACAAACCAATGTCTTAACACTTTGCTTAGTTTCTGAAAGGCATCTTTGTTTTATGATATGTTCCTCTGTCTTAATGCTTTGCTTAGTTTATAAAAGGCATCTTTCTCTATTCCTATGAGACTTTGGATTTCAGTATCATTATTTCCACTGCCTACCCTGATAGATAAATTTCTGCATCTGCTTGATTTTGATGTATCAGGACACAGCTCAGATTTTTGGCTGTATTTTTTTATACTATTTACATTATTCGGACTATTGTCCTCATCTTTGTTGCCATATTTATTACAACATTTCGGCCATTGTATGCTCTGGCCTTCTTCAGGTGGTTGGAATGTCAAACAGAACACTTTATTTCGCTCACTGGGGTAGACTGTTCTAGTTCCACGTGCCATGTTTAATGGATGTCAGAACAGTCTACCCAAGTGAACGAAATAAAGGGTTCAGTTCAACATTCCAAGCACCTGAAGAAGGCCAGATCATATAATGGCCGAAATGTTGTAATAAATATGGTGACAAAGATGAGGACAATAGTCCAAATAATGTAAATAGTGTACATAATACCTCGTCTCAGAAATATAGACAGATACTGTATTTTTTTTTTACTTAATAACAATTTTAAAAAATGACGAGGATGAACCTTTAAGTCTGAAACAGTCGCTTATTTTTTTTAATTTTTGATTTAGATTTTGTTTTTATTTATTTATTTTTTATTTCCAGCAATGATGGATGATTATGGAAAAATATGAATTGTTAGAAACTTATTGGACTGAGTTTTGAAAAATTTGCATGTATGAATAATTCCAGTAAATGGACAAGTGGCAGAATCAGTAAAGATTTTGGCCAAAGGCATTGATAAATGAAGCATACAAATCTATTGAATAAATAGATTTTAATGGTGTTATGCCATGCATGGCACCAGACTCGTTCAGAAATATCTAAACTATCAGTTGTATACAACCACTTTCTCAGATCAATAATTAAAAATGGCTTTCATTGAATGAAGTCTGTATGTCTGAGCAAGGACTATCCGTTTCCAAATCTTATGTACTGGCACGACAGAATCACAAAAAAAAACAAAAAAAAAACTTTACAACATAACAGAATCCAAATCGCTTAAGGACTTTCAAAAGCAGTAACAACTAAAATGGATAGTACACATAACTCTAAAAATAATGACATAATCAAGATGTTGATGTTCGACACTATTTCAAACAAAAGTGGTTTATACAGCAACTATGCTGAGTAAATCTTAGTTAAAGTTTCTGGGAGAGAACACAACTGGGATGTTCAGCATTTTGATCAAGGGTAGTATACTTAAACCCTTGGCTATGATGGCTTTTGACTTTGTGCTAGCGCAACTATAGATGGCCTCAAAACAATTCTATCTACCCATTTTCAGTCATAACGTATAGGTCAACCTGTGGTGTGGTTTTCAGTTATTTTTCAAAGATGCTGCATGTTGTGGTTGCTTCCTAGTTGCCTTGATGACAAATTGAATTTGGTGCGATTCAAATCCAGATTTCAAGGTTGGAACACAAATGCTCTAATGAATCAGCCATTACATATATATATATATATATATATATATATATATATATATAGATATATATGGTGGTACTTGTTTGGAAAAACCTTGGATAGCTCAACTTGCAGTAGAACAAATCAGTACCCAAGTAAAAACGGGGAATAAAAAAAGAAAGAACCAAGAACATTAAAACAAGGTGAAAACAATTGTCCAGTTTCAAAGCTCCAAGTTCAAAGGAAAAAAAAAAAACAAAACGAGTAAAAAGACAACTACATAAAGTGCTCAATACACTAAGTAGAGCAAAACCTAAGATAAACCTTAGGAGCGAGGTAAACCTACTAGGTTTCACGTAAATGGATCTTCAGGGTAAAGCCGGCTTTATATATATATATATATCTATAAATATTTATTTAAAAAAAATTTATAACATAAATATATTATAAAATCACTATGAAAATAGGCATTTTGTTTCAACACCCTCGGTGTCTTATCAAGTGAGATATATATATATATATATATATATATATATATATATACAGTGTAACCCGGATATAAGAGAGTTGTCCGGACCGGAGAAGAAGTCTCTTATATCCGGGTTTGGTTTATTTTGTTTAGGCAAGTATGGCTCTAATTTGAGACCATAGAAAATCTCTCTTATATCCGGGTTTCTCTGTGTGTGTGTATATATATATATATATATATATATATATATATAAAGGAAAATCTATGAAAAAGTGGAAAAAATTTCTTGTGATGCATTTTGTCCTTTAGAACTTCATTTGACTAAAGTGATGTTTATGCACATCGGGTTACACATGTGCATAAAGAAGAGTGACACGAAGAAGATTTTGCATTAAAATCTTTTTGCAAAAATATGTTTTTGTTATATAGTCTGATCATTTTCATTTAATTATTTTGTTTTTGTTTTTATCACTTTTAAGTCTTCCACGTTGTGATAATAGATGATCTGCTAAGAACGGTGAAATGTTGGAACATGGACTTTAAAGAGTGAAATGTGTCACAAGAATTTTTTGTTGATTTTGACATAGATTTTTTTTTGAAATTGTTCTTGGTAAAAAGAAAAATGCACATACCAAAAAGGAAAACCTTAGTTCATATAAAGTTGCTTCACTGTATTGTGCTAGACAGTTTTCTCTAGAATCTGTCTTACATATTTATAAGTCTACCATTCTTCCAGGCTTTGAATATTGCTGCCACATATGACCTGGTGCTCCTGCTGTATGTTTAGAGATTCTTCATAAAATCCAATAATCTGCAATGTTATTGCTCCTGGCCTGGCATCTTGGCTTCAGTCACTTTCCAACTACCATAATGTAGCTTCTCTGTGGCTTTTCTATAAATACTTTCATGGTAATTATTCTGATGTACTTTACACCACGGTAATTAAACTTTATGAATTTAATCACTGTACTGGATTGGCAATAAGTTCTCATCAATTAATAGTTCTATTGGATAGTGTAACCATAAGTTTATGCTAACTGTCTCTTCTCTCACACTTCTCGCTTGTGGAACTCTCTTCTGGCTCTATGCTTTCCAGCCAACTTTGATCTTTAAAAATTTAAATGCAATGTCAATCGTTGTCTTCCAAATTCCTATTCTTTTATTGTTCCCACTCCTTAATAAAGTTTCCCTGTTTTCTTATTCTTTCACCCTCAGTAACCCCTTGTATCTTAGCGACTTTACTGCTTTACTTGGGGTTTAAATGATTTAAAAAAAATATGATGAGAAACTAAAATGTGATAAAGGCATAGGTGAAGGGATGAATTAAACCAAAACATGTGTAATCAAAATACTAGTGTAAAATTGATACACTGGTTTATAAAATAGAGAGTCGCAGAGGAAGATAAAAAGTTGAAAAAGTGACTTAGATTATTTACAAGTGTTCTTGCAGCTTAGTTGACAGACAGGAGACAAGAATCTTTCAGAGGATGGAAAGTGTAACAGCAAAATCTGAAGGTGCTTTGGGATAATGAAAGATGCCTTCCAAAAGCTAAGCAAAGTATTAGGAAACAGAAAAATTTCTTTAGAAACAAAGAATCTTCTATGTATCATTTCCCTTCAGAACACAGGCAATCATAGATCTCCACAATCTCTTATCCTTTATCAGTGTTTTTCCCTTTGCCAAGCCTGCCGCCAAGCATCCATTCACACAAAGTCATCATGTATGTGATTCGCTACCTGCCTCTTATCTTACACTGAATATGCCTTGTGATAGTTAAGTTTTCCAAACCCCACTTTCTTATATGCACAATAAATTTCACCTGTCTCTTTCTGATTCTCAGTGTTCTTTTTGTTACCACTTTCTTTAAGGCTTCCTTGTTTCATACTTGCTCCATCCATGAAATTCTCAGTATCCTTCTGTAGAACTGCATTTCTGTTGCTTCAATTTTCTGCTTAATCTGTGAGTAGATTATCCAGCATTCACTGCCATAGAGGAGGACTGATATTATGTAATAGTTCACTACACTTTTCTTTGTTTTTAACAAAATTTTCATGTTTCTTTTATACATTGCTTATCTTTTGGAAGACATCTTTTTCTATCCCAATGTGCCTTCAGATTTCAGTATTTGATTTTTGTATCTCAAATTTGTAATTTGCATGTTGGAGAGTTCCTTTATTGATATACTTTTATAATATGTAACACATCACTGCATATATAGGTATGGGAGTATATATTATATATTAATATACCATTATTTACCTATTTACATTCAAACTATTGTCCTCATCTTTCTTGTTGTTATCACAATGTTTCAGCCATTGTACCCTCCAACCCTCATCAGGTGTATATCGATATGGATAACCTACACTGGAAACGGAGCGATCAATAACTAAGCAGTACTAAAATATGGACTACACAAGATATCCCTAGCCATGGGTAGTCGAACAAAAACAGTCTACTCTCATAGATTAAATAGTGCATTTAATATTCAAATATTAGTATCGTATTAAAAAATAAAAACATAGCAAATATGCATCTTTCCTATTGTTTACCTTTATAAGATGTTTAGCTATTTCTTGATCAGTTGTTTATGTCTCTACGTGTTTACGTCACGAGTATAGTGTTAGTAATGATAATTTCATCATTCTCGTTTTTAACTTGAAAATGGGATAAAGAGATAGATAAAAAGAGGTTAGTTTGTTGTAATTTGGTTTGGTTTGTTTTACGGCATATCAACATCAATGGGTTATTTTAATGCTGACAAAATTTTTATTGATGGTAATGTTTTTCTTCAAAAATCTATTTCTGGGATTTCTTCCTCTTTGAAGAAATCTATAACTGGTCATATTTTTTTTCAAAGAATGTATAACTGTGTGTATTGCTGGTATTTTTTTTTAAAGTATTTTTTTTAAGTAGTATTTTTTTTTATTAAGTATATTTTATTAAGTATTTTTAAGTATTATTTAAGTATTTTTTATATTAGTATATAATAATTTTTCCTTCAAAAATTATTGCTGGTAATAATTTTTTTTATTACAAAGTATTTCTGGTATTAAAATCTATTTTTACACAAGTTTGTATGTTAACTATTTGCCCATAGCTGTGGCCCTAACAGGTGCTACCACCCTGGGTCAGGGTGGACATGGGAACACCACCAATTAAGAGGTGGTTCCACACTTCTCAAAACCTCCTGATCAGAGGCCTTGCTGTTGGACATAGTTTATCGTCTTACCCAGGACGAGGATGTAGTTTATTGTCATACTCAGGATGATGTCATGAATTGATCTCTCAAAAAAGGAACTCACATGATGCATGAGATACATGATAAAACAATTTTTTATAAGTGAAAATTTGGGGGTCGCATGATACGTGAGATCATGCATTACATGAGTATATATGATAGACACTATTTTGATGCTGAGGATGACAGTGCTACAAGTACTCACAAAAATTCTACTAATTAGTCTGAGTAAATCTCTGTTATGGTGTAATGTACATCAGCTTAGACTGAGAAATTGGAGAGAGCCGGTTTTGAATTCCAGTTGGTTTGTTGCATTCACTTATGTCCAATTACCCTTGGACAAGGTATGAATCCATTTTTCTCCCCCAGTTATGGGTTAAATAGCAGGACAGACTGGTTCCTATAGCCTTGGTTGCTAACCAGTTCACGGCAGAAAGAAACTGCAATCTACTTCATGAAAATCTTCTGCCTAGTTAGTCATGAATCAAGAGAGACCTGATCACCCAAACATGTATCATGTATAGCACTTAACTGAATGCCGTAACTCACAGGACCTGTTGAAAGCAAGAGAAGTAAAGAGAAACGGCAAGTACTCTAGTTAATTTTAATTGAATGCATAGATAAACAAGAGCATAAAAGGATGGTAAATGTTACTTAGAGCAACAAAAGAGAGGAAGTTGTGGAGTGCCATGACTATCTCTGTCTTTAGTTTACAGTTGGACTAACAACCGCATCTCTGTTGTTATAACAATTCATCTGTTTTCCAACTGGACTTTTTCAGATGTCTATCTATCTATCTATCCAGGTACCCTTTTGGAAAATTTCAGACTTAACACTTTATTCAGTCTACAGAGATAATGTTCTCATTCTGTTGTCCATGTCTGAGGAGCTCGATTCTCACTGGGTGCTCCATATTTTTGGCCTTGTGCCACATCTGAGCTACACTTAGAAAACCACCATTGTCCATGTATAGGGATATCTCATCTTCGTTAATTGTCGTTTTCATGCTGCTTATTTCTGCAGAGTTCGTATTTGTACTACCCACACCAGGGATTGAACTCACAATTACTTTGTCACCAAATTCACTAACGAACATTTTACTCTGCTAGATCATTCATGTTTCAATCTTGGAAGAATTTTGGACTCTTTGCTCACCCTATATATTGATATAGACTCAAATGTTATATAAATAAATGATGAATGTGAATTTTTAATGATATATAAATATAAAAATAAAGGGTTACAAAAAAATGGCTGGATATAAAAAGTGGCAATCTATAAAATCTTCATGGGGTGGAAGGAAAAAGAAATGTCGATAAAGATCTATACAAAAATTCAAAAGCAAATACTTTCTCTTTTAAAATTCACGTGAGATTCTCACTTCCTTTTTTCTCTTTTGATCTTGGTTTTTCTCTCCACGTAGTGATTGCAGCCATATTGAAAACTTTAGGCTTTGTCAAATTATCTAAGTCATGCTATACTGAGCATATCTTCATTAGGTGGATGTGTGACCTGAAAAAAAAAAAAAAAATGGTACAAAGAAATAAAAACAGAACATCTGTTCGCAGTCTTTTGTAATTACTACTTTTGTCACCTGAAGACAGGTGCATGGTCTAATGAGTAGAATGGTTCTAGCCAGTGTTTTTTCTTAATTCTAACAAGAACTAAAAGAGAAAATAACAGGTGAGGTATCAGGAGTTCTAATAGAATGGAGCTGTACCCTGAAATCTTGGCAAGTGAAAAATTAGTCATAGAGCCTTTTGAAGTCTGAACTGTCTGTAGAAATAGCTCTCTGTATAGAACATTAAACTGAAGATCAGTTCTAGAGTTCAAGGACTATGCTGACAAATAGTATAGCAGACTGATCACTGGAAATTACAAGAAATTATTCTGTAAGTACAGCATGTAATTGAAACCAAGGATTCAATTATTTGCTGAGAACATTTTTTATGGCTCGGTGGGTGAACCTGGGATGTGTGGATGACGTAATTTATTGGTGTGAAAAATGCAGTTGGTAGGCCGAGTTCAAATTCGGGCTGAAGCTGTTGCATTCTCTTTGCACTGATGCCACTGTGAAAGGCAAATATTCTTCTTTTCTCTCTACCAGAAGTGGGTAAAATAGTAAGGAAAACTGGGTTTGCCAGCCTTGGTGAGTCAACTAGTTTCGAACGATAACCAAGTTAAGATTAATAAGTAAGAATTGTAGTTTCGAATGACATTGTATAATATTTAGTCATTTCTCCATTTATATATCAGTAATTTTTCTTTTTAAACTTATGTTCACCCAATACATCGCCCAAGAGCCACTAAAAGTAGAGGGGTACTGAATGATATGAGTAGAAGAAGAGGAGATAAGACGTGCAGTTTATGATTTTATATAGGAGAGATAAGAATATGTTACTCTATATAATCGCATATGATGCGACTTTTGAAGAGATAACTTTGAAGCTAATTTTAAGGGGGTCACATCATACATGAGATATAAAATTAGCGCGTGTACTATTGGCCCTGGCTACACCACTGACCAAACTATATATTTACTGTAGTAAATAGTACAGCTGTATTTAAAATAAACATGATTTTGATAAAATTGATGTTTTACTTAACTGTGTCCAATAATAATGAATGTAATATTTACATATTAAAATAATATTTTAATATCGTATTATAAAATACAAACATAGTTAATATGCATCTTTTCCACTGTTTACGTCTAAGATTTTTAGTTCTTTCTTGTTCAGTTCTCTATGGCTGTATGATTTCACTCAACACGTATAACATTACTAATGATACTTTTATCATTCTCTTTTGCTAGGTTGGTGCAAAAATAATGTCATTTTCTCACGTATGTTACTAATACTTTTTTAGCTTATTTAACTAGAAGATGTGATAAAGAGATTGAGGAAAAGAGGTTTAATCCATTGTAAATTGGTCTCTCAAAAAATAAAACTCTCATGATACACATGATAAATGATAAAATTCAGTTTTTATAAGTGAAAATTTTGGTGGTGGCACATTACACAAGTGTATATGGTATCGACAAGTGACCCGCACCATCCACACATTCTGGACCATGGTTTCACTGACCTCTCATCACCTAAGTTATATTTATTTTTAAATAAGTAATGGATTATTTACTTATTAATCCGACAGATTTTATCACTTGTTATTTTTTCTACTTGAATATTCAGGCTGTTTGATAAAAATGAATAAATATACTATTTCATAAATAAACAGAACGTCTACTTAAATATGAGTATCCACTAAAATAACATTTAAGTGATAAGATCTGTTGGATAAATAAAAACAAAATCCATTACTTCTTTAGAAATTGTTTTATGTTCAGATACAAAACTGAGCAGAAAGGAAATTTTGAGAATCTATGACAAGTAGGATTTTGTTTAAAGGTATTTTCCAGTTTTGCTTGACCAGCAAATGTCCTTTGTGGCTGTGTCGTTATAAGGAAGTTAGATCTAATGACAATTTCCCCTACTAAGAGGAATGCAGTTCAAATCTTGCTGGAGAGCACATATCATTCTTTAAAATATACTGTTTCATAAATAAACAGAGTAACTACTCAAATATGTGTATCAACTAAAAATAACCTTTATGTGAAAATTACATATATATATAATCGGGGCATTATGTTAGTAAGATCTTACTACTCACAATGCCCCAATGACTAACATATATAAGTAGTCAAGCACTGATCCAACCCACATGGCCTGGAGATTGCATTTAAGTCTGAAACAGACAATTTTGATAAGTGTGTCCACACTTCTTATATTTACACACACTGGATATTAAGTACTTTTCCCCTCTTATAATGATAATAATAATTTCCATAGTGTATAAGCTTCAGTTTAATGATTTTAAGTATGGTAATCAGCTTTTGCTATATATACACTTTTAACAAAGTAGATAAAAATTAAATATTGTGTACTGAATTGATATTTCATAAAGTTAGGTCCTCCACAGACATAGACAGAATGTGAGAAATGTCGAAATCTTAAGGAAAACAAGAATGACTGCAGCTTCTGCTACTGTTGAGCCTTGCTGTCACATCAAAGCTTGAATAGTAGCAGTATCTCTAATAAAAAATGAAGCCTCAGTGAGTGCATTCAAGCATGACAAGCAGCAGTAATGCTCATCAGCTGGCAATTTAGGGTTAAGGCTCCAAGTTCTCCATTCAGAATTGTGCTACAGGAGATATCTCGCCTAGTTCCTATTTAATACTGCTCAGTTATTGCCTACCTCAGTTCATGTACACTGACGGACCCAGGGATCGAACTTACAATTATGCTATTAACAAATTCTGAGAGAAGGACTTGGATCCTTAATCCTAATCTGCCTAATTAGAACCATGGATAAAATGGAACACAAAGACACATGGCACAGTGGATAAAGGCGTTAGTTAGATCCAGTGACAGGACCCAAAGAGTGTGAGTTCAATACCCGGTTAAGGCGGTGTAGAACTTTGAGAGGGGAATTAACAGGAGATAACTGATAACTGACATCCATTAGACATGGCACGTGGAACTAGAACAGTCTACCCCAGTGAGCAAAATAAAGGGTTCAGTTTGAGATTCCAACCACCTGAAGAAGGCTGGAGCATACAACGGCCAAAACGTTGTAATAAATATGGCGACAAAGATGAGTACAATAGTTCAAATAATGTAAATAGTGTACATAATACCTCATCTCAGAAATATAGACAGATACTGTACTTGCAAAATTTGTTCGATTTTAAGAGTAAGCAAACAATTCATGTATTTTATATCTGCTTAATTGACTTTACTCCTAAAATAACATCAGTTGAGTTTATTTTGCTTCATTTTTCTTCTTCTATGTGAGTTGTCCCTTCAGGATGTTGGCGATCATAGCTTGCCATAATTTTCTGTCTTTTGTAGCTCTAAATAAATTTTGTCTTTCGGTTATCTCTCTTAAACCTTGCTCTGCCATCCATTTACTCAAGCTTGCTAGGTAGATTATGTGTTGTTTTCCTCTGAACCCACTTGCCTTCAATCTGTCCTTTTCAGTATCAAAATTTCCAAGCCCTCTATCCTCATTATGTGCCTTAGAAATTTCAACTATCTCTTTCTGATTCTAAATATAAGTTTCCTTTTTGTTTCCATTTTCTCTAAAACTTCATTGTTGCTAACATATTTGATCCATGGTATTCTCAGTATCCTTCTGTAGAGCTACATTTCTGTTGTTACATGTTTCTTCTTCATCTGTGAAGAGATTGTCCAGCATTCCCTGCTATATAGGAGGACTGATATTACTCTTTTCTTTCTTTTTTTAACAAAATTTTCCTGTTTCTTAATACTTTGCTTTGCATCATTAGGTTCTGGGAAAAGCACTCAAATTTGGATGTTTCAGGTGATTGCAGAGTTTCTTTACTTTAGATCACTTCTACCTTGGCCTCTGTCTATATATTTATATATTTTTTTTGTTTAGAAGGATTGCCATGGCCACCGTATTCATTTAGTCAGTAACTGTTGTAGCATACCTATAGACAATAATGGGTATGTCTCCATTCACATAAATACAATAGTAAATACTGTATGTTGGTCTACAGTTGGAGATTCGGCTCCAGCTGTGCTGGTCAAACTCTCTACCTTTAGGCTGAGAGGATCCCTCAGATGAGTCTATGTCAAAGGGCAAATATCTCGGGAAACAGCTAACTGACCCTGCTTATATATATATATATATATATATATATTGTTGTAGCATACCTACAAATGATAATGGCTATGTCCCTATTCACATAAATGCAGTAGTAAATATTGTATGTTGGTCTGCAGTTGGAGATTCATTGTGGAATTCACTTGACTCACTTCTAGCAGTTGATTGCTTCTACGTGCCACTGGCAAATTTTATATGAGTTGTTCGTGTTTTAAGTATTATCATTCATTACCAATCTTCGTTTGACTATTCTATTCAGTAACCTTCTCTGGGTTGCAACAGTAACCAAAATATAAGATAAAATATAGTTAGCAATTCATTGTTTGAAGGTACTTTCAGCTTTTGTCAATTCAATATCAACCAACTTCACACTTTCACTGTTTGTCAGTAAGTTTATACGAATATCGAATATCTAGCAATGGTTGCAGGGTTTTATTCTTTTGTTCTTTGTGTAAGAAAGTGCCAGAGAATTTAAATATATGAGTGTAGTTGATAAAAGAAGAACCAACTTGTTATTAATTACATGTTTAATATTGAGTAATGATCTTAGGAAAAACAGAAATCTCCTGGGAGGTTCCATCTTCCTATCATCTTTCCTGGGTGTCAAAGAGTGGCCATCTTTTTTTTCTCTCTTTTTTTGGTTATGTACTGCTCAGTTATTTATTTTTTTCTGATATTTAATTTTGTTTTTGAAGCAAAGAAAATATGCAAATAGTGACTTTAGTTATCTACTGTTTTTTTTAAATGGAGAAGGAAAAATTATTTCTTGTTCTTAGGAGGCTGGATGCTTCATTAGGTTACTTGAAGCCAAAATGTTTTTGGGTGCAAAAGAGACTCCATCACCTTGTGATCCTCTTTTTGCAGTCAATATGGATTGTTAACAAATCTGAAACAGAAACTTGATAATCTTATATCTACATTTACACATAAATCATAAGTCCATAGCTTAAGAATGAAAAGAAAGCATATATATATTATGAAATGGAAAAAATCCAACAATTATTTTAATACATTTTTTATGTTTATATGTTCTTTTTATAGATACAAATACTTAAGTAAATGGTCTGTTTATAATAAACAGTATTAATGACATTTACCGGCCTGAGGACACATATTTTCTCTGAAAATTTCTTGGACATTCAGGCTGGTAAATATTGTTAATACTGTTTACAGAGTATTTACTTAAATATTTGTATCTATAAAAAGAATGTACCAACATAAAAAATGTCTTAAAATATATGGAACTGTCATTTAGCCAGGCATGCCTAACCGATTCGGCCACAAAGGATCGTTCGGTTGGCAAGTTAGAATTTACTGTATATGAACTTCAATCTTCTATGAATCTCTCACATACATTCATATCTGCTCATGGCGTATCAAATTTAAACAAATGACGTCACATGTTATCATTTAGCTAACTAACTGAACACTCCTCTGTGGCCAAATCGGTTAAGGCATGTCAGTGTAAATGACGGTTCCGTATAGGATACAGGTTCGAATCCTGTCGGAGGACGAATATTTTCTGTGAAAGTTTCTCGGACATTCAGGCCGGTAAATGTTGTTTGATACTGTTTATTATAAACAGAGCATTTACTTAAATATTTGTATCTATAAAAAAATGTATAAACATAAAAATCTTTTAAAATAATTGTCAGACTTTGTCCATTTCATAATGTGTGACGTCATTTGTTTACATTTGATATGACATGAGCAGATATGAATGTACGTGAGAGATTCATAGAAGATTGAAGTTCAAATACAATATATATATATATATATATATATATATATATATATATATATATTGTTGAAACTTGACTAATGCATGGAATAATAATGCAACACAAAATGTACTTAGAACAAAATGTATTGAAACAAGAAAGTGTACACAATATTTACATATAGTCTTTTGTATATTCCTGGGAAGACTGTTCCTGGAATGTGTGTTGACTGAGTCGCAGTTGGGCAGAGTCTCTGGTTGAATCTCTTCCTTCCTCTCCGGTACCAACCATATTTATATGGTCGGTACTCCACTATGCAAATTAGGTGGATCCTACCACAACATATACATATATATATATATATATATATATATATATATATATATATATAGCTAATATTAGTGGTAAATATACACATACATATGCAAAATATATATACATAGGCGCATCATGTATATTTTTTGAATAAAAAATTCCAAGTTTCTCATCAGTAGCAAGTCGATTTCATATATAATGCAATCAACAAGTGCTGAGTAGAGACAGACCATTATGTAATTTAAATTTTAAATAAAAATATCTGGTTAACACAATTTTGGCACAGCCCATATATGATACAGGGATTAAAAAGAAAATTATTTAATTGTTTTAAAATGGATGGGATTTGTATTTAATAGCTCTGTTATATTACACCGAGCACTATTTTATTAACATCAGCACTCAATGTGCAATATCTTTATATATATATATATATATATATTTTAAGACATTTTTTATGTTTATATGTTCTTTTTTTATAGATACAAATATTTAAGTAAATGCTGTTTATAATAAGTATAAAAATAAAAAAAATGTCTTAAAATAATTGTCAGACTTTGTCCATTTCATAATATGTGATGTCATTTATTTACATTTGGATAAGCATTGAGCAGATATTAATGTACAAAAGAAAATCATGGAGAATTGTAATTTAAAAACAGTTAGATTGACCATGCTAACTGAAATGATCCTCTGTGGCTAAATCGGTAAAAGCACGTCAGGCTATAAGATGGTTCCGTATAGGATACAGGTTTGATTCCTGTTGGAGGATGCATATTTTCTATGACAATTTATCTGGCATTCAGGCCAGTAAATGTTGTTAATGCTGTTTATTATAAACAGAGCATTTACTTAAATATTTGTAATGTATAAACATAAATGTCTTAAAATAATTCTCAGACTTTGTCCATTTCATAATAAATATATATATATATATATATATATATATATATATATATATACATGGACA
>OZ010583.1:37666807-37671807 GCA_963932145.1 Acanthosepion lycidas | reverse complement strand
TCAGGTCATCCCATAAGTTCTGTCCGAATTTTGAGTAAAGAAAACAAGTGACCAAATTTTACATTTAATTACAGATTCAATCAACAATGTATTTTCCCTGATTATCTATGACTTCCTTCCATCTATTAACAAGCTTATTAATTCGATTACTGTAAAATTCTTTTGGCTTTGATTCGAAGAACTCACAAATGTCAGTTTTAACCTCTTCCTGTGTTACAAAAGCTGTTTCTTCCAAATGATTCTGTAAGCTACAAAGCAAATGGTAGTCTGAAGGAGCAAGATCAGGAGAATAAGGTGGATGAGGAATTTTCTCCCAACCAAGTTCGATCTTTTGTGACGTGATTCTTGCTGTGTGGGGTCGTACATTGTCCTGATGAAACACCCCTTTTCAATTCACTAGAGCAGGTCTTTTTTTTCCTCAAAGCTTGGTTCAAATGCTCTAATTGCTGACAGTATATTTGAGCATTGGGTGGTAAGAATTCAAAGTGGATTATTCCTTGGCGATCCCACCAGATTGAAAGAAGAACCTTTTGCCCATGTAGTTCCCTTCTCGGCTGTGGCTGGGGTCCTTCCCCTTTACCAAGCCACTGTCTACGATGCTTAACATTTCGCTAAAAGATCCATTTTTCATCACCAGTTACAAGTCTATCCAAAAAAGGTGAAACAAGTTGGCGAGAATGGAGAGATGAGCAGATGTCAACTCGTTTCATGGCACACCCATTTTCCAAGTTTAGGAACTTTTCCAACTTGTTGAAGATGACGATGAGCAGTTGTATGGTTTGAAGTGAGAACCACTGCCAATTCTTCAACTGATAAAGCAGGATTTTCTTCAAGGGCTTCTTCAAGAAGCTTTTCATCAAACTCAACTGGACGTCTGGTTTGATCCTCATCTTCAAGTTTGAAATCTCCCCCTCTGAATTTTGCAACCCATCTTCTGCAAGTTCTTTCATTTGCACTTTCCTCTCCAAAAAATGAGTGAATGTTTCTAGCTACTTCGGCTGCTGAGTTTCCTTTCTAGAACTCATAAAGCATTATGTGCCTCAAATGATTCTTGGGTACTTCCATGTTAGCAGGGTTTTAATCAAACAAAATTTAATTTTATTGTTCTCTGAAATAAAATTTGATCAGTTTAAATGCATCTAAACATAAAAATAATGTTCAGCTCCATTAGACATTATAAAATACTCTTTAAATTTCATTCATTTTAACAAAAAGTTAAAATTCTGACTGAACTTATGGGATATATATATATATATATATATATATATATATACATACATATATATATACACACAAGTATATGATTGGTATATACAGAATAAATTCCAATAACCAACAATTACTATTCTTAAAAGAGTGCCGATACAGAGTAGAGTGAATATAATTATTTATTTAAAAATTATAACATAAATATGTTATAAAATCACTACAAAAATAGCCATTTTGTTTCAACACCTCTGGTGTCTTACCAAGTGTTGATGTTGAATGTAGATTGTAGAAAATATATATATATATATATTATTATTATTATTATTATTATTTAAAACTATGTTTTATCACTACACAGAAATTACTGTGTTTCAGAGGTAAAAATTAAAATTTTTGTTCCATTTTTGGGCTGTTGAATAAATTCAGAAAAAAATGATTTCCTTTTTTAAGCCAAAGTAGTATTATATTTAAGAGTTTACTATCCGGTCCTGATGTCTTTGGAAGTAATTTTTCTTTTCATGAAAAGAGATATTATTTACTATATCAAGTAGATATTTAACATTGCTTGAGAATGGAACAAAAATTTTCATTTTAATTTTTAGTTCCGAAACATAGTAATTTCTTTGTCGCGAGGAAAACATTTTCAAATAATAATATTATAATATTATGCTCTACTTTTTTTTAAAAGTAAATGCTAAAGAACTGGATTATTAATCTGACTGTTCTTTCTTTTTATTTTATAACTAGCAGTAGAGCCCGCCGTTGCCCGGGGATGTAACAGTAAGAGATAGATCAAGTATCGACCATCATAAAGACTGAAAAATAAAATTGACAAAGATTGTTGTTGACGGCCATGCATGTCTTAATTATTTTTTTGCTTTGCTTTGTTTTGTTTTGTTATTTTTGTTTTTTTTGTTTGTTTTTTTTTTACGAATTGGTCAAACCCAAACTCAAACAAAAACATTGTTTTCAATTGTTATGAGTCTACCGATTGAATAGAATTTTATTATAAACAATTGTCTTGTAAATGGAATTTTTGAAGCATTCTGAATATAAAAATAAAGAAAAAAGTGTGCAAGACAATAAGAAACACTACCTGCCCCCAAAAAAAGTGAAGTTTTATTGAAATCGGTTGAAAAATGTAGGAAATCCGATCCCATATATAAACGAACACAGACACACACTCACAAACAACCTGGGTTTTATAAGTATAACTCGATATGAGTTGTCCCCCTTTAATTAATGCCTCTTAATCGTGTTTTCAAATTGATTTTGTGCAAAAACAATTGTGTTTTTCCAATTTTTGGTGCTGTCAGAACCACCGCAAGGTAATTTTACGTAGTCCTGTGAAGTTTTGTTGAAATCGGTTGAAAAATGTAGGAAATCCGATCCAATATATAAATGTACAGACACACACACACACACAACCTGGGTTTTATAATAAGTAAGATATATATGTGTGTTTTTGTGTGTGTGTGTGTGACTTTAAGATGTTACATGACAAATGTGAATGAAGTAAAAGTAATGAAAGTGCTTGATATCTATCAAATACTTAAATATTTAAACAATTTCATGTTTCTAACTTTCTGCAACATCAAGTTTCATGTGACTGCAATCTTCAGATCATTAGTCAGGACACATGTGACATTATTATTACATATATATATATATATATATATATATATATATATTTGGTTGAATAAATGTGAGTTTGTGACCCTGGGTTTCACGCTTTTCGATCGTCAGACAAACTGATTAATTTTTTTAAAATTTTGGGTTTATGTAGATTTTTAAAAATTAATCAGTTTGTCTGACGATCACAAAAGCGTGAAACCCAGGGTCACAAACTCACATCTATCCAACCAAATATGTTAGTTCTACCTCTGATATTGAGCGATTTCTAATAAGTACTGCACATATAATATATAAATAATTATATATATATATATATATATATATATATATATTTATATACACACACTTTTCACACACACACACATATATATATATATATATATATATATATATGGATGAGGTTATATTTGTTCCAATGACAGAAAAGTGTATATTTTAAAAAGCAAATAAACCACAAATGTTTTTGGTTGAAATGTGGCTATTTTTATTTTAGAATATATATTATACTCTAGTTTCTATAATTCTGATACACATGTTTCAGGTATCGCGACCTTCTTCAAGCTAAGAGGAGATTGCAGTCACATATTATAAAAATAAATTTTTTGCATGGTAGTGATTTAAATGTCTTTTTTGGACTGGTGATATTAACAAGGGGACCATATGCAACATATAAACTCTTCTCACTAGTCCAAGAAAGACATCTGAAGCACTACCATGCAAAAAGTCTAGAGTTAAACATTATCTTCCCCTCCTATCCATATAAACTACCCCTTAATGTAACCCACTACATTGGGTCTAATACAGGGTGAACCTTATTGCAAAAAAATAAAAATAAAAAAACTTTGGAGTCTGTCTATATTTCTGAGATGAGGTACCATGTAAATTATTCACATCATTCAGAGTATTGTCCTCATCTTTGTCGCCATATTTATCACGTTTCTGGCCTTCTTCAGGTTGTTGGAATTTCGAACTTAACCCTTTATTTTGCTCACTGTTCTAGTTCCAAATGTCAGTTATCAGTTATCTCATGCTAATTTCCCTCTGAAAGTTCTCCACTGCCCTAACTGGGTATTGAACTCACACTCTTTGGGTCCTGTCACTGGATCTAACCAACGCCTTTATCTACTGAGGACATCTGGGTATGAATTTCTGGGTATTATAAACCTAATGTCCTCAGCAATCATTTACCAGAGCTTATATTGCAACTTTGTTGTTAACATTGCTTTTCTCTGGCACTCCTTATTACTGTTTCCCATATTGTATTTATTTCTATGCTTGGTTGGCTCAGAAGATTTCTGTGGCCTAGCATCAGTTACTCCACAATTTTGAATAATATACACAGCACCTTATTTGAAAATTCCAAAAATCCAATAAAGGATTAAACAGACATTTTATCAAATCTGATTGTTTGTTTGTTTGTGTGTGTATATATATATATATATATATATATATCTCACAATGGTCAATTTGTTAGGAAGGAGACTTCCTGATGTTATTGGACTGGATCGAGGTCAATCCCAGTACGTGACACCTTTGGGAAGTGCCAGAAAACCATACCACAGGTTGTTAACCCAAGTCTTGTGAGTGAAATTCTGTAGACAGAACTTTTGTGGGCCATCGATAGTGGTGCTAGCACAAAACAACAAGTCATCATGGCTGAGGGTTTGAGTGTGCTGGCCTTGTTCAAATTGTTTATCATGCTAGATAACACACTCTCTCCCAGAAACTGTAACTAAGGTTTCCTCAGCATAGTTGCATTATAAACCACAGGTGGGCACTGTGGGTTTTGAGCAAACACAAATATGCCTGAATGAGCATCTGTAATAAGTATTGGCTAGCCAACCTAGTAGACTCGAATATGAGTGGCCAGCTATTATTTTATATATATATATATATATATATATATATTTTAAGACATTTTATGTTTATACGTTCTTTTTATAGATACAAATATTTAAGTAAATGCTCTGTTTATACTAAACAGAATTAACGACATTTACCGGCCTGAATGTCAGAAATTTTCATAGAAAATATGCGTCCTCTGACAGGAATCAAACGTGTATCTTAGATTTTGGTCATTAATGCATTAGACTATTTTATTGAACTTTGACCTCCATCTGAGAGATGGGGTCAAGTTCAAAGAACCTCTGATGAAT
>OZ010583.1:37654307-37661807 GCA_963932145.1 Acanthosepion lycidas | reverse complement strand
CGGCCTCCTATATGGTAGTGAATGCTGGACAGTCTCCTCATGGATAAAGAAGAGACTTGAAGCAACAGAAATATGGTTCTGCAGAAGGATGCTGAGAATACTATGGATTAAACATGTGAGTAACAATGAAGTTTTACAGAAAATGGAAACACTTAACATCAATGAGAGATGTAAAATTTTATACTCACAGGACATATTGAAGGTAAGTGGGGGAGAGGAAAGCAATGCATAACCTACCTAGCAAACTTCAGTAAATAGATGGTAGAGAAAGGTTTAGAAGAGATAACCAAAAAACAAAATTTATTAAGAGCTACAAAGGAGAGGATATTGTGGAGAGCCATGAACACCAACATCCTGAAGGGAGCACTTAGAAGAAGAAGGAGGAGATATATAACTAGACTTTTTGAGTACTAGACTGGTATCGAGATCTCATCAATTTACAGTCAAGTTGGCTAGATGTAGCCGTAAGTTCTATACTAAATTTATTTTCTTGCACTTCTTTCTTGTGGAACTCCCTTCCAGTACCATGTCTTCCAGCCAACTTCAATCAGCAAAAATTTAAATGCAATGTCAATCGCTATCTACGGATTACACTTTTTTCTCTTCTTGCTCATTATTAATGTTTCTCGTCCTAATTTTTCCACACCAAGTAACCCTGTGTGTCTTACTGGCTTTACTGTCTTGCATGGAGTGAAAACTATTAAAAAGACAAACAAAAAAACTTAAGTACCAATAATAATAAAAAAAAAGGATGAAAACTTTCTCCAGGTCTAGATTAGTAATTCCCAAAATGATTGGTATTGTTTCTTGGCAGCTTATGGAATTATTTGGATATGATGTTGAAGAAACGAGTAGGTAGCAGAAACTGTAGGCAAGAACGGTATCTGTCCATAAATGTTATTCTTTCAAAGTAATTGATATGACATTATTTAAATTCCAGTGATTAAATTCTTTGTTTCTGTGATAAAAAATACCAAAAAACAAGTGCTTCATTTGCATTTACAATATGATATTTTAGAAAAAAAAAGAAGTTTTTAATGCGTTCTGTTATGTTCCAGTAAAAAGAAATCAATATGCGGAGACTTCAGCTAAATAACATAGCATGGAACATCAAGAAAATGGTATCACTTGCTCAGAACTATCTGTCATTTTAAGAATGTACCACACAGTAGTTATTTTCAATGTAGTATCTAAGGCGCATGTTGATATTTTCTAAGCTCAGTTTAGTCTGGCACAAGGTCTGATAGAAAAGAGAAGGTGGACTATATTGTGTAAATCTTCCAAGTGGGGACATGCTGGGGGTATGCCACTTCAGAATGTGGGTGATCATAGCTCCTAAGCGAGGCAAGCTCTATTCTTTAGTGCCTCCAGTTCAAATCTTTACAGATAGACACCATCTTGCTACATCCACATAGTTGACTACTCATTCTGCTCATATTCCATAGGTAAGAAAGAAGTTCCACTCATCTTCTCAAGTACCACTACTTTGTGGGACCAACTCCCATGTGGATGCTTCCCCAAACATGACAATCTTAATCTCTTCATGCCAAATGTCAATTGTTATCACCATAATTTTCACTTAATATTTCTCAATTCTTATATTCATGTGACATACTTTGTTCAGTAACCCTCTACCTTGAGTAGCTCTTGTGTCTTGTATTGTGCAAACAATAGTAAAAAAAAAAAACACAAAAAAACTTTAAGCAATGTTTGTCCCTTTGCTAGTAGTCCCAGCCCTTGTTCTGTCATCCAAGCACAAGCTTATTAGATAGGTTGCTCAAAGTTGCCCACCTTACCTTAATTATATGCTGTGAATGTTAAAATCTCTTAGCCTTCCTTCCTTATTATATCCCAGAAATTTCAACATTCTCTTTCTGATTCTAGGTATATATCCTTTTTGTTCCCATTTAACATGCAGTGTTGATTCCTATGGCCATACTGTCTAAATCTATAAATGCTCTATATGTGATATCAAGCACTCTCCCACCACCACTACTCTAGCAAATTTAAAATCTTCTTCATGGCATAAGCAATGTTTATTCTGTTACTATCTGTACCCCCTCAGTCTCTGTTCTGCGACCAATTTATAAAAGCTTAGGTTACTCGATGTTTCCATTCTTGCATTTCAACACTCGTTATTTCTCATATGTTCTGTCCATGGAATTCTTGGCATCCTTCTGTAGAACTAAATCTCAGTTCATATCTCATCATCTGTGTGGAAATTGTTCAGAAGTCATGGCCATAGCATTCAGTCTTAGCTTTTTTTTATTCAGCCTCAAACATTGACCTTTGATACGAGTGGAGTACATGCAACTATCTTAACCATGTGGCAGTAAACTACATGATTAATCGCTTGCAAAACACAAATTATAACCTTCATGTTAAATCTGCATATTAGGTGTGAGTGAGTGTAAAAAAATTTCCAAAGAAAAAACATTTTTCATCTGTATTTTCACTACCTAGTTTTCCCACCAAAACGAGAGCTGAGAACTTTTGCACACACCACATACAAGATAAGGCCAATACGTCATCTCTTGAACAAATAGTCAACTAAGATAAACCATTTTCTGCATGGTTAACTATCCTGCTTGATTCTGATTTTCTTTCTTTCTTTTTCTCTTTCACTCTCTCCTTTTCTCTCTCTCCTCTTTTGTCTCTTTCACTCTCTCCTTTTCTCTCTCTCCTCTTTTGTCTCTTTCACTCTCTCCTTTTCTCTCTCTCCTCTTTTGTCTCTTTCACTCTCTCCTTTTTTCTCTCTCCTCTTTTGTCTCTTTCACTCTCTCCTTTTCTCTCTCTCCTCTTTTGTCTCTTTCACTCTCTCCTTTTCTCTCTCTCCTCTTTTGTCTCTTTCACTCTCTCCTTTTCTCTCTCTCCTCTTTTGTCTCTTTCACTCTCTCCTTTTCTCTCTCTCCTCTTTTCTCTCTTTCACTCTCTCCTTTTCTCTCTCTCCTCTTTTGTCTCTTTCACTCTCTCCTTTTCTCTCTCTCCTCTTTTGTCTCTTTCACTCTCTCCTTTTCTCTCTCTCCTCTTTTGTCTCTTTCACTCTCTCCTTTTCTCTCTCTCCTCTTTTGTCTCTTTCTCTCTCTCCTCTTTTGTCTCTTTCATGTATGAGGGTTGCTCAGAAAGTAATGCCTTCAATTTTACTATGTTGGCTGATGATGTCAAGATTTTGCTGATAGTAGCTGGTAAAATGATGTCTGTCCTGAAAGTGCATATGAAGAAGAGGTGTGCCATTGTGTTCCTTCATACATGAAAAATTACATCTATTGACATTTGTGAATGCTTGCTGAATGTTTATGGAAACCAAACAATAGAAGGGAACATAGCTACATGGTGGATATTGTGTCAAAAAGTTATCTACTGAATAAAAGTTAAAAGTTAGAAAAAAATGTGAAATGAATTTTTTCAAATTGTCTTATATATTTACCATTCCATCAAATTCTTATCCTATAAACTTTATTCACAAACACACACACACACACACACATATATATACATGTATATATTAGGTTCGTGCAAAAATAATGACGTAATAATGTTGTTTTTTGACATTAAAAAATGCGTCAAAAAACGACATTATTACACCATTATTTTTGCACCAACCTAATATATATATATATATATATATATATATATATATATATATATATATATATATACATGGTGTTTCAAAAAGAATACGCCAAAATCATCACGTGATGTGTCAAAAACGAAAAAAATTACAAACCTTTAGCATGAACACATGTGTTGTATATACATTAAAGTTTCATTTCATGTTTTATAAGTGCTCAATGTGGCCACCACTGGCAGCACGGACAACATCAAGCCGATATGAGAATTCCTCCCAAACGCGCCTCAGCATGTCATGGTCCACCGTGTTGATTGCAGCTGTTATTCGATCTTTCAAGTCATCGATACTTGCTGGAAGTGCTGGAACAAACTTGGTCTTTAACATACCCCCACAAGAAAAAGTCACACACAGTAAGGTCCGGGGATCTGGCAGGCCAAGCACAGAGAGCAAGGTCTTTAGCACCTCTCCTCCCAATCCAATACTGAGGCACGTTTTCATTCAGATAAGCTCTAACCCCATGATGCCAATTGGGTGGTGCTCCATCTTGCTGAAAAATGAAGTCATTCAAAACTGCTTGCAGTAAAATGAATAGCCAGTTTTTGGAGCATTTCGAGATAGGTTTGTCCTGTAACGGTGTTTCCTTCAAAGAAAAAGGGACCATAGACCTTGTCTTGAGGCACAGCACAGAAGACGTTCACTTTAGGGGAATCTCTTTCATGCTCAACAGTGTCATGTTAGT
The DNA here is from genome assembly GCA_963932145.1 of Acanthosepion lycidas. Classification (NCBI taxonomy): domain Eukaryota; kingdom Metazoa; phylum Mollusca; class Cephalopoda; order Sepiida; family Sepiidae; genus Acanthosepion; species Acanthosepion lycidas. The sequence continues at coordinate 37,657,497 of OZ010583.1, read as the reverse complement.
GCTCTGTTCCCCAAATGCGCACATTGTGACGATTGACTGTGCCTCTCAAATGGAAATTCGCTTTGTCACTAAAAACTAAATGTGAAAAGAGTTTCATCACCTTCCTCCATCTCCAGCATTGACTGACAGAATGTCCTCTGCATCACCTTGTCATCATTAGTAAGTGCTTGAACGAGGCTTAGTTTGTATGGTTTCATGTGTAATCGTCTCTTTAACACATGCCAGACAGTGGTATGAGGGATGGCAAGCTGAAGACTTGCTCGACGTGCGGACTTACGTAGGCTGCTCTCAAATGCATCATGAATCCTCTCCACTTGCTCCTCTGTAATACGTGGTCTTCCAGGACTCTTTCCTTTGCACAGGCACCCACTCTCTTTAAACTGTCTAACCCACCGTCGAATGCTCTCACGATGGGGCGGATTAATGCCGAATTCTGTTCTGAATGCACGCTGCACCGTGACAGTGGCATTTGTTTTCACGAACTCAAGCACGCAAAACGCCTTCTGTTGAGGAGTCGCCATTTTGATTGATCTTCCCACAATTCAGTTGCACCGGAAGTTATACTAATGACAGCGGTGACACTGACACCCAATCAAACTTTGATAACTACTCTATCAAATAACCACTGATTCAGTCCACTACAATACTATAGACCTGAAAAAACAGCGTAATGATTTTGGCGTATTCTTTTTGAAACACCCTGTATATATATAAAGTGAATATTGAAGTAAACACTCAGAGGCAACAGGCTGTTTCATGCTAGATGCAATCGTCAGGCCATGAATGTTTTTTCTTCCGACTATGTATATATATTGGTCAATGTTGCATTGTGGGTAGTTCATTCTGGCAGTTATTTTAGCTGAAGTAGCTTGTTTATTTATTTATTTGGATTAATTTATTTGACTTGTTTTCAATTATTGTCATTTCTTCAATGTTCACTTTTATATTTACATATGCTCTGTCTCTGATATTAAGCACACTTTATCCCATAAATTTCTTCATATATATATATATATATATATATATATATGATAATTTGGGCAGTAGGTTTTTATTTATGCAGATGAAAGCTACCATTAAAAACAGTTTGAGTGTTTTTTCCCTTCACACAAAAATTGCCAAAAAAAACATGTGTGCACAAAGACACAACCAGATCAGCACTAAAATCAAACTATTTTATTATAACTCATGAAAATAAAAAAAAATAAAAAAAGCTTAGAAAACATTGGTTAGTTTGTTAAAACTTTCCTTGGAAACTAGAAAAATTTTTCAAACCACAGAAAAATGAAATACGCTAAAACTATGTTTTAAACTTTTAAAAACTTTTTGTTTTATATATATATATACATATATATGTATATATGTGTGTGTGTGTGAATAAAGACAAAAGAAAAATTTATCTTAGCCAGTGCGTTTTGCCTTCTGATGGACTTTATCAAGGCAAATGGAAGGATTTTATTTTGCAACAAGTAATTATAAAAGTTTCTCAGTTTTTAAATTTAAGAGACGCTCATAAATATTCATCAGCTTAACTGAAAAATCTGTGTGAATTATGGAGGATGCTAAGTGACATAATTTTATGTCTAATAAAAAAAGTGAATAAATGATGTTAGACCTTAGATTATGTCACATAGCATCCTCCATAATTTACCAAGATTTTTCAGTTAACCTGATGAATACTTATGAGTTCTTAAATTTTAAAATTTTGTAAAACTAACAATATTTTACTTTTGTTTTATAGATACTTGTTGCAAAATAAAATGTGTATATTTACCTTGATAAATTCCATCCGAGGATGAAACATGTCAGCTAAGATAAGTTTTCCTTTTGTCTTTATCATATTGTCCTTTTACAGTTATATATTTTAGTTATATCTGGTATTGTACACATACACACACACACATATATATATATACATTGATTTTCCAGGCGGTGCTTAGATGTGGCACAAGGTCGAAAGTATGGGGCACCCAGTGAGGATCGAACTCACTAGGTGCCCCCATACTTTCGGCCTTGTGCCAAATCTAAGCTACGCTTGGACAATCATTATATATGTATATGCATATATATATATATATATATATATATATATATATATATATATATATTATGAAATGGAGTAAGTCTGACAATTATTTAATATATTTTCTGTTTATACGTTATTTTTTTTAGATATAGTTCATTTATGTAAATGCTCTGTACTTTAATTAAACAGTATTAAGTACATTTACCGGCCTGAATATTTGAGAAATTTTGTAGAAAATATGCACTCTCCAACAGGATTACAATTTTGATTCCTGTCAGAAAGCACATATTTTCTGTAAAATATCGAGCTGGTAAATGTAACTAATACTGTTTAATTCAAAAACAGAGCATTTACTTAAATAAATTATATCTACAAAAAAATAAAAATATAAACAGAATAAATATATATATATATATATATATATATATACACACACACCTCAATATTATAGGCCTCCCTTTAACAGATATCAAAAGCAATGAACAAAATGTGGAGTAACGAAAAGAGTTTGTAAGTCTCACGTGCGACGGATGGAGTTGTGGCAACAATAGATATAAGTCACTGCTTCACAAGCTGACCGCTATTTCACAGACTGCCACTTTGTTTACATCTGTGTAACCATACGTGTAGATTATTACTCTATAGGTTTCCCCCATTATTATCTATCCATATGTTTAAGTTGTTTTATATTCATCATTAGTTAGAGTATAAATATGGAAAAGGGTGAATTTAGCAGTAGCACAAACGCTTGAGTTAGATCAGACTTAGTGTCGGTAACTATGGACAATTGGCATTATTGGACCAATGTTTCCCTTCTTTTATCTATTAAAATGAGACCTGAGTGAATAAAACAAGTCATGAGTTTATATATTAGGGTTAGGATATTTTTGTAACCACTATGTTCCTGTGTCAAATGGATGAACTTTTGTTCAAAAGTAACAAAAAAGAAATTAATTTGTTTTAGTTCTTGAAAAAGGTTACCTCAAACCAAAAATTCAGTTTTACCATATACTCAATAAGGATAAAAAATCAAAATACTTTTTAAAGCATTCAACAGTTTATAGCTATAGCATAACATGCAACCTTACAAATGAGCAAAAACAAGTTCTAGAATACTCCAGAAAGTTATAGACAGCTCCAGGAAGTCATAGTATGGCTATGCTT
>OZ010583.1:37606807-37649307 GCA_963932145.1 Acanthosepion lycidas | reverse complement strand
GTGGGTCTTACCTGAACTTTTATTTGAAGTAGTATGGAAACTCACTCAATGCAATATTCTCAATAAATTTCCATAAAAATATTCTCAATAACTTTCTATGAAAAACCTTCCTTTAACTCTGTTAAAAGTTTGGTAAATGATTGTATCAAAAAATATTTTTAGCTTTTTTTTCGAAGCAGAATTTAGACATTTGCTCTTCGCAATGTAGTGATTAATAAATAAGAAGTGGCAGTTTTGTCCCCTGACTTGTTAGGTTAGAGTAAAAATAAGGGAGGAGAATTTGCAGAATGCACTAGAAAGACAGTTTTGGTATGAAAATACAAAGTCACTCTCTCTCTCTCTCTCTCTCTCTCTCTCTGTCTAACTGCCAACTGTCAAACCAGAAAGACATTTTTTTTTTTTATATGAACCCACAAGAAAGATGTTTCTTTATACAGATAAACCTAAAATCATTTCTTTCTTTACATTAATACTTCCAAATCAAAAAATATATATATTCTGTGAATAATTATGTAAGCACTTGTGTGTTTAATCAAAAATCAATCATTTAATAAATGTTATATCTTGCTGCATCCACACTAAAGACTGCTCATATTTTATTTCATGTTTTCATATAACATTTCGCACAGATATTAATTTAACATGTGGACTGATGATATAATCCCAGATAAAAATAACAAAACCCAAAACAAGGCCTCATATCATTTGCAATACCATAACAGTAATATTAGCTGTTTCCTTATAAGGAAATATTTGGCATTCATTTACCAAGCAGCCAGTGCTACTGTACTTTGAAATTTCTAATGACATTTCTCTGATTTAAGTGTCTTTACATTGCAAGCAATTTATTTGTTAAGTACCGGCAGCTGAAGTAGTGTAGGATTTATTTTTCTACCTAATTAGATCTGCAATTGTCTTGGACATGGTGGTAAAGATCCTAGTATTAGGGATAACTAATTTATTTTCAAATTTTGTAGATAAAGTATTAGAAGGTAGGATTATGAATTTTGTGTTGCTGATGTTAGAAGTGTTATCGGTGGTGTCTATTTTGGGGTATTTGTTTTCTAGTGTTGAAGAGGAAATAATGTCGGTATTGAAATAAATAAACCAATTTTATTTTCTTTAGAAAAATGGTTTGTTCCCTGTCCCAGTCCTGTATGTAACTGACTCGTCCTGCTATCCCGTAACTTTACAAGAGTCAGATCAGGCTGAAAATGGAGTACTGCTGTTACATATGTGCAGGGGCTGAGCAGGCTTCATGTTCCAGCCTCGACAGTCCAAAAGAATCTATATACCCTTGTGGGTGATAAATTATTCCCCCTCCACTTTCCAACAGGCAAAATATTGCAAGACTCTCACTACTCTATTGCTGTCTCCATGGAAAGTGTTCAGGCGAACTACATTCCTTAGATCCACTAGTTCTAACCTTCATGGCTAAGACCTACCCTGCCACACATACTATTGCGAACTGCCCTCATTCTCTTTGTGTTCCACTGGCGAGATGTAATTCCATTCAATCAGCTTCTTGCCTCATACTTTGTAGAATTGACTCCCAAGATGCTTCCCCAATCACTACAATCTTAAGCAGTCTAGGCTTAACTGTTATCTTCCCCACATATCCCCATAAACTGAGTCCCTTATCTCTTACTCCATAACCCTCTACCTTGAGTGACTCTTGGTCCTTGTACAGGTTGAACATTATTGTAAAAAAAAAAAAAAATCAAGAATATTTAAAAAAAATAACTTGAAATAATGTCAGCTGATGACCAGAAGTCTATAGAAATAAAAAGGATGGCCAAACAAATTAGAAACATTAAAATGGAATCGTTTAAAGTCGGAAGAGAATGTCAGAAAAGAAGTGAGATTGACACGGACATTGTAGAATTTACAAAGTCAAGAAAGTAATAAACTTGAACACAACTTTTAATTGAAACGGAGAAGTTTCATTATATGTGATGAGGTAGTTTATATTCTACATGTGATTCTTTGTCTATACGTCATTATTTGCTCTGCCAGAGCCCAGCTATGTACTTACCTCTGTATGTCTGTCTGTTATGCAATGTCGTAAAATCTGGGAATGTCATTTGAATTTTTAAGGAAATTTTGTTCCATGATTGGGTTGTCTTTGCACCAAAATTACCATTGATGTGTTATAGTCAAGATTAAAAGCAAATGTTATGAAACTGATGACTTTGCAAAATTATTTTGAAAAGTGGAACAGACACAGGGATAACTGGGTAAGATCCTAGCAGAGTAGCTTCTGGATGACTAATGTGCCATTGCTATAGGTAGGCAATTTCTTCTATAATATAATATATATAATATACCAAATTGACCAATCCATTTCAGCAAGCAAATGGTATAACTAGTACCCAACATTCATTTTGCTAAGCAAAGAAAATTGCATTTTGTTAAAATTCATGTTAACTGCATTTATATACCTGGTCAACAAATTGTTACCTGCAGCCTCCTTCAACTTCCTTACTCTTCAGCATCACTCTCTACCATTTACAAATTGAGTTTGTTACATTCACTTAGGCTCACATATCATTGGTAAACTATGAATCTATCTTCTCTCCTGAGATATGGGTTAATTAGTTGGACTTGTATCTAGAAAAATTGGTATGTCGTAAAAACAAATCAATCAATCAAATTTATTTGAACCTCATCCTACAGGAGGTAATGTTTAATCTTGTCTTTCTATACATGTTCTGCCAGACTAGATTTTTCTATCTTACCTTTGGTTATAGTTTTCTTTTGTCAGTTAAATCTTACCTTAAGGAGATAGCTGATTTGCCCCTTATCAACCTTGCCACTCATGCATAGTATATTATATATGCACTTTTTTGTCAAACCCTTCATTTTTTTTTTTAAAAATTGTTGCATTAGTGATTGCAGTTTGTCGATGATTGGTTTAAATTTTCCCGGCACTGAGCCACATGCAATCAATAAATAGTAAACTCTGTGACCAGCCAAACTAAATGGAATTTTGATTGCCTTTGAAATATAATGTTCAGCTGAGTTCTTGTATTGTTATTTTTAATATTGTCACTCCAGTTCCACCATACAATGCAACTGAATTCAACATGCAATTACGCATTTGAAATTTAGCACCACTGCAATTTATGTTGTGCGGCAAGGGGGGGAAGCAGTAAGTAGTACCATCCGTCATCTTGGGACGACAATATCCTCCGTTTATTTGGCAACTTTCCAGAGATGTAATTCACTTGCTGCAGGAAATGGCCTAAACAAGTAAATGATGTTTGGGAAACGTGGAGAGGAAAGAAAAATCAAAGTGTGGGGGGGGTATTCAAATTTATTCCAGTTGCTATTCATAGAAGTGGTCATTATTAAGTTCATTTTATATGCAGACTCACCTTTCAAACAGGTATTATCTGGACTGAGTACTGTGTAGACATTATGTTAAGTCATAGATTATTTAAGCAGAGATAGCCATAAAGGAAGCATATCACTCAAGCTGATTCGGTGGTAACAAGACTGTTAGTTAGGAAGACTCATCCTTAGGTTGAATATTTGGGCAGATTGATCCAAAGGATGAATATCACTTGAACAGACTCCATCTTAAGGAGACCGTTGCTTAAGAAGACTCATACATAAGTTGAATATTTGGGCAGATTGATCCCTAAGATGAGTATCATTTGAGCCGAATCTGCACTTAGGAAACTGTTGCTTAAGAAGATATATGATGAATATTTGTTTGGGTATATTGATCTATAGGACAAGTATCATTTGAGGTGGTTCAGCATTAAAGGGACTGTTACTTAGTAATGCCCCATCTGCAACGTAAAGTGATCTATAGGATGTCTTGTTGAAGCTGACTCAGCCTTGAAGTGAGTATTGCTTGTGTAAACTTTGCCTTAACAACATTGCTTCAAGTGACTCATGTTTAAATCAAATACATTTGGGACAAATTCATCTTTAGGATGAGTATTTTTTGAAACGAGTGTTATTTTTGCAAACTCTGCTTTAAGAAAAGTGCTGAATTGCAACACTCATCTGCAGTGAAAATATTTTTTGGCATTTTCGTCTATAGCATTGACTGAGTCTTAAGGTGAGCATTACTTGTAGAAACAATGAGCCCGAAATGTGATTTGCAGGTCGGGAACACTAGAATCAAGCAGACACGGAAGTTTAAATATCTGGGAAGTGTTTTGACAGAGGACGATAAGTGCAACAATTGAGATCCGTGGACATATTGGGATGGCCAAGGATGCATTCCAAAATCTGGGCAGAGTATTGCAAGACAGGAGGATTTGGTAACGAAGCAAAGAATACTGAGCTGTTATGTGACATCTTTTCTTCTTTACGGCAGCAAATGTTGGATGATTTCCTCAAAGATGAAGAAGAGACTCGCATCGACAGAGATGTGGTTCTACAGAAGGATGTTAAGGATATCATGGACCAAGTGTGTGAACAACAATAAGGTCTTAGAGAAGTTGTAAACAAGGAGGAGACTTATACTTAATATCAGGAAGAGGCAGCTGAAGTTTCTGGTACACATAATGAGGAAAAAGGGCCTGGAGAATCTGATACTCATGGGTTGAATAGAAGGAAAGAGATACAAGGGAAAACAATGGGTGACATACGTGGTGGATTTAATCAGGTGGTTGACAGAACGTGATCTGGGGGAGGAAGCAGAGGGAAGGAACTTGTTGAGAGCTGCAAGGGATAGAGGGAGGTGGAGAGCCATGATCGCCTACATCCTGAAAGGACATGGTACATAAAAAGTAAGAAGCAAACTCAGTTATAAGATGTGTATTTTGCTTTTAGCTGAATCAGCCATAAAAGAAAAATTGTTCGAACATACTCAGCCATGAGGTGATTTTTTTTGAGAAAACTCAGCTAAAATGTTAATATTACTTCAGCAGGCTCTGTTTTAAGGTATTGTTTGAGCAGACTTCACATTTATAAAGCAAAACTTTAAAGCTTTATTTTTCCCTTCAGGACATGTGCAATCATGGCTCTCCACAAGTTTCTATCCTGTATAGTTCTAAGCAGTGTTTTTCTCCTTAATATACCTCATAAACCTTCCATATGATGCTTGTTAAGTAGATTATTCATTGTTTTAATTGGCCCCTCTTACTTCTATTATGTCTTGTGAGTGTTAAATTCTTCTGGCACTCTTTCCTCATTATGTTTCTGAGTAATTTCATCTGTCTCTTTCTTTTAAATATAAATATCCTTTTTGTTTCTATTCTCTTTCAAACTTCCTTGTTAATCATATGTTCAGTCCATGGTATTCTCAGGATCTTTTTGTAGAATCATTTTCCTGTCACACCAAATTTCTTCTTCATCTGTTAGGAAATTTTCTAGCATCCCTTATAATATTGAAGGATTGATATTACATATATTACTCTTTGGATTTGTATAGAGCTATAATATCCAAATATTTAGAATATTTTTTTACTCCTCTAGTTATCATTGTCTGTAATTTATAAGATTTTTCAATATGTGCACAATTTCCATACTTTATGTATTTGCCAAGATTTTACAAGCAAACTACAGAAAATAAGAAAAGTATTAAATGTTAAATGTGAATGTATAATACAGACATACACACATATATCGTGAAGAAGTCAAATGATTTACCTACTAACATGGCTGCCTTCTTCACACCAGTCTATTTGTGTGTAAGACCACTTGCAAGTTAACCAATATTTTATATGTCTAAAGAAATAAAGGATATTTATTTATTAATCCAACATATTTTTATTATTTTAAACATTACAAAACTGAGCATTTGTGAAATCTGAATGTGTAAAGTGTGCTTTAAGGGTCAGCAGAAACTTGCTTGATTATGAAGCTCTACATGTCCAAGTGGTCAAAAGAAAGTTTTCTCCTGCAAAGATAGACTCAGGTTCAAATCCAGCCACAGGACATATTTTTCTTTAATAAAATTTCTCAAATGTTCAGGCTGGTAGACGAAATAAAATGCTGTTTTAAAAAATAAATGAAGCGTCAGCAACATTATTGGTTCTGACCTGGTATCTCAGCTTCAGTCACTTTCCTATCACTATAATGTAACTTCCTTGTGTCTTTTCTAAAAATACTTTCATGGTAATTATTTGGATAGACTCTTTGCTTTGGTACCTAGACTTTATGAATGTAAGCTCAGTACTAGATTGGCAGCGATGTCTTATAATTTTACAGTTAAAATGGCTAGATGCAATCATAAGTTCTATGCTAACAGTTTATCTTCTTGCTTGTGAAACTCTCTTCCATTTCCATACTCCCCTGTTGACTTCAAAATTTTAAATGCAATGTCAGTCATTATCTACTGTCTTACTATTCTATTGTTCTTGCTCCTTAATGTTTCTCTTATTTATTATTTTCACACCCAGTAACCCCTTGTGTCTTAGCGGCTCTATTGCCTTGCATGTATATTTTTTCACATGGGCTCAAGTTAATATTCTGTAGAGGAGTAAAGACTAAATAATGGTGAATATATTGTTATAAGGTTCATATAACACTTGTAGTTCTTGTTAATAATACTGTAAGAAAACACTGGACCAAAAAGGTTGAGTGAAGAACAGGTTTAATCACATAGGAGACATCGAATAATAATACAGTTATAGAGAATACTGTAGTTCAGTATTGCAATGCATACAACCCAAACACTACACCTTGCAACCCATTTTGCAATGACTGTTCTTATGAGCAGACGTTCTACTCATTGTGGATGGATGAGTCTGTGTTTAACAATTAGTGTAGAGAAGATCATTCGTCTTTTTACACAACATATATAATTCAATAAAATGTATTTGTGCTTTTTTTTTTTGAAGAATAATATTGATAAACAAGACCAAAACATTATTTATGACTCAACCTAATAGAAGTGAAATGAGCTAATAGATCAAGAGTTACTGGAGATGGTACATCTGTTATGTTGAGATTGAAATGTTTTTCTTGATTTTGCCCTCCTGGGTCTGAGTTGGGCTTTACCAACTTTTGATTACTTAGTGCCACTCATGATATATTTCAATGGTAGTGGATGCACTGACAAACTTCCGTGCCAGATGACTGTAAGAAATAAACAACGAATGATGGTAATATCAGCTGTTTCCATGCAAGGAAACATTTGGCGTTCATTGACTGAGTTGTCAGTACTGCTTTTGGTTGAAATTTGTAAAATCTTTCTCTTAAAAACTATTTTTTAGGAAAACAGTTTTCACAAGTTTAGTAGCTTTTATTGCTCTTTCCAGTGAGGCATCATTCGAGCCTTGATGGTGTCTGTTTAGAAAAGGATTCACAAGTCAGTGTTTGCTGAACGTTTGTTGGGGTGATGAATCTTTGTCAGTTTTGAAGAAGTCTGTCAATGTGAAAAATTGTGACAAAATCAGTGATGAACCTGATTAGTTATACTAACTTCATTTACATGCATCGTTAGACGCCTTGTACTAATGCAATGGCTTACATGCTTATATTAGAAACCATTGTGACTGAATAGTGATTTTGGTCCTTACACCTGTGCGACAAAAGAAATTAAATAATGAGAAATAAAGGGAATGACTAAAAACCAAGAATGTTTTATAGTAAACAACAAAAAAAGGTTTAATTATAATTTTAGTGGTTATGGTCAGTGGCTAAAACGGGGAAAAAACATGAAGACATACCAACAAGAAGTTAGAAATACTTCAAAATAACTTCAGTCAGGAGTTGCTGGGTTTTTGTGGTATAATTTACATGTAAGGTCACTGAATGGTAATTAATTTGCCTGTCTTGGAGTAGATGTATTCAACAACTGAATTTGTAAGGCAATTCTGCTTAATTTTCATGCCAACCAACCATATGTGTGACCAAGAGCTTGAATTATTTTTAGATAACATCTTAGCAACTTAGTAATAATTAGCAAGATGGTTTGGTTGACAATTACGAATGAGTTATATCTTAACTGAGTACCCTACACTTGTGACCTTGTGCCAAACTAAGCTATAAATCAATTCTCAGCTTGTTTATGGATCTTGAGGTGAAAATTAACTAAAGTTCGGTTCCAGGGTTCCTTCACACCAGGTTCTGTGTTTCCTATTGTATTTAAAATTGGGGAGATCAAGCTCAATGCTTGATCCATTTCAAAATAGGAAGTGGTGAGAACAATGGTCAATTTCCTCTACCCCTCATATACATGCATGTGAAGGTTGTACTTTAATTGTGACTTTATGTCAAAACTATAATTATGGACAGGGCATTTGGGTAAATACAATCTAAATTAGCCGCCAATATTCCAACATTTACATAATGAATAAAAAGGGAATATGTAAATGTTCTCCACTTAATAGATACTTGATTGTTTACTTGCCATCAACAGTGGAGTGCACAAACGAATTATATGCTGCTGTTCTTTTTTAATGCAAAATGCATTTGGCTTGCTGCAATCAGAATTTGTATTTATATTTATCACATGTGCATACACATAGGTACATCAATAAGTCTTCTGCATCATGAGGACAAAAATGCTTTTATTATGCACAGCAAATAATTATTTTTAGCATAATTGCCTCCCTTGTCAATGCATTTAATTAAGTTATGAACATTAGTCATAAAGATTGAGCATTATACCGAGAAAGTTTCAGATCAAAATTCAACTGTATAGCTGTTATTGACCCAATATATATATATATATATATATATATATATATATATATATATATATATATAATGCTCAATCTTTATGACTAATATATTTACATATATATATATATATATAATAATTATTTATTTTCACACGCACACACACACACATATATATATATATATAATGGACTGTTTCGACCTATGAAGATCTGACAACTTAACCAATTGATTCAGTCATGAAATTTTGTGCAACAATCTTAAGTGGCATGTAAGACCTGCTAGTGATTTACAATGGAGCAAGAGTGAGGATTGTTGGATGAGATCACTGTTAGATTGGCTGACCTTTTAGATCCTGCTCTTGCTTCTTGAAGATGTTTCAGACTAGCAGATTGAAAAACATGTTGATCTCCATTCTACCCACTCCAAGGCTAAGCACTCGAGGGTGTTATGAGGTATACTGACAGCTAACAAGTTGCCCTTTGTCTTTGTATCTTAGCCATGGGTGTCCTACATTCCTGTAGCCCTGATCTAACTGGCTGTACATTAGGATCTTGGGTATCCCATTATCAGACATTCTCAAGATATTTTATATATATATATATATATATATATATAGATAATATTACAGATAAATATACACATACATATGCAAAATATATAAATATATATACATAGATGCATACACATATATATATATTTTTTATGAATAAAAAATTCCAAGAGGATAGCATCCAGGTAAGGATATAATAAAAAAGGCTTAAACACTAATATTCCATGGTTATAATTTATTCCATTGGAATTGTAAATACGATCCAATTCATCAGACCTACAAATTCAAAAAGAAAACAGAAAAAACAACCCCGGAAATAAAAAAAATAGAATTTAGAGAGAGTGTAAGTATGAGAGTGTGGGATGAATGTTAGAGTTAAAGAGAGGGGTAACAGATGAGAGAATTTAACAGAGAGAAGTTTTAGAGAGGTGAGTCAAAGACGGTTTAAGTGAGAGAAATATGAATGTTGTCAGATGTCTAATACATTAAAGATGTAACCGGAAAGGATATATTTTGTGGTGACATACGTACACAACAGACAATCTAATCTTAAAGATCAGAAGAAGAAGGAGGGAGAGGAAAAGAAAAGAAAAAGGGGTGGGGGAGAGAGATGGAGTTGGGGAAACTAAAACTGAAGGGCATTTACTGAAAAGGCCGCTGTGTAATTAAGAAAATTTAGCTCTAATATTCGTCCCACACTCTCATACTTACACTCTCTCTAAATTCTATTTTTATTTCCGGAGTTTTTTTTCTGTTTTCTTTTTGAATTTGTAGGTCTAATGAATTGGATCATATTTATGATTTCAATGGAATAAATTATGACCATGGAATATTAGTGTTTAAGCCTTTTTATTATATATATATATATATATATATATATATATATATATATATATATATATTTATATTATGTATTTAGGCAGCAGTCCCTATTTTATACAAAAGATGACTCATGAGGTACTACGATTAAGCTTTTTATTTAATTTTCCATGTGTTTGTACAAGGGTTTTCACTTTTGCACACAAAGTGTGTAAAAACTGTTCAAAAGTTCTGTATATCTGAGACATTTCGGCTGTTTTACCCATTATCAAGAGAGATTTATTTATTTATTTTTTCTTATTTTTAACGAAATATGTGCTGACTCTGTTGTGAAAATAACACATTCCAATAACTTTAGAGACATACATAAAAAAGCCACATATTTAGTAGAAATCACACTTGATAATGGCTAAAACAATAGCTGAAAGCACTCGATTATTCATTCTTTTGAACAGTTTTTACTTACTTTGTGTCCAGAAAAAAAATAAAAATTAAATAAAAATCTTAAATCACAGTACCTTGTCCGTTGTCTTTAACGAATCACTGTGAGTCGTTATCCCTAATTGTTTTATATTTACCTAAACTGTTAAATTCGTATCAACTGGCCTAGATTTATAAGTTCTACTAAAGAAAAAGTGTGCCTCCTAATAAGAATCGAACCTGTATCCCTTTATTTTTTTTTGCCATCTGAAAAACGTGCCACTACTGGAGTCCAGCCTGATAGAGCAAGGTTTGCATTACCTATTTAATGAATGCAGATCTCTAGATGGGACTTCTGCAAATACTATAACTGTTACCTTTAGTTTTATAACTGAAATTTAACAGAAGTATTTTTTGGAAATTATTTTTTATTCTTACATTTCTGATTGTTATAGATATTTTTTTATGGGTATATGTGTTTGAGTTGCTATCCCATTTTTAAAAAAAAATTCTTAGTGAAATTAATATCGACTGGGCTAGATTAAGAAGTCCTACTAAATACACACACACACACACACACACATATATATATATAATGTTTTCAGCTCAAGTCACTTTTGTGGGTGAATTACTTTCATCACTCCTTATAAATCTCTCTCTCTCTCTCTCTCTATATATATATATATATATATATATATATATATATATATATATAGAGAGAGAGAGAGATGGCCTGATGATTGTGTCCAGCATGAAACAGCCTGTCGCCTCTGAGTGTTGACTTCAGTGTTCACTTTTATATTTATATTTACATATGCTCCATCTCTGATATTGAGCACTTTATCCCATAAATATAGCACACCTTAAAGCTATATTTCTTCTTGAAATGACATGCATCAAAGTGCAGATAATTCAGCTAGCATATATATATATATATATATATATATATATATATATATATATATATATATAGAGAGAGAGAAGAAGAAAAAGAGGGAGCTGAAAAATTCTTGGTTCAACCAAGATGGAATAGCAAAATAAATTTCCTCAGCCATTTGTTCAGATTTTGGGAATTGGGTGAGGTGAGAACTTTTCAGCACCCCCTTGTGTAGTGTGACATGTGCGGACTGTATACATATGCTACACTCAGTCCAAGAACATCATATCAAAAAATTACCAAATGTGGAAATAAATCATTAACCATATTGCTTTTCAGAATAGCTACCTAATATAAATGGAAATTAATTTTAAAATGTCTGTAACCTCTACACCAATAAGTAACTTCTGCAAGCATTATGGGATACAAAGAATTTAGATATGCCATGACTGAATGGGATTCTACATTAATATGAAAGCATAGACACTCCCCATGGGTTCTATTCTATTGACCTGATTGTTAAATGAATTGCTTCTTAAGTGAGGCATTGTACCTCACTATTATTATATTAGGTTGGTGCAAAAATAATGACGTAATAATGTCATTTTTTGACGTTAAAAAATACGTCAAAAAACGACATTATTGCGTCATTATTTTTGCACCAACCTAATACTATGCATGTAATGGGCTTGTATCAGCTTCTTCTTCTTCTTTTCTTTATGAGCCATGTCCCCTCAGGACATAGGTGATCATGGCTCTTCACAATTTCCTATCCTTTGTCACCTTAATCAATTTATCTTGTTATTTCTTCTAAACACTTTCACCATCCATTTACTGAAGCTCATTAAGTATGTTGCGTGTTGTTTTTCTCTGTCAACTCTTGCCCTCAACCTGTCCTGTGTGTATCAGATTTTCTAAGACCTGCTTATGAGAAATTTCAACCATCTCTTCCTGATGTTAAGTACTTTTATGTTTCCATTTTCTCTAAAACCTTGTCATTGCTCACATGTTTGGTCCATGGTATCCTCAGGATCCTTCTGTTGAACGACATTTCCATTGCTTCTTTATCTTTGAGACGATTGTCCAGCATTCACTGTCATATAGGAGGACAGATATCACGTAACAGTTCCGTACCCTTTTCTGTCTCTTAATACTCTGCTTAGATTTTGAAATGCATCTTTGGTTATCCCAATGGATTTCAGTGTTGCACTTTCCATCCTCTGTTAGAACACTTCCCAAATATTCAAATTTTTATAATTGATTGATTTTAGTATCTCCAATTTACAATTTAGGCCGACCTTTTGCTAACAACCATGCAGTTTGTCTTCTTGCACTTGATGTTTAGTCCTTTCTTCTCGCTTTCCTTCACTATCTTCTTGACGAGTTTTTGTAATTTTCTTTCCATGTCATGTGCATATCTTATGTTGTTAAGATCGTGTCTGCCAATAGTAGGACTTCTAATTTATTTTCAGAAAGAACTCACTGTATAGGTTGAATAAGTCTGGTGAGAAGACACATTCTTGTCTTACCCCACCTTTCTATTTTTGTATATCTGCTGAACTCATTTTCTATGCATATGCAGATGGTTTGCTGCCAGTATAGGTTCTGATCTCCTTCCCAAAAATGTCAAGTTGGTGACTTGTGAATTAGTAGAAAACTCCTCATGAGAGAGAAAATTGAGAATAGAAAAGAAAGAAAAAGTGTGGATAAAAAGTGCCCAATTTCGAAAGTCATTCAACCAGTCGGCACTTTGACTTGAAATCTTGCAACCAGCCTTAGATTAGCTTTAATGTCACTTTTAAACCATTTGTAACATTTCTAATTTATTTTTAAATGTATTATACAGTACAGAATGTAATTGTAATAAACAAATTCAAAAATTAGCTTGACATTCCATACATTACTTCACTAGCTAATATATATATATATATATATATATATATATATATATATGTCTTATATTTGGTTTGATTCATTTTGAAGAAAGAGAAAATGATCACAATCTAAATTTTCATAGAACATAAAATTCTGACTGGTTAGATATTTTTAAAAAAAAATTATTTTAGGAGATTTTTATGGCTTGTAAGTCTAGAACATCATTAAACAAGAATGGCTGTATGAAAACTTACTCAAAAAATAATGAAAATTTTTCTTCCTACTGGAATACATTTTTACACTAACTTCCAGCACTGATGACTATGTAGTGGAACAGTTTTGTCTAAAATCTTTATAGAGCCCAAAAGTTTGCTATACTCAGCAGATACATTTATGGGGCATACAAATGTGCTGTGGCTAAAACTACAGCAGCTTTGCTGAACTTTTACAGAGTCTACAGGTTTTAGAAGTAGATGGGTCGCTATTTACCTCTCACATAGTGGAGGGAAAAATCAGAAGGTAAGAACCTGAATGCAATTGACACTGATAACTAGTTTACCCCTCAGAAGCTTGTCAGTTGTGCCAGAGGCACATAATATGTGACTGTGGCTGTTGACAAACAAGCAGGGAAGCTTTGCTCATATATTTACATCCATCATGTTGACTATATGTGTAGTAAAATTGCATATTGTTTCAGAGCTACTGATGAAAACTGAATTTATAATTGAAATCCAGTCCTTAGTTCCACCAGTTCAGAGCTTTACAGCTATGACCCACATATGCATTGTTGAATCATCATCAATCCCTTTGTATTCCACTGGTAAGGAGGAAGTTTGACTTGGATAACATTTTTTGTAAGAACTTCTACTTTGTGAAACAGACTCCCAAGAGAATATTTCCCTGATCAATAGTCTGAACCTCATCAAATCTTGGGTCAACTATTATCTAATTTCAACAATCTCATTTAGTAATCCTCTACCTTGAGAGACTCTTCAGCCTTGTATTTGGTGAATACTATTGAACGAGGAAAAAATGTGTCTGCATTCATGTTTCATAACTTTGACTTCAAATGCTTTTTTAATGCTGTCTTTTTAGATGAAATGCTGCCTTGTGATTCATAGTTTCGAAAATGCAGCCACTGATGCATAGTTTTAAAAAATGCAGCCCCACAACTCATAGTTTAAAAAATGCAGCCCTCTGACACATAGTTTTAAAAAATGCAGCCCCATGACTCATAGTTTTAAAAAATGCGGCCCCACGACCTCATAGTTTCAAAAATGCAGCCCTCTGATGTATAGTTTCAAAAATGCAGTCCTCTGACACATAGTTTTAAAAAATGCAGCCCCACGACTCATATTTTTAAAAAATGCATCCCCATTACTCATAGTTTTAAAAAATGCAGCCCCACAACTCATAGTTTCAAAAATGCAGTCATCTGACACATAGTTTAAAAAAAAAAGTAATCTGACACATAGTTTTAAAAAATGCAGCCCTCTGACGTATAGTTTCAAAAATGCAGTCTTTTTTAAAAAAAAGTAATCTGACACAGTTTTAAAAAATGCAGCTCCACGACTCATAGTTTAAAAAATGCAGTGCATGTATGTGTGTTTAAATAAGTGTATGAGAAAGAGAAAGTGGGGAAGAGAGGTATAATTACCCAGAAACCAATTTGGATATAAGTATGCATGCATATTCAAAATCAAAACTATTTTCTCCAATCTACAATCTGATGTAAATTTGCCATTCTAAAATCAATGGATCCTTGGAGAGATTTTCAGACTGACATGAACAAATCTGTCAGATCTCAGTGATAAACTCCAATTCTGATAAAAGATTGATTAAAAATCTTTATCTGCATGCTCAACAGCAAAGCACTTGTCAGACATCATTTTTATTCAGGTATCCATTACTGCTTCTTGGTTGGTTTTATGCATCTAACAATTTCAAATCTGTATTGTTTAGTAAAACTGGTAAGTAGTTTCCCTTGTGAAACTGTGGTGACAAAGGAGAAAACCAAGTCTTAACCTTAAAAAAGATTTGTGTTCTGTCAAAAAAAAAATCAAGAATGAATTAGGTGAACCATAATTAAGATGTCGACTTTAGTAAGCTTTGAAATAAGATAATTGTTTGCACTTCCCTACCAGGTTCGACAAATCACTACTTTTCTTATCCCAATAAAATGGACACTACTTTGGGCAACAAGCTTTTGAGTGGTTGATTTTATTTTATAGCTTATCAACCATTTTGAGGTGATTTAAAGGTGAAACGTATTTTTAACAATCAAACGATGTGTTAAAGTTATCGAACCCTATTATAAAAATGGACGTTCAAACAGAAATGCATTTTGCACACCTAACAATTTTTTTGGCCAACATAATTGACCAACCAAGAGTGGAATTGGAAATGATGTAACGTTGTTGTGGAGAGGTTCAATTCCTGCATGTGATGACGAATAGATTGTGTCTGGATTTTCAGCCACATTCTCTTGCACTGCAGAAATGTTTTCAGCTGAATAGCATAAATGAGCACAAAATAATGTTTTCACATCTGCCACTGAGACCCATTTTGTTTGAATTTATGAACAGTGTCACAAATTGCACTTTTGAAACTTTAATGCATTGTTTGATTGGTAATCTTTCCATGGTTGAAATTGCCAAAGACTTAAGTTGTTGAATCTGAAAGAAAAGTAAAATATCATTATACGCTTAAATAAATAAATATCATTATATGCTTATTCACATTTAAAACCAGTTCAAGTTATTGGAACACCCTTTACATCATCACAAAACTGATATTGCCTGCTGTTGATATATATATATATATATATATATATATATATATATATATATATATATATATATGGATGCGCAGGTTGGTGTAATGGTTAGTAACTCAGATGAGAAATTAGTAAGTCAAGTTAAAAATTCCAGTCAATTTCATCATATTTACTTTCATCCCTTTGGACAGATATATATCAATCTCTTCTCTCCCCACTTAAGCATTAAAAGTGTAGTCTCAGTTCTTCATCCTTGGTTGGCAGCCAGTCTAAGTGAAAGATAACACCAAATGGCTCATTCATATATATATATATATATATATATAGTAATAATATCATAATAATAATAGCTGTCCACTCATATTCGAGGGTACCTGTCTACTAGGGCAGATAGCCAATTCCTATTGCAGACTCTTTCTCGGGCACATTTGTGTTTATTCAATGGATGTGATATGGCAATTTGATTTATGGTCTCCATTTATCCTCAGAGATTCCAACAAATTTTCAATTTTTGTATTTCTTTCATTCTAACCTGAAGAAGCCAGAGAGAGCAGGCACAACACACTCTCGGCACAACACATTGTTTAAATTTTTTACACTTTGTCTTATTATCTTCATATATATATATATATATATATATATATATAAGTTGTAGCCTCTGTATGTCTGTTTGTTATTAAATGCCTCCTAAGATTTTGGAGAGAGACCCCATAGTCATATATATTCTGAAACTACATTATCCAGGGTACTTGGGTAAGTAAACTTTATTTAGAGTAAAGGGTGACCCCAGGTGTACAACCTCCACACTGAAAATTTTTTCCCTTTGATTTAAATTAAATTTAAATTTGAACAAGGGAATAACTCCTATCCAAAATATAGGAGAAAGCCAGATCAAAATGAGACAATATGGAGGTCAAGTTGAGCAAGAAATCACCAATCAGTGGGTAGTGCCTTACAGTACATATTTGTTGTGACAATTCAACTATCATATCAATGTTGAAATCTGCTCATCAAGTCATTCCATCAAGTATTGCATCAAATACATATCAAAGGGGTCAGATTAAACTGTTTTCAGCCCCCCACCCAGTGAAATTTTTTTCCCTTTGATTAAAATTAAATTTAAATTTGAATAAGGGAATGACTCCTATTCAAAAAATATAAGGAGAAAGCAAGAAGATGGAGGTCACATTTGCAAGATCATTTAATAATACTGAAATGCATTATTTTTCTCTGCAAATTCTAACAATGATTTAAAATTATTCATCATTTTCTTACAAAAAAAATGAGTGACATGCATCAAAGTGCAGATAATTCAGCTAGCATATATATATATATATATATATATATATGTTTGTGCATGTCTACATGTATTAAAAGACGCATCTCAATGTATGCATATATACCTTTACACAATATATCTGTCTATACAGGTAGAGAGAGACGTGTTGTTTATACAAATTCATATGCAATCTGCTGATATCCTCTAATAGACGACATGTTCATGTATGTTTTTTTCGGCATAGTTCTAGAGAGACTCCGGGCAAGTGTAATAAGATGCTGTGTACAAGATATTTACCAATTTAAATGAGAATTTGCCAGTGGAATTCAAAGAGGAAAACTCCCGAGGAGAATTCTTATCCATGGATGAAGAGACCAGACACATAATTGGGGTCAATGATGCAAAAAAAGGTTGAAGACTTTTCTCTTTGGCGCTTTATAAACTTCCCCCATATTGAGAATGGTGACATTTTCTTTTGAGTTAATACAAATTTTGGTTTGGCCTAAATGTCTGGTATAGCCCCTGGGAGTTAAGTATTTTGAATTACGGAAGACAAGGAAAATCGAGAGAGCAAAAGGGTGAGACAGACAATGCAGACAAGGGTGGGTGTCATAGGAAATATTCAAGGCGAAATGAGAGAGTGAAAAAGAAAGAAAGCAATAAAAAAGAGGAAAACAGGTAAGAGAGAGAGTGGGGTAGTAGCGGGATAATATAAAAAGATAAAAGGAAAAGATTCCGAGATTCACATTAATTTTTGTAGAGATTTTAGCGTATTGCAACATTTGGCTTTATGAAAGGAACATGGTTAAAACAAATGTTATAGAAACAGAAATTAGAGAGAGCAAAAGAGAGGAAAGCGAAAGTGACAAGGAAAAGAATTAAGAATTTAAAGAGAGGAGGTAAAGAGAGGAAAAAATAGAGTGAAGAGAACATAAGAGTGGGGAGAGTTAAAAAGGAAAGAAAAAGAGAATAACGGGGTGTGAGGTAAAAAGAAAGGAGATGAGAAAAGAGGGGGTGAGTTAAAAAGAAAGAAAAGGTTGGCAAGTGTGAGGAAAAGTAAAAATGAAAAGAAACAAGAAGGATGGAAGAGAGAGGAGAAAGACATAAAAGAAAGGAATAGTGGAGAAATGTAGTGAGAGCTGAAAATAAAAGGAGAGAAGAAATGGAGGATTGGTAAAAGGATCGAATATTAATGGAGAGGTAAAATGAAAAGGAAGGAAGAGTGGAGGGTGAGTTGAAAAGAGAGAAGAATGGGAAGATTGATTTGTTTTTTATGCTTTGTCAACCCTTTACAGGCTATTTAAAGCTAGAGAATATTTCTATATTATAATAACATTTTTTTTGTGTGGGGGGAGATAGTAATAGTTTAATAATACAAAATTAGCTGGAGGGGGAGAAAAGGTAAATTCACACCTTTCGCAAGGGTAGTTGTGCGTAAGTGAATTTAACAAAACTTACAGGAATTGGAACTCAACTATCTGATCTCTAATTTTGAGCCATTACGCCATCAGCGCATCCAAGCTTACAGTACCTGGTATTCCCAAGCAGTCACCCATCCAGGCACTGACCAAGCTCAATGTTGTTTAACTTTGGTGATTGTATGAGAACAGTTGTTTCAATATGATGTGGCTTAAAGACAAGAATGGGAAGATAATTTTTTAATTATCTTCCCATTCTTGTCTATAAGAAAAAGGAGGCAAGAGTGTGGAGAGAAGCAAAAGGAAACGAGAAGGGGGCAAGAGAGCGGGGAGAAGTAAAAAAAAAAAAGGAGCAAGATAGAGGAGAGAAGCAAAAAGAAAGAAAAGAGGGTGAGCAGTAACAAAAGGAAAGGAAAAGAGGGCAAGATGGTGGGGGTAAGTGAAAGCAAAGGAAAAGGAGCAAGATGGAGGAGAAAAAGGAAAGGAAAAGGGGACAAGATGGAGGAGAGAAGCAAAAAAGAAAGAAAAGAGGGTGAGGAGAAGCGAAAGGAAAAATGGGCAAAAGGGTGGGGAGAAGTGAAAGTAAGGGGGCAAGAGGGTGGAGAGAAGTGAAAGAAGGAGGAGAGTAAGAGGTAACACAAAATAGGCTAGAAGAGAAGGGTTGAGAATGAGAGGACAGTAAGCAAAAGATAGGATAGGAGAGTAAAATACGAAAGCATGTTTTTTAAAAAGAATAGAAATGTACAAATAATGATATAAATAACAAGGGAAAAAGATTAGAAAAAAAAAGAGTTAAAAAAATGTAAAAATCAAAATTAGATTGACTATTCTCAGAATGACGTCAGAAAGAACAATACAAATGCAGAAGGAGGTCTACCTGTGTTTTATTGATCATGCAAAAGTGTTTAATAAAGTATGTCACAAAGAACTGTTGGAACTGCTAGGTAACCTCGATATATTTCAGAAGGATATTGCAGAACCTATACTGGCACTAAACTGCCTACATACAGACAAAAAAATGAGTTCTGTAAATATTGTCGGTTTTATCTCATATACAAAAATTGCTTTCTTTATGATAATGGCATTGATATGATAATGGCGTTGATGACTACGTTCACTCTGCACCATGCCACACAAGCAGGAGAAGCACATCATGTCTTACATCTGGCCACCTAACTCCCAGACTGCAACCCACTTGATGTGTGGGGCACAGTTGAGCGAGAGACTAACAAAAATCTTTGTAACACCAAAGGTGAACGGAAGGCAAGAATTATGGCAGCATTCACCAACTTAAACAAGCAGATGGCCCAGAAGAGTTGCAGGAGATTATGAAGTCATCTGGGGTCTGTGGTTGGAGCTAATGGTTTCTTTTCTCATACTTCTTACTTATGGAATTCCCTTCCTGCTTTATGCTTTCAATTCATCTTTAATCTTCAAAAATTTAAATGCAATGTTAAACTCATTATCTACTGTCTTATTGATTACTCTTCTATTTTTTTACTCCTTAATAATGTTTCTCTTTTTTCTTATTTTACCAAACTCAGTTACACTCCTTGAGTCTTAGTGTCTTTATTGCCTTGCTTATGGTAAATATGATTATAAAAAAGAAACAGAATTGTATCTTTAACCCAATGCTATCACCCGAGGAAAAAAAAACAACACCCCCGACCAAAAACTGCTAGTATTGGAAAGAAGTATATCTTCGTAAATTGGATAAAAAAAAAATTATTATTTGTGTGCGTGTGCATTAGTGTATGTTTACTTGTAATCATTCAAGCTTAGTTTTTGTGTTGTCATGGAAATAGAGAGTGTATGTTTTGCCTAGGGAAACATTTATCACCTCAGACACACTCCAAGATGATAGAGCTTTGATGTCTGCTTGTCCCACTTCAAAGAAAATATGGGCTTCACAGAAATCTTTACCTCCCAACAAACAGTATTCCACTCCCGACCACAATTCTCCTTAATATTTAGTTACTAGAAAAGTGATCTGCTGTGTACACTATTTTTTTAAGTCATTAGTGACACATGATAAGTAGGGTGTTTTTTTACTTAAGTCATGTGAAATATCTGTAACTGGATATTACATCCACATCACATCTATCAATCTATCTATCTTTTTTTATATATATCTCTTTTCTATCTATGTATCTGACTCTCTTTACTATCTATCAAGCTCTTTTTGCTATCTCTCTTTTCTTTCTATCTATCTATCTATCTAATCTTGTTTTTTATCTCTCTTTTCTATCTTTCCTCTCTCTCTCGCTTTTCTATCTATCTCACTCTCTTTTCTATCCATTGATCTCTATCGTGAGCTCACTCACATCATAGCAGCAGAAATAGCCTCATGTTCACAGGAAATAAAAACATACTTCAAATTAAATAAATATGCACAGAGATAATACTAAAAGCATGTTAAATTGTACATTAATATTATATCATTTATTTGTTTTTTGCACTGATTTGTGTATTTTTGGTTACAAATGTTTCATGGTTGTATGTAATAAAAGGGAGAAGTCACTCTGCATTATTACATGTAATGTCACAGAGACAGAGAGAAGTTGGGACACATGTTGTCCATTGAAAAGTTTATAGTGAAGAGATTGAATTCAATGCCTTTTTGCAGGATATCCATTTTTCTGGCAAGAACATTTTTTGTTGCATGCTGGGAGAATTTTTATTATTTTATTTTTTATTTAATTTATTTTATACAATGTTTTTATGTGACTGTTTAATTTAATTTTATTTATAATATTAATTATTATTTTATATTTTTATTTATCTGTAATAATAATGTCCCTACAATATCTATCTCTTTTTTCTATCTATCTATCTCACTCTTTATTCTATTTATCTATCTATTTCATTCTCTTTTCTATCTTTCTGTCTATCTAATTCTTTTTTCTATCTACAGTGGGGGAAAACAAATATTTCTACACATACAAATTTTTAATTCATTGTATTTTCAACTAATGAATAAGCATACTTTTCATATAATTAACTGTACACAGAGGTATAATAACTAAACATGCATAGAAAACAGAGAAAATTTTCATTTAATAGCAATGAATGCTTTATTTAATAAATATATATATATAAACACCTGTTTGACTTTCTCTGTACATTTTTGCATATCAATATATATATATATATATATATATATATATATATATACTTATGAATTTTCTTTTCAGAAGTTGTATACCAAGACTTTGTATCCTGGTCTCCACCACTACAGATACGAGGTTATCATTTATTCCCAGACTCAAGACTTCTTGAGTTCACAGTGCCCGAGGCAGCTACACAGAGCATCTGGAAGTTCCAAAGTTTTGCAGATAAAGCTACCTGTGATGTCAAACAAGTTTTCATGTAAGTTTCCGTATCTTCTTTGCTTTTTTTTTTTTGTTTCTTTCCTTTGCTCGTCATCTCCCAACACCTTGTCTTTTGTCCCGAAAAGTTTGCAGGAACTGATTAACAAATTATTATTTTTAGAATGATTTTTTTTAGAGTGGATATATTGTAATAGTAATATTAGCTGTTTCCCAACACGGAAACATTTAGCCTTCATTGACCAAGCAGTCAATACTAATTTGGGCTAAAATCTACAAAATCACTCTTTCCAGTATTGATGGGTGTTTCTTTTGAGGAGTAGCTGAACACCCCGACAAGATGGACTGGGCTAAGACTATTTAAACAGCACTCTCTTGTACTGAGTGAAATGAGTTAAAAATTGTTTATTACACTAGCCTGTATTCTCAACCATGTACCATATTATTCTCTGGAGTAACCTACTTTTTTTCTAATTGTTTCAACCTTTCCTCTTTACGACACCACAGTTTCCTTCCTAAACTTGTATTTGAAGTAGTGTGGAACTGTGATTTGTTATTTGGTACAGTTTTTTTGTTTATGAATCTGTAGTGTCAGTTCACAACCTTCAAAGAGCAATGATCTTTGCCAAGATCCTTAGGCTTCACTCGCTCAAAGCTTTTTTTTTTGCTCTTGGTCTTTGAAAGCAGTTACAGTTGATAGTTTAGATATTTTTGGATGGGTTTGGTGCCATGCGTGATATCCATATGAAAGTCTTAATCTGACAAGACTATTTGAGAACATGATTTGAGTGTTCAGGTTGATGTTTTGGTTTTGTAGCATTTTGTGATGTTGAGCAAAACTACCTCTGGCACAGCTTATTCTAGGTTCAATTTCTGTTTCTCCTATACTTAATTTGTTATAACTGATTCATATGTCAAGGTATCTGAAGTGTTTAGTATTTACTAATTTCACGTCCTGAATCTTTCAGAGTAGGCACCATCATCACTTTCATTCTAATTTTAGATTATTGTTACTGTTTCAGAAAGGTTTATCTTGTTTCCTATTTCATGGAAAACTTGATAGAGAACATTGATTTTTTTTTTTTTGTTCAAGATCTTTTTTTGATCCCAAATTATGAATACTTATGTCATCGGCATAGCCCCCTTCATCATCAGTACATTGGCCTCAGGGGATGGCAAAGCAATGTCGTCTTCTATTAACAAACTAATTTGGAATGTGATATTGAATGCTTAGATGGTCAGTGCATATCTCATCATATCTGTGTTTGTAAATGCACAGGCTATCGTCTAGGAAGAAATTAATAGACTGGGGCTCTCATTTCCTCCATATCATACTCCTGATGAGTCTAAAAATGTTTCCATATTAGGGTCCTCGCTAGACATGTATAATTTTATAGAGCAATATATTCCCTCTATTATATCGATGCATTCAGTAGATTTGGAGCTTGGAAGGTGGTTTCTAATGGATGAGAGGGGGAAGTCTCTCACAATGTGCTCATAAGCTGCTGTGAGCTTGACAAAACAGGTATACAGAGAGGTAAGGTATTTCTTGAGGTTGTTTGATGACATAGATGCCATTATTGCATCCTTTACCAGAACAAAAACCTAACTGGGTCATGAGGAGTTGATTTTCATAAAATATGTGCTTCGTTAATATGATATTCATTATTATTTTTACCATGATGGATCCAATTGAGATACCTCTGTATGTGTGTGGGACTTGAGGGCTCTTCTGTTTCCATAATTCATTAATGTGTGATAAAACCCCTTTTTGGGGAATGCATATCTAATTACAGGCTTCTTTTATAAAATAAAGTGTGCTATTTTCAAAAGTTAAACCTATTTTTGTAGCACATAAATAAAAAAATGGATGGCTTGGAGAATTTGCTACACACAGAATATATTGAAGATAACCCTTACTAAGGACAAGGAACAGGAATTTTGTGGAGAGACATGATCATCCGCATCCTGAAGAGACACAGCACATAGTCAATCTCCTCTCAGATGAAGAGAAAACTGGAGGCAACAAAAATGTGGTTCTATATTAGGATGTTGAGAATACCAGAGCTCATAAGCAAGGAAGAAGTCTTATAGAAAATGTAAACAAAAGGGGCACATGCTCTGAATCAGAAAAAATATAGCTGAAATTTCTTGAATGTAAGATTAGGAAGGAGGGCTTGGAGAATTTGACACTCACAGGACATATCAAAGGCAAAAGGGATTGAGGAAGGTGACAGGCCTCTTACCTGATGAGCTTGTGTGAATGAATGGCTGAACATGGTGTAGGAGGCTTAACAAAAGGACAAAATTTGCTAAGGGCTACATGTGATAGGAGGTTGTGGAGAGCCATGATAACACA
Organism: Acanthosepion lycidas; assembly: GCA_963932145.1. NCBI lineage: Eukaryota > Metazoa > Mollusca > Cephalopoda > Sepiida > Sepiidae > Acanthosepion > Acanthosepion lycidas. Next base: position 37,625,013 of record OZ010583.1, on the reverse strand, counting down.
TAAAAGAAGTCATGCAGGTGGAATAACAGTAGGAGAAAAAGAATTGTCAAACTGAGTTCAAAATTTAGCTTAGACTCTTTGTGCTGACCTTTAATTAATGCCTTTAGAAGAGAGATTTATTGATTTCTTCTTTGCCCCCCACCATTATGGGTTAAATAGCTGAACAGACTAGGCTCTCTAATTTTAGTTACTAATTACTCTAGAAGGAGAAGTTCACAGATGTGAAGGATATAATGGCAAATCCTTAGCAAGCCTCTCTTTACAAATATTAAAGATGAAGAAGCTGTGGTGGGCCATGGTTGCCTACATAGTGAACAGACAGCACTTAAATTTTTGTCATTATTCTATGGAATATTCAAACTGGTATACTTATTATTATTAGGCTTCTAATATTTTTCAAGCTTCAAACTGGGACAGTTTTTAATTATTATTATTATCAGTTCAGATTCTTGTATAATAAATTGTTTCCAAGACCTACTCCTAGGTGACTAATAAAAGGAGTGTTTTAATAATTGGTGGGGGTGTTGAAATCTTTCACTATATACAATAAATGAGGCACTGAATAATAATTTGAAAATTTAAATAAAGAAACATTTAAAAAAAACAAAAATTAAGCTTATCAAAAAAATTGCGTGAAAATCTTCTGTGTGCTGTAGCCCGTTAAGGATGTGAATTCTCATGATTCTTTATAATCTTTTGTTCTTTGTAACTCTTTGTAAGGGTTGTCTTTTTGCTACTTTGTGTAATCTCTGTTCTACTAATCATTAATTAGTTGTAGAAAAAAAGAGATATAAGGAAAAACAACTGCAGTAGTTTAATACAAAAAAGATAATAATAAAAGAATGATTAACCGATTATCACTCTTCACTTGTCAGAACTTGAACAAGGAAAGTAATTTTTGTGTTCATAACCAACAAATGCTGTTTATTATGTTATTCTCTCTTATTATTATTTTTTCCTCTTTTTTGCATTAAACTATCATATCTGTCTATATTTCAGAGATGAGGTACTGTAATTATTGACACTATTTACAATGTGCAGACCGTTATCCTCATCTTTGTTGTCATATTCATGTTTTCTAAGCAATTCAGTCATAAAAGCATGAAAATAAAAACTTGAACCATCTGTAATAAAATTTTCTGTTTGAACTCTGGTGGGGAGGGGAGTGCAAAATTAATAAACAAGGTGGTTTCAATAAACTTGGGGATTTAGGTTAGTAAAAAAAATGATAATTTTGAAGATTCATGCCTGAAAAAAATGATGTCAAAAGGATAGTTTTTCCCTTGACACTGCTATTATTTTAACTACCTTCACTCTTCAGCAATTTTTATTGTTTCAAAAAGTTATTATTAGAATTGTAATAAAATTTAACATATTTTGAAAGTGATTTAATACATTTTTTGGTTCTTGTGAAGTTATAACAGAAATATTAAATACCATTTATTTATTAGATTGTTTATTTACATGAATAATGTTATATTTACAACATTCTAAAAGCTGATATAATTCTATTAAAACTAATGCAATGCAATATTTATCATCTACCGATTTATAAAGAAATAAATAGGAAAACAATTTTTTATTCATAAATTTATAAATGTTTACTAAGTTATTAAAATATGTATGCCAATTATAAGGAAATCCTTATTATTTACCATTTTATAAAGTTTGAATTGATTGGCAATTAGCTGATGTTTTTCCAATAAAAAAATATAATAGTGTAGATAAAGAATGCAAAAAAAAAAAAAAAATTCTCCCCCATCCTCTAATAGGCATCTAAGATTAATAGCCTTTAAGCTCCAGGGCTGTTGCAAAAAAAAAAAAATGGATAATGACAACTTATATCACCAAGACAGACCCCTAAAACTGGGACTGTCTATACCAATTTTAGTAGAGTAATTGGCCATGCTTAAGTGCAATTGGCAGAAATGTTCAAAAAAATAGAATTGACAAAATTTCAATAAATAATAACATAAGAAAGAAAGCAAATAGGGCAAAATAATACTAAGAAAACTATATATATATATATATATATATATATATATATATATATATATATATATATATATATACTTATTCAAATCAAAAGTTGCAATCAACATCATCACTTGATAAGTCACTAGCGGTGTTGAAACAAAATTGCAACTTTTTTAGCGATCTTATAAGATGTATATGTTATAAGTTTGAATAAATATTATTTGTATTGAGCACACCTTTAAGAATAGTGTTTTTGGTTATTGGAATTTGTACCAACCTTGTAGTTGTTTGTGTGTGTGTGTATATATATATATATATATATATATATATAGTCATTCACAGACAGTCGCTGTATGACAGCTCATCAGTGTGACTAGACATGTGATTGATTCAAGCTGGGATTGAAACCTGACTGATTTGGCATGAGTTGGAGTCTCTCACCCTTAGGCTGTTAACACTTGTAGTGGAGAAATGGAATTTTTAACACATTATACAAGGTAACCAAAAAAGTTCTGTCCCTTTTTTTGATTAGTCATTAAATGAAGTTGAAATATATACAAAATGCGTGTAGCAATTGTTTTCAAATTTGGACAGCTGGAAGTAGGAACATCAGACGTTATAAAAATCATGCGCACCATGCCTGGCCATAAGTGGGACAGCTGTGAGAAGGATGGAAGTTTCTAGAGAACTCATTCGGGGCTGTTTGCTTTACGACTTCAAAGTGGGCTTATCAGCAGCTGCATCAAGTCACCGCATATGTCAAGCGTTTCAGGATAGTGCTGTGGATGAACGTACTGCAAGGCGTTGGTTTCAAAGATTTTAGTCAAGAGATTTGTCTCTCCATGATGAGCCTCGCAGTGGATGACCACAGGTCTTGAATGATGGAATCCTGAAGGTGGCCATTGAAGAGGACAGTAGTCTAACGTGTGGTGAACTTGCAAGACAGTTCAACATTTCCGATGAAACAGTTAGACTTCACCTGCACCGCCTAGGTAAGACGTACAAACTGAGCAAGTGGTTTCCGCAAACGCTGTTGGAGGTCCACAAGGGACAACGAGTGGCAGCCTGCGTATCGCTGCTTTCTCGCCACCGTACCACATCCTTATTCAATCGAGTGCTTACCAGTGATGAAAAGTGGGTTCTGTACGAAACTCGCAAGTGTTCCAGACATTGGTTGTCTCCTCAGGATACTGTCGCTCACACCGCAAGACCACCTATGCACCCACGCAAGATTATCCATTGTGTCTGGTGGACAGGTCGTCAAGTGGTTCATTATGAACTGCTACCAACTGGCCAAACAGTCACTGGATACCTATACTTGCAGCAATTGAAACGTGTGTGCCAAAAGGAGCCAGCACTGGTGAATTGCAAAGGTGTGCTTTTCCTCCATGTCAACGCCAGGCCGCATGTCGCGTGAGTGGTCAGGGATACCATACGGCAACTTGGGTGGGAGACTTTGTGCCATCCACCTTATTCACCTGACCTTGCACCATCCAATTACCACCTCTTCCACTCCCTGGATAATCATCTTCATGGGAAATCCTTCACCAATGAAGCAGACTTGCGCAAAGCCCTCACAGACTTCTTTGCATCAAAATCCCCTGAGTTCTACCGCAAGGGCATTGAACAGCTGGAGACACATTGGCAGAAGGTGCTGGATGCCGATGGCAATTACTTTGAAGACTAAATATAAGTTACACATAAGCATTTTCTTTTTTTCCTTTAAAAATGGACAGAACCTTTTTGGTTACCTTGTATATGACATATAAGCATTAGTGGCTACCAGAGTGCTCAATTCATAGAGAAGAGCTTTTAGCATTAATTACTAGCAGCCGACAAATTCCCTTCCTTCCAAAGTGCTCAACCTATAAGAGGGAGCATATATAGTCATCCACAGATAGACTGTTTCACTGTATCACAGCTCTTCAGTCTGTCTAGACAAGCTGGGATTGAAATCTGACATACTTCATTGAAAACTGCTGACAAGGAATATTTAATTAATCTTTTGAGTTTTTCTGGCATTCTAACATTTTTCTGTTTTTCAGAGGTTAAAGAATATAAAAATTGTTCATAGTTGTTATTATTCTGAGCACTTTCAGCTAATTCTGTAGCCATTATTTAGGATGTTGTTTTGGTATGCCGAGTTTAATGTGTTGCCTTCTACATAGTAGTTTAGCTGTGAGGGGATCTTGTGAAGGAGTGTATGCCATTTCAGCAGACACATGTTATGCGTGACTGGTAGATCTGGTCATCACTTCTATTTTTAGAAAACCTTTAACACACCATCTCTGCTACTAAGCAGTGTAAGATTGATAGGAGGGGATTTAATCACTAATGCTTCCCTAATTATGAAATGTCTATGACTATGTGATTTGAAAAGAATTTTTATCTTATCAACAAGAATTTTCTTTAAAGATTCTTGTAAATTATAGGTTAATAAATATTTATTAATCACACTGTGCTTCAAGTGGTGGGATGTAAGGTATCTACTTAAGGAGGTAGTTGTGTGTCTGATATAGGTAATTGTAATATAGTTTTGTACTGAGCATTAAAATGTTGGTCACTGCTAATTTAGATTTGGTGGGGTTATTTTGGTTAGTGATGATGAGGTTTGTGGTTTTCCTGTTTCTATAATATAAACTTTATATGTTTATCAGGGGTTACAGCAGAAATATGGTATTTAATAATTTTCCTTATAGCAAATTCATCCATTTTTGTTTGCTTTCAATGAAAGATGCTTGAAAGAAAGGTTGCTGCCCAAATATATATATATATATATATATATATATATATATATATATATATATATATAACAGAAGATGTCTCTGTGTCTCTGTGTGGATATGCTATGCATATGCACGTCCGCATTTCTTGACCAATTTCCATGAAACTGTACACACATGTTGTAAATTTATTAACTTAGCTCAAGACCAACTTTTCAATGTCCAGCCCCATCCCCCCCCCAGTTTGACAGAAAAATCGATAAAATTAAAGGTGGGTATGACATTTTGCAAAAACCAAGCCAAAATTTACAAGTGAACAAATTTTTTACTGGATGATCTGATATTCTTTTCACTTAATGTAAAACATAGATCATGTTACAAGGTTTATGTAGAGTGCTTGATAGTTTTACTGCGACATTGGCTTGACATAAAAAAATTGCAAAAAACTGAAATGATCAGGTTTTTCATAGAATAAAACCATGAAAATCTTCCTCATTTTTTTTATCCGATTTTCTTTAAACACATCATAAAATGATTGCCATCAAGCAAGAAATAAGGTAGTGTGGTTTTATTTAGTTAAAAATAAGTTATAAGTTAAAAAAGACACTTTTTCAGACATAATTTCCTGGTTTTTTTAGCTGATGCTTTCCAAATTTGCTATGTAAATTATATATGACACATAAATTGACTTGCATGAATGTTTGGTTTAGATTATTTTGTTAAAGTCGACTGACAAGGTACTGCAATTAATCTTTTATTTAATTTTTGTTGTGTTTGTACAAATGTTTTCTATTCTGGGTACAAAGTGTGTCAAAAGGTTCTACATATCTGAGCACTTTCAATTATTCATTTAGCCATTATCAGGAGTTATTTTTTTTTTTTTTTTATGAATGTGTGGGTTTTTAATGTATGTGTCGGAATTTATATGAATGTTTTATTTTCCAAGCACAGTCAGGAAATTTGGGCCGTGTTTGTAGTTAATTTATACTGAGTATTGGCTTTTCCTTTTTTGTCATTAAGGCTCCCATTATTTTTAATTACTTTTTACATGTAGATGAGGCTATTATATTTGTATAATCCTCTAGTATGTTTTGGATGGAGTTTGGTAGGTTTTCATGTGTGTTTAAATAAGTCTTAACTGACTTATGGTCAGGTAGGTGTAATGTGAGTTGTCTAGATAAGCATGTAGTAGTATGGCCAATATAAATATTTATGAGTTTGGTTTGATCAGAAACACAGTTTTTAAGGGGCATTTGAACTCATAAATAATGTTGGCTCTTTCTAGTTTTGATTTTGTAGGTACGTTGTTATTTTTGACAATGTTAGTTGTTTAAATTTTTTTGTAATATATAATTTAATTTTCTTGTTCTGGTTGACTGGGGTTGTGGATTTCTTTATGATATTTCTAAGAGTAAAGTTCATTTTGCTTATTGTTGACATGTATTTGGCTTTTGTAGATGATGTTAATGTTATTGTTTCTATCTTTATGTTCAGTATTGCTATTAGTTACTTCAGAAAGGTGTAGTCTAATCTGTAGTCGATCATTGTTAACTGGCATCTGTTATACATTATTGAATTCTTTAAGGAAAATGTGGTGAGAGAATGAATTCTTGTATGCTCTCTTTAGAAAATTTTTATAATACTGCTATTATATCTAAGTGGGCATTCACTCTTAAAATTAAGGTGGCAAGAGTTACTGCAAGTGAGTTTTTTGCCTAATGAAGTGGTGAATGTCTTATTAGTGAATTCTATGAGAACATTTAAGAATGGGAGTTTATTTTTTTACTAAGTTCATAGGTAACGTTAAGGACAGTTTTTTTTTTTAATGTGTTTTTCACATTATCAATTTCTTGTTTATATTTTTGCTAAAATAAAAGTAATGTCTATGTGGTGGACATATATTTTGGGTGTTTAGTAACTTTTTTAAACATTGTGTTTTCTGCATGGGTCATGTGGTAGTTGGAGAAGTATGAGCTGAGAGGATTTCCCATACTAACACCATTAGTATGGTTGTAGAAATATACATACATATACAGTGTAACCCGGATATAAGATACCCGGATATAAGAGAAACTCGGATATCAGAGAGATTTTCTCTGGTCCCAAATTAGAGGCATACTTACCTAAACAAAATAGACCAGAACCGGTTATAAGAGAAACCCGGATATAAGAGACTTCTTCTCCGGTCCCGACAACTCTCTTATATCCGGGTTACACTGTATATATATATATATATATATATATATATATATGAAGAAATATAGTCTTAAGATGTGCTATATTTATGGGATAAAGTGCTCAATATCAGAGATAAAGCATGTGTAACTATAAAAGTGAACATAGACTGTTGCCTCTAAGTATTGACTTCTATATTCACTTTATATACACACACACACACACACACACACACACACGCATATAGGGTATGATAGGTAAATTGTGGCCATTTTATATTTTTAATTTTGTGCATGTGCATTGGTTTTTGATTTTGTCAACTGCACAGTATAGTATGGTCAGTTGGGCAACATCTATGAGAAAAAGGGCACCATGATGCTATTCACTCTGCCAAAAATTTGGAAATGGCATATGTGCCAGAAGCTCCTATATGAACATTTCAGAGTCTGTGGGTGTCAATCTAAGCACAATGCAAAGGATTTTGAAAGAGCTGGATGAATCAAATTGTGATTATGAACTTACTGCAGCTTGGAAAACTCACTCTGCTTTTTCTGATAAGAAAAGAAGTCCCAAATTTGTTGGTAATGCCTTCAGACTCAATATGGAGGCCGACATCAAGTGCCCTGGTGAAGTAATGGGTCAAGAAAAGACCCTATGTCTGGCAACAGGACTCTACACCATGCAGGAGAACACAGTCATGGCTATTAGACAATTTATGCGACCACATCACCCCTTACATCTGGCCATCTAACTCCCCGGACTGCAACAACTTTGATTATTGTGTGTGGGGCACAGTTAAGTGAGAAAGCAACAAAACTTCTTGTAACACCAAAGATGAAATGAAGGCAAGGATTATGGCAGCATTCACCGACTTAAATAAGACCATCCAGAAGAGATGCAGGAGATTCCAAAGTTACTATTTAGTATTTCAAGATATTTTTGTGTAATTTTGGTGAATATATCTGTTAAATTTAGATGTCAGTGTTATTTTCATTTTTGTGTAATTTAGATGACAATTTATCCATCGCACCTTGTCTGTATATATATATATATATATATATATATATATATATATATATATATGCACACACACAAACACGTGTAAAATTAATGCAAATAAAAGGTTTGTCACTAAGCTGATTGATGTTACCTTCAGCATCCTGACTTCAGAGTTTCATAGATGAACCTTCTGGGAATCATAACGTCCACTTGTCAGGGGTTATCAGCTGTTGACTGTTTATACTTCTTGATTTTTCTTTTTTATATGCACTTTTTATTGGTGCAAGATTTTTTTTTTCATAGTGTATATGTGCGTATGTCCATGTGCCCATATTTGCGTATGTGCGTACATGGAGAATTTTGTGGATATTTGACCTCTTTTTCACTTTACACTCATTCCCTATTGTTTTATTTTCTTTTCTCTCTTTTTTCTCTTTTCTTTCAATGAAGCCATTTTGTCTTCTGTATATACTCAAGACAAAATTAGGCAAAGCAACAGTAGTAAAGGGAAAAAGTTCACAAATTAAGAATGGTGTTAACACATAAAAGAGACACAGACAAGTGATCGTAGCAATCTGATTTCAAGAACAAAAATTTGGTGGATGACACAGAGAATTAGTCTATCTTTATTGAAAGAAATTCCAGCATGCATCTATCTGTCCAATTTGTCTGGGACATTATTGCACATATTCTCATGCAGATTTGCATCAACAATCTGAAATTACTACGCACTGATTTTACTGAATGATAGAGAATGCTGGAAGATGAGACAATTGAAAAAAATCAACATATATTCTAGGTTCTCAGAACCTCCTCAGTAGGCCTAGGATAGAAATGAGCACCATTTCTCAAAATAAAGTAAGTAAAATTTCTAATAATCCCAATATATGTAATGTAAAATCATATGCTCTTGAGAAGAAGTAGCACAAGGTCCAAGTCTTTCCAGCACTGAATTGTTCTATACATGAGTTAGCTGATAAAATATAAGGTCAAGTGAATTGAGTTAGTGATTCATATTTCTACCCTGGGGTCAGGCTTGCCTATCATCCAGTTCACACTATTCCCCAGACTTTTGAACAGGGGTAGAAGTTTATCCCTTGTTTCCTATTTAGGTTTTGGTTTTCAGTTCCTTCTCATTCTCTGTCACTCCCAGTAATTCCTTGCATCTTAGTGGCATCATCGCCTTGCTTGGGGTGAATTTATTTAAAAAAAAAATCTTAAGCATGCAACAACTGAAACTTGATCATGATTATGGTAATTATGATAAAAAGTTAATGATAACAATAATACTTTTTCATCTCAAAAATTCAGGTGAAAATAATATCCTCATCTATAGGGTTTCTTTCATAACTTCTTGGAGACGTTCGTATTGAAATTTTTCAGGTGTTATGCAGTATATTTATCATTAGCAAAGAAGGAGATTATTTGGTGTATGAAATAAATGCTTTTTCTCATCTTTAGGCTTTTTTTATTACAAAAATTTTATTCAATACAGTGCTCAGGAGCCTCTTAAGGCTACTGAATGAGTTATGGAATTTGAATGTAAGAGATGGTGGTAGGAAGTGACAAAGAAAATTTCTTTTTTAATTAGAGTAGCATTTTTTTTTAATCAAAATTATGGTTGAACTCATTACAGTGAACAACTAATGTATTTAGTGAGTGGATTTGTAAAAGACCCCTTTTGTGTTCACATAATCTTTTATTTAAATTCCTTGAGGTTTCTCTTATGTATTCTCTGTGGCAATTATTACAGGTAAGAGAGTAAATTCCTCCCCCAAGTTTTAGCTTATTATTATTTTGTTTTGTATTAAGGCTTTTACTGTTTCAGGAGTAGTTGTAATAAATTTTATGTTAAGCTCAGATAAATTCTTTTTCATTGTACTTGTAATATGGCTTGAAGAATATATTTTGATTTCTTGGGTTTGTCAGATTAACTCTTCCATTTTGAAATATTTTACATGTCACATGAAAAAAAATTTTTTTGATTTTGTCATAGATTTATCTAAAATTGTTCTGATATATAAAAATTTATATATAATTTTTTTTGTGTATTTGTGTTTGCATAGAGGATTCCTGTTAATAGGATGGTATCGAGACTAATGGTTTTGAACCCAGTCACCAGCTGGTCAAAATTAACTGAACTATACAAATAGTTTTCTGTGAAAATATATATTTGTTAAAGTCTTATTTGAAGCAACAATCCATCCCTAAAGATACTGGAAAAATGGTTGTCCCTCTGTACCACTCCAGTAAGTACCTGACTTACTGGACACCTCCAACTATCGCCTATCTTTACAAGGGTTAGATCATGCTGAAAATAGAATACTGATGCCATATATAGGCAGGAGCTGCTCAGTTTGCACTTTTCACTCTCAATAGTCCAAAAGTGTCTCCACGTCTTTGTGGGTGATGAATTATTTTCCACTCTACAACCCCTTTCCTATCAATAAAATGTTGCAAACCTCTTACTGCTTTATTGCTATTTCCATGAAAAGTGTTCTACATTCCTCAGTTCCACCAGTTCTATTGTTCATGGTTAAGATACACCATGCCATGTACATTGTAGTGAAGTACTCACATTCCCTTTCGTATTTCACTGGTGAGATGTAAGTTCTTATAGAGCAGTTTCTTCGCTTGAACTGCTGCTTTGTGCAACCAATTCCCAAGACTATGCTTCTCCGGTCAATACAATCTTAACCCATTCATCTAGAGTTAACAGTTATCTTCACCATATAACCCAATAAATTGTGCTTCTTAATCTCTAACCCTCTACCTTGAGTGGCTCTTGGACTTTGTACAGGGTGAATATTATTGTAAAATAAAATAAATAAATAAATTAAATAAATGTTAAATAACAGATTTTAAATTATTAATTCATTCCAACCAGTTGGCAGATGTACATGTACGATCTGATTGATACATACTAACTTCTGTTTTCAAATGAAAGGCGCAAGTAAATGTTTCACTTACTCACTATCCAATTTATCATTTTCTTTCCTTCCTTCTGCCAATTTTTACCATAAAATGGACTGTTATATGTTTTAACTCACTTAAATAACAGGAAAATAATACAAGAATATTTTAAATATGTTCTGTCGAAAAAATATACAAATCAAGGGAGTTCTCAGCAAATAATTTGTACATATGTTCTTCAGAAAAACACAGATATTTGGGGTTTCTGCAAATAGCAAGTAAATATGTTCTAAAGGAAAACCCACAACTGTATGAAGCTGCAAATGCTGAAATGTGAATAGACGGGAGCTCACCGTATTTTTAGATTTGAGAAGGGTCAGTAAAAAAGTAGTGTATATTATTTTTAATTTTATAATTATGAGCAAAACTCTTAATTTTTTGTCAACATTTGCAAATCTAACCATGACCATAAAACTAGATTGTATATTAAGTTTTCAATGGTCAACCTCGTTTTTTGTTTGGTCTTTAATACAGTAGTAGTAGTAGTAGTAGTTGTAGTAGCAACTGCTGCCACATAAGTCAGCATTAGCTTTTACCACCCTTTGGTATTTTTTACTACAACATAAAGTAAGTTTACAAACCAGTAACAAACTTTTCCCAAACAATTTTGGTATGCTTTTGAATATCTACTATACAGATGGGCTGTGGGAACTTTTTCCATGTGAAAGTGGGCGATGATGCAAAAAATGTTGTGAAACCTTGATCTAGAGCAATGTCGTCTTTTAGTTTACTGAGGTCATTGTTTAAACAGCTTCTCTTCAAGTTTTCTTCATCTCTCCTTTGCCATGACTTCCTTCCATGTTCAACTCGGTACACTGCTTGAACCATTAACTGGTTTTCTTTTTTTTTTTTTTCTTTTGGCACATGTCCAAAAAATTCTAGTCTTTGGGTGGTCAGCAACAAATCCAAAGAAGTGTTACCCAGATGTTCATATGACACCTATCAGCAGGCTTGTCACCACATTTACACCTGAACAAAGAATTAACATTCTGAAGTAGATCTAACTTGTTATGGAGTTGTGCCTTTGGACCAGCACCTGGTTAAGTTTTTAAATGCAGCTTTTGGGTGATTGATTGGGCTTGATGGAGAAAAAGGAAAGTAACTTGATCTAAAACTGACACTGTCATTGAAAAATCATAGATGATGAAAACATTTAAAGAAAAGATTTTGTTTTATTCATTTATTTTGTTGAACAGTGAGGTGATATGGTGCTACTAGATTTTGATAATGGAGAAAGTGAAAAGTGTCAAAGAGGTCTCCCTTGTAATGGTTGCCAGGATTGACTGACCTGCAGGCAGAACAGTTCCTCTTTTATGGAGTTTGAAATCCTTTCTCTTGTCAGCTTTTTTTTTTTTTAATTATTCCCCCCATCCCCAGTAAGGCAGTAAAGTCACTAAGACGCAATGGATTACTGAGTGTGAAAGAATATAAGAAAAAAAAAAGAATTATTAAAGAGAGAGAACAAGAATTAGGAAAACAAAAGCTAACGATTGGCATTGCATTTAACAGCCAGAAGAGAGTTCCACAAACGAGAAATGCGTGAGAAGAAACTGCTTACATGAGACTTATGATTACATTTTGAAATTTAAACTTCAAAATGATGAGATGTAACTGCCAATCTAGGACTGCACTTAAATTTGTAAAGTCGAGGTACCAAATAAGAAAGCTTATCAAATTAATTACCATAAAAATATTTATAGAAAAGGTACGGAAAAGCTACGTTATAATTATGTGAAAATGACTGGAGCTGAGATGCCAGGTCAGGACTGATAACATGATTGATTTTTGTTTGGATTTTGTCAAGGATCTCTAAATACGTAGCAGAAGCACCAGACCAGTAATATTCAATGGATGAATGGGAACTTATAAATGTATAAGATAGATTCTGGCAATGAAAATTGTCAACACAGTGAACCAACTTTCCTAGCCTACAGACCTAGCAATTCATTCAGTATAATTTTTTCCACATCATGCCAGCAGAAAAAGTTAGATTGAGAGAAAACACAATGAGGTTGATTATGAAAAGTCATTATTCTCAGTTCTCAGTCCACACTCATCTTAGACTGATCACAGATTATGATATAGATATATAGATATATAGATAATAATTTTGTGCTTTCAGTTGGCAATTGAAGGCTCTCTTTTCAGACTTTCAGCTTGTTTTATGAGCATAATCATTGTATTATATTAAATTGTCTTCAACCCAGGATGGATATGTATCACACAAGATTCACCAAAGGCGCCATGAAGACAGGAGCTTTAATCGTTTCTTCAAGTGCAACAAATGATGTAACAATTACATGTTTATTTTGATTATTTAAAATTTTACCCTCTGTTTTAGGTTAACCTAACAACAAAGTTAAAATGAACACACCTACATCTTTTCAAAGGAAAGTGAAAGTGTTGAAAGTGAAAACACATGGCATGTTAATATCAATTTTTCTTAATTTAGATTATAATCACTTAATGAAGCAGGATATGATTGGAGCAAAACAATGTAAAGATGATTCAAGAGCTGTCTATATTTCTGAGATGAGGTATTATGTACACTATTTACATTATTTGGACTATTGTCCTCATCTTTGCTGCCATATTTATTACGTTTTGGCCCTTCAGTATCCGCCTATATTTCTGAGATGAGGTATTGTACACTATTTACATTATTCGGACTATTGTCCTCATCTTTGTCGCCATATTTATTATGTTTTGGCCCTTCAGTATCTGTCTATATTTCTGAGATGAGGTATTATGTACACTATTTACATTATTCAGACTATTGTCCTCATCTTTGCTGCCATATTTATCCCATCATTTCAGCCATTGACATTGCTTGTAAATTTTTGATGCTCACTGTGCCATGTGTTCTTAAGAACACATAGCACAGTGGATAAAGGCATTGGGTAGATCCAGTGGCAGGACCCAAAGAGTTGTGAGTTCAATACCTGGTTAAGGATGTGGAGAACTTGGAGAGGTGAATCAACAGGAGATAACTGACATCCATTAGACATGGCATGTGGAACTAGAACAGTCCACCCCAGCAAGTGAAATAAAGGGTTCAGTCGACATTCCAACCACCTGAAGAAGGCTGGAGCGTACAATGGCTGAAACGTTGTGATAAATACGGCAACAAAGATGAGGAAAATAGTCCGAATAATGTAAATAGTAGACATAATTCAATCAAAGATTTGGCCTTTGTATAGGAAAAGCTGTTTTTGAGAGTCTTCATTGGGGAGGATCTTTGTGCAGTGTAGTGGTTATCAGCATGAGAAGTGGGACTGAGGAACTAGTTCAAATTACATTCAAAATTACATGTTGCATTTGCTTTTGCACAAATATCCTTGGAAAGCTATGGATCTGTCATTTCTCTCCCTGCAGCTATGGGTTAAACAGCATGACAGACTGATTACTCTAGCCTTCTGAATTGAAAACTGGTGGGGCTAGCAACTCCTCGCAATAAAGTGGTTTGTTATTTTTAATACTTCAAAAACGATGCTACTCTCTATTAATCGTCTGAGAGAATTCTTTTTAACTTCGATCAGCTTGGCCGATGCTAACCTCCAGGAGGGTGACTCATAGCATCTTCTTCTCAGACTAATGTTTTCAGCGGACATTAAATAGAAAGATTATATTGAATCAATTGCTAAGTTTGTAGCTAAGAAATTTGATTCACTATGTTATACTATTAGGTTGGTGCAAAAATAATGTCGTTTTTCTTTTGAAGTTGAACGTCAAAAAACGACATTATTTTTGCACCAACCTAATAGATAATTTTTCACGCCAGAATCGATTTTACCAATTTATAAGTCTACCATTTTGTCCTTGCTTTGAATATTGCTGCCACATTTGGTCCAGTGCTCCTGCTATATATTTAGGGATCCTTGATAAAATCCAAAGAAGAATTTGCAATGTTATTGGTTCTGACCTGGTATCTCGACTTACTTTCCCACCACTGCAACAGCTTCCCTGTAACTTTTCTATAAATACTTTCATGGTAATTGCTCTGATGAACTTTCTGCTGTGGAACCTAGACTTTATGAATTTAAGTGCATTACTAGATTGGCAGCAAGGTCTCACCATTTTACAGTTAAAATGGCTCGATGTAGCCATAAGTTCTATGCCCACGGTTCCTTCTCTCACACTTCTCACTTGTGGTATTCTCTTTTGACCTCTTGCTTTCGCAGTCAACTTTGATCTTCAAAAATTTAAATGCAATGTCAATGGTTAACTTCTGTCTTCTTAATACTTATTCTTTTATTGTCCTTTCTTGTTAATACTAGTTTTTCTCATATTCTCTAACACACAGTAATTCCTTGTGTCTTAGTGGCTATATTGCCTTGCTTGGTATAAAATGGTATAAAATGAGGCTATACTCCACAAGAACATACCTACAAACTTCATGGATGTATTGGAATTGATGTAATCATAACTTATATCTAATGCAAACTGGATTGGTTCCATTATCTAATAACACAAAGTTATCAGGGGTTTTATTTGCTTGTTCATACATTATATATGCTTGTTTTGGTTCATTTCCATCATTTTCTTCAATTTTTATCCTAATATTGTTGGCACACATTTTTTATTCATTGTCAACAATTTGTTCAACAGTACTCTATCCATTATCATTGGATAACTGATAGCACCAAAATCCAAAGGTGTGTTGGAATAGTGAAAGTTGCCCCCTAGAAGCTAAACAAAGTATTAAGAAATAGGAAAATTTATTTAAAAAGAAAACAGTTCAGTTATTGGAAGATAAGCTTAATGAACTATATAATGAAGCAGCAGAATCAAACTGGAAATAGGACAAGAACAGAGTGGGTTTGTCAAAGACACTGGAACAAGAAACACAATATTTATGCTCAAAATGTTATCTGAAAGAGCAATACAAATACAGAAGGACGTGTACTTGTGTAGTGTTTTATAGATTACGCAAAGTCATTTGGTAAAATACCCCACATAGATCTGTTCAAACTGCTCAGATACCTTGATATATTTGAAAAAGATATTAGAATGATCAAGAACTAATACTGGCAGCAA
Source organism: Acanthosepion lycidas (assembly GCA_963932145.1). Lineage (NCBI taxonomy): Eukaryota > Metazoa > Mollusca > Cephalopoda > Sepiida > Sepiidae > Acanthosepion > Acanthosepion lycidas. Next base: position 37,609,129 of record OZ010583.1, on the reverse strand, counting down.
ACGGTCTGCATATGGATAGAAAATTAGTTCAGCTCATATACAAAATTAGAAAGTGGTGAAGAACATGTATGTGTCTTCACACTGGATTTATTCAACCTATTCAGCAAGGCAATGCTGAGAGAACTAGAAGCCCTACCAGGATTCATTATTGGCAGCCACAAATCTTAACACCAACCGTGTTGATAGTAAAAAGAAAGCTACAAAAACTCTGAGAGAAGGTAGTGAAGGAAAGCAAGAAGAAAGGATGAACTTAAATTGGAAACTGGAGATACCAAAATCAAAGAAGTGTGGAAATTTAAATATTTGGGAAGTGTTTTATCAGAGGACAGAAAGAGCAACACTGAAATCCCTGGGCGTATTGGGATAGCCAAAGAATCGTTCTAAAAGCTAAAACAGAGTGCTAAGAAATAGGAATATTTTACTAGAAACAAGGAAAAGAGTACTAAACTGCTCTGTGATATCTATCCTCCTCTATGGCAGTGAGTACTGGATAATCTCCTCAAAGATGAAGAACAAAAATGTGGTTCTACAGAAGGATAACATGGACTGAGCATGTAAGTAATGACAAAGTTATGGAGAAAAAAGGAAAGAAAAAAGAAACTAATACTTAAGATCAGGAAGAGATGGTTAGTTTTCTAGGGCTTATAATGAGGAAGCGGTGGCTTTGAAAATCTGATATTACAGAACAAATACTCGCAGAGCAAAAGTGGCAGAGGAAAATAACGCATAACATACTTAATGAGCTTGAGCTTGAGTAAATGGATAGCAAAACAGAGCTTAGGAGAAATAACACAAAGACAAAGTTTATTAAGAGCTACAAGGGACAGGAAGTTGTGGAGAGCCATTATCGCCTATATCCTGAGGCACACAGCATATAAAAAAAGAAGAATTTAATATCAGTCCTCTTATATGGCAGCAAATGCTGTACCATATGTGCACAGATGAAGAGGCGACAGAAATGAGGTTCTATAAAAGTACACTGAGAATAATATGGTTGGAGCATGTGAGCAACAAGGAAGTTTTAGAGAAAATGAGAAACAAAAAAAGATGCTTAGAATCAGAAAGACATAACTGAGATTTCTGGTACATATAATGAGGAAAGAGGGCTTTCAGAATTTGAAACACACAGGACATATGGAATGCAAAAGGGGCAAAAGGAAAAGTAACATACCTACTGAGCTTGTGCAAATGGATTGTAAAAGCAGAAGTGTGAGGAATAATATAAAAATAAACATTGCTTAGAGCTACAAAGAATAGGAATTTGAGATAGATTATTGCCCAGGTTATGAAAGGTCAAATATTCATCAAATTTCCAAAATTCTTACGCGAAAAACTCTGTGCTTATAGTGTACTCAGTTGTTAGTTCTAATAGTAAGATTGAATGAAACAATTTTTGAATGTATTCAGATTCAATAAAATGAAGATTAAGCATTCATAATTAAACTAGCAGCCAATTAACCATTTAGTTAATCCATTCCCTTTATATTGCTTTAGACATTCAATAGTATCTATAAATCCTAAATTAGTCCTGGTATTACATAAATCACTTTTTGCTCAATATCTTTTCATGCTAAAGATTCCATGTGTTTAATATAACAGTAAAATGGAATTATATCTCAGAAGAAAAAGATTAGCAACAGAATGACAAATATGGTGATGAGAAAGCCTAGTTGAAGCAAGATAATCACATAATAGACAAAGGTATTTGGGTGCCTCACATAAAAGTCTTGAACAAATAAGATTGCAATCTAAGAAATGTAGGAATAAATGATCTGATTAAGTAAATGATTCATTTTGTTCAGGAAATATTTTTTTCTAAATTCAGATAAATATTTTATTTGTATAGATTATTAAAACGAAGTAATCACTAATAAATTTACTAACTTAAGTTGATTTGCCTCCCTTCCCACTATAGATGGGGCAGAAAATATATAAATAAATGCACTTTTATAATTATTATATGGTTTGATTATAATATATTTATGGAGTGCCATGTAGTTAAGCTGAAATACAACAGATTCAAATGTGAAAATATCAAATTACATCAAAATTATGCTCATTTTAATATTTTTTGTTAAAATAATTGTCATCCTCCTCCTTTGGAACAGTAGACTCTTATCAAATATACGGTCATAGCATCATCATACTAAGTGTTACTGTTGTGTTTGCTGTTCTGAGGAGGTGTTTATGAAGTGAGATTGCCAGCTCATGCCCAATTGGTTTTGAATTCAGTTATCTTTCTCCTAGAATGGTTGCCAGCTAAGGCTAGAGGGCAGAATCTGCCTTGCTATTTAACCCATAGTTGTGGGAAGAAGAAATAGA
>OZ010583.1:37479137-37579137 GCA_963932145.1 Acanthosepion lycidas | reverse complement strand
TGTGTGGAACACTCTGAAAGTAATGACTCATAATTTATTATGAGGGATGCTCCAAAAGTAACGCCTCCAAATTCATGCAACAAACATAATGCCTCTTAATTTATTATAACACATTCTCTGAAAGTAATGTCTCCCAATTTATTATGGATGTGCTTCAAAAGCAATGTCTCATAATTTATTATCAGGGACGCTCCAAAAGTAATGCCTCATAATTTATAATGAGGGACATTCCAAAAGTAACACCTCCAAATTCATTATGAGAGTTGCAGCAAACAAAATGCCTCCTGATTTAGAATGACGGATGCCTTGAAAATAATGCCTCTTGAGTGATGCTCCTAAAGTACTACCTCCTAAATTATTATGAAGGATTCTCCTAATTTGTTACAAAAGCATTCTAAAAAAGAATAGCTTCTAATTTATTATGGCGGTCACTTCAAAAGTAATACTTCCTTATTTATCATGAGGGACACTTCAAAAGTAATGCTTTCTACTTTGTTATGTGCGACTCTTTGAAAGTAATGCCTTCTATTTATTTCTCTGGAAACTACAACAGATACAGAGAGCATAACAGCACTTGGAGGACAGACCATGTTTTCACTTGCTCTTGCTTGAAGTAAATTTTACGCCTTTGCCATCATTCTATGGTCATTTTCTTGTCATCAGTTTACTCAAACTTATTAAGTAGTTTTCCCCTACATATCTTCAGTATGTTTTATGGATTGTAAATTTTCCAAGCCTTCTTTCTTCATTATGTGTCCCAGAAATCTCAGCTGTCTCCTTCTAATTGTTAGCATCTGTTTCCTTGTAGTTCATATTTTCCTTAAATCTTTGTCTTTGTTCACAATCCAGTTTGTTCTATTCTCAACATCCTTCTGTAAAACAACATTTCTTTTGCTTTAAGTCTCTTCTTCATCTCTGAGGATATTATCTAACATTGACTCTGATATAAAAGATGTTAGATTACATATTACATTGAAGATGTTTTCCATTACAAAATTATTTTTCTATATTATCATTACCACTGGCTATGTATTTTTGCTAACGATGATCTTTTAAAAATCTGCATGAGAAAAAGTGACACCTTTTTCATGTATATTGCTGTTACCAATCTAAAATTGCATTAACAACTGCCTAACTGTGCTTACATTCATTGTTTGGTCTCCCTAAACAATCAATAAGTGTAGATGGATGTCAACAGGAGCAATTTTTTTGCACATGGAGGAATTCACTGATACATTTTTGCTTTATTTGTACTTTCATGCCAGATACTATGATGCTGGGCTGCTCTAATTAAACAAGGCAGAAGGAATTATGCATTATTAGTAGGAAGGTTCATCTTCTGCTATAATTAAAACCAAGTTTACCTCTGATGCCATAAGTCAACATACAAAAATAGGAGGCATTACTTTTGCATCTACCCTTGTAGATAATCTATTGTTATCTACAAATATGATGTTGAAATGGTGTTGCCGTGCTGATTTTCTGCATCACACTTATTTTTTTTTTATAGCTGCTTAATTTGAATTTTTTGTGGCTTCTCGTCTGCCACCATAAGTTCATGCCCAGTTTTGTTTGTAATGTTTTTTCTTTCTTTTTTTTCTTTCTTTTCTTTTTTTTGAAGTATAAGATTTGTTTAATTTGGTGATCTTCCATTCTTAGCCATGTTGCATTGTGGGATATGACAAATTGTTGTTTTAAGATAATGCTTTTATGTTTTTAACTCTGGTGAAGTCATGTGCTTTACTTTTTTTTTCTATGCTAGTTATTCTTTTCTTTTTTAATTTTTTTTTGGGGGGGAAATAAGGCTAGATTTTTTTTTTTTTGTTTTTTGAATAAGGTAAGATTGCACAAATACAGAAGAGCAACTCGGGCAAAATATACAGAAAATAACAAAATGAATGAGTTTTGAGAGTGCAGGTATAAAAAAAAAACTTAATTTGAACGAGAGATCTCCTGATGATTTTCCTATCACATGGGAACGTTTACAAATATCAGAATGTGTCTGAAGAATTTCCATTTATTTTTTTCATTAACCTATTACTGTACTATTATAAAGTAAAACTAAAAAAAAATTATTAAAACTAAAAAATAATTATAAAAAAATAATCTTAAAATAGAATCCATCTATTGTCTTCATTTTTTTTTTTTTTTACTGCTGGTGATCAAGTTTTGTCTAACTTGCATCAAATTCAACAGTCATCAAGTTTTGGGTTTTATTTCAAGGGACAAGTCACCTCTCTTAAAATGTTCAAACCAGGCAGATATTTCTTCCACTTCCCAAATTCTTTGAGCAACTTCAGGATTTATTAAACCTTGTTTAAAATAATGTCCTATATTTGCCTGAATTTCAATACTTGTATCTGCCATTATAACATCAGAAGCAAAATGTTACTGTTGAATAGAATTGATAATCATAAATTTTTTTATTAAATTTCTCTCAGTTCAAAGCTCTTGAGAGACACTCAAGGCAGAGTGTTATAGTTGAAATAATAATGATGATGAATGAGATGTGTGATGAATGGAAGAGATTGACTGTTTATGAATTGTCCATTCTTGGAATTTTGTAGACCAAAATTTTTTCTTTGATTTAATGATCATTTCCTTTTTTTTTTTTTTGTAATCTATAAATGTCTACAAAAGGACGCTTCGAAATTAATGCCTCCTAATGGCACACACACACACACACACATATATATATATATATATATATATATATATATATATATATATATATAAGAAAGCACATTCTGTTCTTGTGCACTTTGATCATGATGTCAGGGTGATTAGCTTTGATTGGGCTGTTTGTGTTTATTGTAAAGTTCTACAAAATTGTTTCAGGTCTTATCTCTAAACAGGTGTCGGTGTTATTTGTACCAGTTTCTTGCATTTTCCTTCCTGTAAAAGTGACATATTTTCCAGTGCAAATATTTTCCTACTCTATCATGATGAGTTTTATATTCAGTTGCTGCTAACACTTTGCAACTTGATACAAGATGGTCAGTTGTTTCTGGATATTTATCACAGAATCTGCATTTTGGCCTAACACAATTTTTCAGTATGTGTCCCCGGTAATTTCTAGTTAGCAAGCATTGGTCCATTGCAGTAAGAATAAAACCTTCGGTTTCAGCATTTAAGCCTGCACTATATAACCACTGATGATTTGTCTACATCAGCTAGTTTGGTAAAGGGCAGAGTATTGACTATGAAGAGGCTTTTCTTGCCATCATTTCTGCATCTAGTATATTTGATTTGCATTTGCTTTCTTTTTTAGGTACTTTGATGCTGCAGTAGGTGTTTCATGGTTTGTTTGTACTTCTTTACGCACTTGAAATTCCCAAATTTGTTGGCTTACTTTATTACTGGATTAAGTTTCTTATTTCTTTCATGTTCTTTGTCACAGATCATCATCCATTTTTATGCCGTTTCAAGTTATCTTTGAAGACTAATTGTTATAGTTTTTTAAGCACAGTTCTAGTTGGACTAATTCTCTTCCTTCTTCTGATCTGGACATATATAGATGATGAACATCAGCCTTAGGATGATGTATGTGGTGACAAGTGAGAAGTTTTGTCATTTTGACATCCATTTGCTTAATGTCAGTGATGGTCCAGTTAAGGATATTAAAACTGTATTGCACCACAGGAACAGCCAAAGTGTTTATGACTGGTATTCCGTTTTGTGAATTGAACTTTTACTTCTTCATTTGTGTATGCTGTATTCCATCTCTTTTGCTGACTCGTAGGTATTTATAGGTTTTTCCAGTCCCCTTATCTTTGTGACAAAATCAAGATCTTTTGAGTGCGTTTCTGTAATTCTCCCTTTCTTGAATGTTATTTTTGCAAATCTATCTAATCTGAAATCTATACAGTTTACAATATTGATGATACTCTTTTACTTATTGTCATCTATTGCAAATTGTTTGATATAATTCATGTAGAATATGTAATTAAACACTCTCTTTTTTGACTTTTTATCCATCATTATTACTGTTTAGTTCATGCAAAAGTTGCATTAAGGACAAACAGAACAGAATGGGCGACAGGGAGTCTCCTTATAAGAAAACCTTAAAGATCCAAGAGTGTGGCACACTATCAAAGGCTTTAAAATAATCTATCCAAGATGTGCTAAGATTTCTACCTTTTTTCCTGCAATTTTTCAGAATCATTTTAATTATTAGTAGTTGATCTTTGCAACCATATAAACCTCTTCAACATCACTTCTGTTCCAGAGGAAGAACGTTGTTTTTATTTAGAAAAGAGCAAGAGCATTTTTTCAGGACAGTGATCAATTTATATGTGGTTGACAGGCATGTTATTGGTCTATAATTTTTTGGAGCATCTGTTTCATCCAATTTTTGGTAGGAGATATGTAATACCTTCAAGGTTCTATTCTGGAATTTCAATGGGGTTATTAATTAGTGTTCATAAAGTTTGTGCAACTGTTTTATGAATTGATGACAGATAATAGAGCCAAAAGTCATTTCTGGGGATTTCAATTCTAGGGATTTTGTTAGAGCTTGCTTGACATTACTTTTGGTTATATTTTTTCTTGCACAGGTTTATCCTTTGTTCTTTTTTGTTCTCATTTGATCCAATCTGCATTGGAATTATATTCCTTTAGGTTGCTCCAGATATTCTCCCAAAATGTTTTCAATTCTTCTGACTTCTATAACTGCTTTTCCGATTTCCCTATTATACTCCTCCTCCAAACCTACTTATTGCAATTGTACTTAAATTTTACTTTTTAATTTTTGATTAATTCAAAAATACAATCTTACTCGTCATTTTGGCTGATGACAAATCTTTTAATGAGTCCCTTTTATGTACTTACCTTAAAATAAGTGACAGAAAAAAAAATTGTTGTGAGAAGAGTAAATTAATTTTCTGCTAGATTTTTAGTTGATAAGAATTAATGCCATTTATACAAAGTTAAAATTCAGATTCCAAAGTTCCATAACAAAATACATATATTTGATATCAAACCCTCACCTGAAACCCCACCGACCATTCATTGCTCTAAATTTTATCTTATTTTATTTTTCCTACTAATTTTTATCCTTATTTTCTCATATGCAACATCTCTGTCTGAACTCTGTAATTTTATTTATCATTTAAGTTTTATTCTTTTCCTCAATAGGAGTAGATTGTCCGGTTCACACTCCTCCCAGTCTTATGAAGAGGAGTACCTGTTTTACCATTGTTCCCTGTATAGGATTGGGTTTCCGATTCCTTCTAAAGCCTATTCATTCTCTTTCACTCTTAGTAGCCCTTTGCGTCTTGGGGGAATTGATATGCTTATTTATGAGGTGAAAAATTCCTAATGGCAGGACTATTCCAGGTTTTTCCACCCTAAACAAAGCAATGATACCACTGAGACACCAGGTATTATTGGTAGTGAAAGAGAATGAGGAAACTTTAGTGAGGAGAAAGGACAATAAAAGAACAGGGTTCACAAATATGATGGCAAATGATGTTGCATTTAAAATTTTTGATCTTGTAAGCAGCAGGGAAACAAGAAATTGGAAGAGATTTTCATAGGTGAGAAGTATGAGAAAAGAAACTGTCAGAATAGAACATACAGGTACTTTTCAATTAAAGGAAGCATTTCTCTTTGGTATATCCAAATTATCAAATGTTTTCACACTTTTAATTTGAGACTATTATTACGTAAAACCTCTTTTTTTCTGGAGGTTTAGATTATCATAAGGAAATTAAATAACAAATCCTTAACTGTTCAAAGCATTTGGAAACCGGTTCCTAGATTTTATTCAACAGAATCTTACAAATATTCATGACTTGTCTGTGAATGAACTGTACATGGTCTTCCCCGTCATAGAAAGTCACTTGCTGAGCCATATTGTCTAAAACATTTAATCAACCAGCAAATCATGAAATCCAACAGTGGTTTTTGGTATTGAATTGTTGGCAGTTATTCTTTTTGTGTGCAAATGATGAATTGGTTAAATCCAAAATAAAATTTCCACAATTTTGGTTCTTTGTTTTCCATGGGTCATTTCCCTTTATTAATCTAAGTTCTGAAAAAAAAAGGAAAGAAAAAAATTCAACATGTTACGACATCTTCAAATTGATAAATTACTTCATAAAGGACTGTTCAAGCTGCTAGGTAACAGTGACATATTTAGAATAATCTAGACTGGCTTGCATACAGATAGAAAATGAATTCAGTAAATATACAAAAGTAGAAAACAGTGTAAGGCAAGGGTGTGTCTTCTCACCAGATTTATTCAATCGATACAGTGAAGCCATTCTGAGAGAAGAGAATTATAAATCCTACCATAATTCATTATTACTAACCAGAGTTTTAACAACATAACATATGCAGATGACATAGTGTTGATAGCAGACAAAGAAAGGAAACTGCAAGAACTCCTACAGAAAGTAGTGAGGGAAAGCAAGAAGAAAGGACTAAGCACCAATTGCAATGTAGAATGCATGTTTTTGGCAACAGCCCAACAAATTACAAATTGGAAATACCAAAATCAAACAAAGTGCAAAAATTTAAATATCTGGGAAGTGTTTTAACAGAGGACGGAATGTGTGACTCTGAAATCCGAAGGTATATTGGGATAGTGAAAGAAACATTTCCAGAAGAACTGACTTTTGGTATGCTCTGTATCAATTTTCAAACATCTGTTAGATTTGCAATCAACATGTCCTGTATAGAAGCTTGTACTTTTAATAAAATATCTGCTTTTCTGTAATATTAACATTAAAACCATCTCTGAAACTAGGATTACTTATACACAAGCAATTACATTACGCATTTTTCAGAAGTGCAAATACCCTTGGGAAAGGTATGAATCTATCTCTTCTCTCCAACTATGGGCAAATACCAGGACAGTCTGGGTCTTATAGCCTTGGGTGGCAACCAGTCTAGGAGAATGACAACTTTGAATTCAAAACCTCCAACTATGAGTTAGATAGCTTCACTAACCCACTAAGGCATGGTGGAGTAATGACTAGTGGCTTGGATCAAGAGCCAAGTTTGAATTCCAGTCAGATCCATTACATTCACTTATGTGCTAATACTGTTTGGAAAGGTAGGAATCCTGTTCTTCTCCTCCCCGCAAGCTATAGGTAAATAGCAGGACAGACAAGGTTCTATAGCCTTGGATGGCAACTGGTCTACCACAGAAGGAAATGGTAACCTAATGCGGGAAAAAATTATGCCTTGTCTGTCATGTATCGAAAGGTACATGATCGACTAAGTGTGCATCACGTATGGCACATAACTGACTGAACCCACGATTGATTAAGTGTGGTGAGTATGGGTAGATCCCTGAAGACATGGTCAATACGGACAAGATTCCTTCAAGGAATGAGAAGGCCTTAGATTTGGGTTTATTCTAATGAGCTTTCATCCCTGGTTGCTTTTTTTTCTTCTTCTTTTTTTTTTTTTATTAGCAGACGAGGAAGCTAGTTTTTCTCTTACTGCAAAAGATACTGTTCTGAAGTTTCCCTATATTGACAAAATCTTCATTCTTGTTGACTTTAATATGACAACTGGAAAGGACTATGTTATGATAGGCATTCTCTCTGACAGATGTAATCTTGTCAAGAGAAGATAACTCTCCCATCGGTATAGCAATACTGCTTTTTATACTGTACCTCATTTACATGTCACTTCACCTCCCTGAACCTTATACCTTTAGTTGATTTTTGACATCTATGAACAACCCTGGGAGACGTAATCCATCTCTCAGAGTGAATCTCTTTATTTCTTTTTATAAGAGACTAGCAGGAGAGCCCGGCATTGCCTGAGGATGTAACAGTAAGAGATAGATCAAGTATCAACCATCATAAAGACTGAACAATAAAATTGACAAAGATTATTGTTTAAGGTTGATGGACACGCATGTCTTAATTAGTTTTTTTTTTTTTTCTTTTTTTTACGAATTGGTCAAACCCAAACTCAAACAAAAACATTGTTTTCAATCGTTATGAGTCTATCGATTGAATTGAATTTTATTATAAACAATTGTCTTGTAAATGGAATTTTTAAAGCATTCTGAATGTAAAAATAAAGAAAAAAGTGTGCAAGACAATAAGAAACACTACCTGCCAAAAGAAAGTGAAGTTTTGTTGAAATCGGTTGAAAAATGTAGGAAATATATATAAATGAACACACACACACAAACAACCTGGGTTTTATAATAAGTATAACTCGACGAGTTGTCCCCCTTTCATTCTGGTGACAGAATCATGTTTTATCGTGTTGTCAAATTGATTTTGTGCAAAAACAATTGTGTTTTTCAAATTTTTGGCACTGTCAGAACCACCGCAAGGTAATTTTACATAGTCCTGTGAAGTTTTGTTGAAATTGGTTGAAAAATGTAGGAAATTCAATCCAATATATAAACGTACAGACACACACACACATACACACAATCTGTGTTTTATAATAAGTAAGATCTAGGTCTTAAATGTTTTTTTTTCTCATTTGAAACATCATGTTATCACAGGTCAATTTCATCCCGACATTGTTCATCACTGGATAAACTCATTCTCTCCTCCTTCTCTTGTTCTTTACATTCATATCTCTGGTGGTCTTTCTGATCACTCTCAATACTGGATACATTTCTCCTTTCTTGTGTTTTCTGTTCTTCTGCTTTCTCTTCCTCCTCTTTTTCTATAACTTCATGCTCTCTTGGGGTTCTAAATTGGTCGTTGTGAGCCAGTATGCTCTGTCCCTTCTTTGTTAACACAGCTTTTCAGCACTTGAATCCTTGTCCTTTCTGCACCACACACTTTTATTCATTGCAAATCACTTGGTAATCAGAGCTCTTATTTGTCTTCCCATCAATGCAGATGGGCTTTGTCTTTTGCCTGCATGCAGAATAGCTCTATAACTTAGGAATAGTCTAGATAAATCACTCTATATCACAATTTATTTGAGAGAATGCTTTTAATCCCATTTTTACCATTGAAACCATTTTTTTCTGCAATTTCATTTGACTGTTGATGGTAAGGTGGTGTTTGGTATGGAATGCAGCCAATATTTTTTAACCATGCACATAAACTTTCTTCATAAAACTCACAAAAAAGGTGCATTGTCGAAGACCAAGGTTTTTGGAACGCCATTTCTTGAAAACGCTATCTTCACAGTAGTGACTTTTCTATCTGTAACTTTAATAACTTCAGGCAAACCTGAATATGAGTCAACTAATATCAGAAATAGATCTATACTTTTATTGCAGGTATAATCCATATATAATTGTCTATACAGCTTCATTTCCTTTGATCATGAGTGAATTTTAGCTGCTTAAAATTCTTGGGCATTTTTTAACATACTCTTCCATGTCTCTTGAATAGCCTGGTCACCATACTTGCAACTTTAACCTCATTTGCATAGCCAATATACCTCTATGTATATCATAGTGCACAGTTTTAGTTACTTCTTTTCGCAGAGACTGTGGAGGTACTATGATATCTCCATTACAAAAATTCCTCTTTCTATTGTTAATTTGTCTCTTGATTCTTTATAACAACTCTCAACCATAGAGCAATTACTCCATGTAATTCTCTTTATTCTATCAATAATTCTATTCAACACTGGATCTTGCCTAGTTCTCCACCTAAGCCAATTTAAGGGTAATACGCCCGTTTCTGCCCCATGCAAAATCCTATCCTTACAATTTTCATTTGCTTCAACATTTTTACTGTCATAATTGAACTGAAATAATGCACCCACATGTGGAATAGTATTTTCTTTAATATATATAATGTCAAAATCAAATGCCATAAGCTTAATCACCCATCTTAATATCCTGGCAGATGTGACTATTGGCAACTCTCTTCTGGGGTTGAATTCCAAAAGCTTATGATCAGATTTTAATAGAAATTTTCTTCTCAGAAAAAAAAAATCTCTAGCTCTTTCTCTGCTCTACACAATTGCCAATGCCTCCTTCTCAATATTCAAATAATTCGCCTCTGCCAATGTTAGTTTTCTGGATAAGTACATTACAAGGTGATCCTCCTGCAACAGTATTGCAGCTATAGCACAGTCACTGAAATCAGTATTTAATGTCAATTCTTTTGCTGGGTCAATTATATCACAGATTTCTGTTATAGAAATTGGTTAATCATAAAAAGATTCTAACTCTTTTTTTTTAATTCATGGGTGCAGCTATCTCTGATATCTTATTAATGAGTTTATCATCTGGAGATATACCATCTTTGGATATTTGCTATCTTAGATACAAAATTTTAACACAATTAAACCCATATTTATTGCAATTAAGTGAAATACGTTTGCCATTTAAATTTTTCAAAACTTGCTTCATTTTAATTTTGAGCTCTTCTTTACTGTGTGCACCAATGGCAATGTTGCCCTGATATACAATTATATTTTTAATACCCTCTAAAACTTTTTTGATGGCTTTTTGGAAAATCTGACTTGACATTTTTATTCCAAACGGCAGATGAGTCCATCTTATTAATCCAATAGGGATGTTTATTGTGACTTTTTGAAACTTGCTATCAATTTTTATCTGATTATATGCAGACTTAAAGTCAACTTTAGGAAACTATTTCATACCAGCAAACTCATGGAAATGAATCTGAACAGATCTGATGATTCACACCCACCTTATAATCGCCACAAATTCTTAAATCTTCATTGGACTTTCATATCACCACAGTGGGTGAAGGCCAATTGGTACCACCCTGGCTGACTTTTTGTAACATTCCTTGTTCCACCATTTTGTTCAGATTAGCAATTACCAATGGTAGTATGTAAACAGGAACTTTTTGGTTTGAAATCACATGGGTTGACTGCTTTCTTTAAGCCAAATACTTGCCTTGTATCTCCTTAATAATCCACTATCTGGTTCTACAAACTTCATGCAATTTACCAGCTTTGATGTATTCACTCTTAGCACATCAATTGCTAAAGGGCTGTGGCTTTTAATATTTTCCACCACTATGATGGGTATTATCTTGAATCTATTTTTTTCGTTTCAAATGTGCCTTCAAAGCATCCTAAAATTTTGATGATTGATCCAACAAACTGTTTCAATGGAGATTACTTTTCTTTAACTTTGGTCTACCCATTCTTTCCCAAAAATTCCTCAGTATCAACGTAACATCACTTCCAGTACCCACCTGCATGAGTAAAGTTACTCTGTTCAACTTCACCATTTCCCTACTTTTATTCTGTGCTTTTATCTTAAATACTTCCATATTTTCAATCGGAGGATCTATATTTTCCACTTTTCCCCTCACTTTTCATATGTGCAAAACCAGCTGGAAATAATTCCTCTTTTTACACTTAAAACGCCATTTCCCAAATGCTAGACACTTATTTTTGCTCTTTTTTGTCCCTTATCGCAATATCTGCCTACAAGTAAGCTTTTAGTAGCACTGTAAGTCTTCGTGCTGACTTCAGAGGCATTAAATTTTTGTTTAAGTTCTAGATTCATATTATGAGCTTGCAGCCGCTCAAGAATTTTACACTTGTTTGAGATGTCAAACATTCCTTCAATCAGTCTTAGCACAATTAGCTCATCTTTAATAGACATTTGTTCTGAACTCATTCTTTCAAACTCACAATATCTTGATGCTTCTTTCAATTGCTGTACATATTGCATAATAGTTTTGTCTGGTCTCTATCTTTCGAGAAATTTAGTTCTTTCTGCTATGACCAATCTTTTTTTGGTCATATATTTGCTTTTATGATGGCAGCAATTTCTTCATATGCTAGATCTTGCAACATTTTAGGATAAATCATGATAGAGATTTTTTTCATGGCCTCACACCCTGCTGAGGCCAAAAACAAATCCATAACTTTATTTTCTCCTCCACTAGCTTTGATGTTCTTTAACTTTTTTACCCTCGCCAATACTGCAGAACACCTAAGCCATGTTTCCATATATTCAGGATCCTCCATCTTGGTTAAGTAACTGTTCAACAATGCCTTATTGTTGTGATAGGTATTCTTTTTCACAGATGTAGCCTCATCAAGAGAAGATAACTCTCCCAAAGGTATAGTGCCTTTTATACACTACCTCATTTACATATCACTACAGACTACAAAACATGGAACATTATTGCAAGATATGGTGTCATAAATTGCAGTAGTAATGGTTCCTTACCATTGCAGATTAGGACAGGTTGATTTTGGAACTGTGGTACTGCACTAAATTTGAAAATTGTGGTTTAACATGAAAATAATGATACAAATATTTCTTTCCAAATCATTAACATTTTTTGAGGTGACAAGTTTAAAGATTAAGAGTCTGTCTATATTTCTGAGATGAGGTATTATGTACATTATTTACAATATTCGGACTATTGTCCTCATCTTTGTTGCCATATTTATCACAACGTTTCGACCGTTGTATGCTCCGGCCTTCTTCAGGTGGTTGGAATTTTGAACTGAACCCTTTATTTAGCTCACTGGGGTAGACTGTTCTAGATTAAGTTCAAAATTGTACTGTTGGAATTTAATTCCACTGATCAGTGCAATCTTATAGCACAGGCTTATAAAAATTATAATTTACTAAAGCTTTACAAATTTTATATAGCCAAGATGCATGACACAAGCACATTATTACTAAATCATTGTGCCATCAAATAAGACCTTCATTTACTTCAAAGTGAAATTGTATTGAACAATTTAGCTATATTATGATGTAATATATTATACAGTGCAATAGTTTTAATGTGATTTGCAATGAACAATGCAAATTTAAAACATTTTGTTTTATAATTTGTGCCCAACAGTATTATGGTATTATATACACTTTTATCTATTTTTTGTTTTTATTAATTATCATCTAACAAATAATTTAATAAATCTTATTCATTGAGTAGCCATTTTTGTAATCTTTTACAATTTCTTTACCCAGTTTTTGCTTATTGAATACAATGAAAAAAAATTGATTATTTTGCTTGTAGTCATTCATAATTGGAATTTTAGTTTGATTATATTTTTATTCAATGTATCTAATACATAAAAATATCAACTTTATTTGTATTTATTCTTGAAATAGTAAAATTTAGCAGTTGGTTTGTAAGCGAAAACCTGCGGAAATTATTTTTTGTTTTTGTTTTAGATGATCTTTAAAACTAAATGCACGAAAATTGGTAAAAGCTGTGAATCTAATTGTTGGTGTCATTCCCTCTAACATCAAACTCCATCTTTCACACCTAGCGCATTGTTGATTTTCTAAAATAAAGTTAAAATTAACCTGGCCTACTGCAGATGTGTAATATGCTCAGTTTATCTATTGGGGGCGCCCTGTTTCAGTAGAAAGATAAAGTTAAAATCTCATAGATGCCGGACAGGTATATTAGAGATTATATTTCTGTGATATGTGCAGAACCTGTGTGGTGTAGAGAGCTGGACTGAATCCTCACTAGTACACTCAAAAGTCACACATAATAGGATTACTCTCCCTAAGAGATTGAGTTTTGCTCATCTGAAAGCTGGGTTGATTCAGGAAGAACTGCTGCATAAGATAGATGTGATGGAATGTGAAAAATGTGTGGTTTGGATTTTAAAGAGTATGTGTATCAGGCCTATAATAATATTCTTAGCTTTATCAAGATGAAACCTCAGAGCTTATTTTATGTCATGGGAATCATGGCTCTCCACAACTTCAAGAAAAGTTTGAAGTCACAGGAAATCAAATCTAGACAACTCTTAATGTCATCTGGAGTTAAGCAATGTCAAGCCTTGTCAGTACTTATATAGGTGATCGATTGTGAATGATAAGGGTTGTAAACTTGGATGTGCAAGTGGTGTAATGGATTAGGGCTCAGAATGAGAAGTCAGAGAGCCAAGTTTGAATTCCAGTTGAGTCCATTACATTCAATTATGTACAAGTACCCTTAGGAAAGATACAAGTCTTATTATTTTAACCCATAGCTGGCATGGAGAGGTGGATTCTTACAAATCGACATCTCCACACCATCTATGGTTTAGAATAGTATGACTTGTATCTGAAAATCATTATTATTGTATCAAAGATATTGTTAAAAATAATTATATGTTCTGACTTTAAATAACCTACAAAAGGTTGGTAAGCCATAAAAAAACAATCAGCACCTTTGTATGAGGTTTGAAGTATGAACAGTCAAGATAATCAAATTGGTTGAAAGTTTTCTAAATCCTCTTCTTTTCCATTTATATGTCATGTCCATTCAGGACAGGGGCTGTCATGGATCTCCATAACTTCCTATCCTATTGCACTAAGCAATGTTTGCCTCTAGACAATCCCTCAATTTCCTGTTCTCACATCCAATTACACAAACTAGGTTACTTACTGTTTCCTTCTGCTCTTCTTGACTTCAGTACATCTTGTAAGTGTCAAGTTCTCAAAACCCTCTTTCCTCATCATGGTCCCTTAAATTTCAACTATCTTTTTCTGATCTAAGTATGTTTTTTGTTTCCATTTTTCTGTAAAACTTCCTTATTGTGCACATGCTCCATCCATGATATTCTCAGCATCCTTCTGTAGAATTACATCTCTGTTGCTGCTAATCTCCTCTTCATTGCCATCTAAGAGGATATTCAGCACTCTTTTCTTTCTTTCTTTCTTTCTTTCAAAAGAAATCTTCCTGTTTCTTAATACTTTGCTTACCTATTGGAAGGCATCACTCACTATTTTTTTTTTGTCTTCCATCAGCGTGGCTGATGCTAACCTCTAGGAGAATGCATCTTCTTGGATAAACATTTTCGACTGATATGAAGTGGAAAGACTACATTCAATCCATTGCTATGGCAAATGCTAAGAAAGTTGATTCATTGTGTCATGCGAGACAAGTTTTCTCTCCAAAATCTAACTTATAGTAGACTTATAGATAAGTCTACCATTTACCCATGCTTAGAATATTGCTGCCACATTTAGTCTGGTGGTTCTGCTATTTATTTAGAGACTCTTGATAAAATCTCAAGGAGAATCAACAATATTATTTATCTTGATCAGGTGTCTCGATAACAGTCACTTTTCAACCACTCTAAAATTGCTTCTCTTTGCCTTTTCTATAAATAGTTTCATGGTAATTGTTTGGATGAGCTCTTCATTATGGTAGCTAGACTTTATAAATTTAAGCACAGTACTAGACTGGCAATAAGATCTCATCAATTTACAGTTCAGCTGGCTAAATGTAACCATAAATTCTGTGCTAACAGTTTCTTTTCTCACACTTCTCCCTTGTGGAAATCTCTTCTGGCTTCTTGCTTCCCAGTCAACTTTGATCTTCAAAAATTTAAATGCAATATCAATCATTATCTACTGTTTTCCTGATTACTCTTTTATTGCTCCAACTCCTTCATAATGTTTTGTTTTCTAATTATTTCACATCCAGTAACCCCTTGTCTTAGTGGCTTTACTGCTTTGCTTGGGGTAAATTTGATTCAACAAAAAAATCTGAACTGGCCATTTAATGAGAATGGGCGATTGTAGAATCCTCAAATGCCTCCTGCATGGTGAGTTTATCAAAGTAAAGAGACCAGCCCTTAAACCAAATATGAGATTAAGGGCAGTGTGAAAATGACTCCAGATAAAGCAAAATCTCTTGACAGTTGTGAGATTTAGGATTGGATAGGGATTTGGGAAAGAACGTAATTTATGAAAGCAGAGAGGAATTCAGAATTATACAAAGAGAGAATATACTGATTAAGTGGAATTTGCAATGGTAATCTGAGGTTCTGTTTGCCTAAAAAAAAAAAAAATGGAGTTTTTATGTTAATGGTAATGGTAATATTAGCAAGGAAAAATTTGGCATTCATTGACCAAGCAGACAATGTTTCCTTTTTTATGTGAACCTGTTTTTTTTTCTTTTTTAGATTAGATCATCTTATTGAATATGTATTGTGGAATTGTGGAATCTTCCACAACAAGCCAGTTAACCCCTGCCAGGAAATGCACTATTCCTGTTGTAATTTTCACCATCACAATCTTACAAAATATATAACATGCATTCATTGGTTAATCACCTTCAAACTAGCTTGCTGATTAGTCAATTCCAACCAATCAGATATCCTGCACACGACAAATCTGTTTTCCTACATTTTCCATCTGATCCTGTCACGTGGTACAACAAAATTATAAAAACAAAACACATGTAAACTCTCTCTCTCTCTCTCTCTCTCTCATATCTCATTCCTTGCTGCCAAGATGTAATCTTCAAGAACTCCCATCTTAACTAATACAGTCAGACGTTAAAGACCATTACCAACATTCACGCAAGTACGAACTCTGAAATCTCTTTTGAACTTTTACCAACTTGTTCAATACACAATTCCAAACATGCTAAAGAAACTTTATTCTTCTAAACTACAGTTTAATAATTACTTTCACTTTATAAACTTAGGTACAAATATTACCTAATCTGAAAGACACAACTCTGTCTAACCTTTTCACTCAGTATTCATGCATGTATATCAAACACTAATAAATTCAATTGTTACGTTTTGAAACAAGATGTTTATGAATTATTATTCTAGGTCTTGTATTAATTGTTGTGGATGGAAGATTATTGAACACACAATTTTAAGCCTTCTGATAATTCAAACCTTCTGTTCCTCTCCAACACACATCATACATCTACAACAGTATCAATTCATCATACGTGCCATAAACATCTTAAGCCATGTTTCTTCAATATATGTATTTTCTCTTCTTAAATATCATGTCCCTTCAGTATATAGGAGACCATGGTTCTCCATATTTTCTCTTTTTTAATATCTATTTTTACACATCTATAAATCTACCATTTGTCAATGCTAAGAATAATGCTGTTACATATGGTCTGGTGCCCCTGCTATTTACCTTAAGCTCCTTGATAAAATCCAAAGAAGAATCAGCAATATTATTGGTCCTGGTCTGGTGGCTTGACTTTAGTCACTTTCCCAATACTGTAAGGTTGCTTCTCTGTGCCTTTTCTATAAATACTTTGATGTTAATTATTCGGATTAGATATTTGCTATGGTACCCAGACTTTTTAAATTTAAGCGCTTTACTAGACTGGTGTCAAGATATCATCACTTTACAATTGAGCTGTTTAGATGTAACCGTAAGTCCAGTTTGTTTTCTCACATTTCTTACTTGCTTCCATGCTTCCCAACCAACTTTAATCTGCAAAAATTTAAATTCAGTGTCAATCACTATCTACTGTACTCCTGATTACTCTTTTCTCTTTTGCTCATTATTAGCGTTTCTGTTTTCTAATTCTTTCACCCCCTATAACCCCTTGCATCTTAGTGGCTTTATTGCCTTGCATGGGGTGATACTGATTTAAAAAAAACAACGAAGAATTTTGATACTACAGATCTTGTCATTGATTCACTTTCAGGGAAAATTCAGGAAGGAAATCTAAACATATCGGTTGTTTTGTCAGCCTCAGCCATATACAGTTATAAATGTTAGCAACTGAGCAAATCAGGGAAAATGTCATCTCTGATTGCTGTGGCCCTGCATAAATTAATTCTGCTTCTTTACTACGGTAATTTATTGCAAAGAATTTGTAGAGGATTGAAATTGATGACATTTCACTGGCTATTAATAACAGACATATTAAAATAAATGTAAGCCGCAAAAGAAAGAAAAAATTTTTTGTGGCCCTGCAAAATAATTTTTTTTTACCTCTTAATAGAATTCACCTTTATCACTGACCTGATGAGGGCAGAAGTTTATTGCCTTGTAAAAGGCAGTTATTTGTCAACATTGTAATGTTTCTATCAGCCTCTCTATCCTTACCCAGCCTCTCTCTCTCTCTCTCTCTCTCTCTCTCTCTCTCTGTACTTTGCGAGTAAAGTTTTGCTCTCTTCTTTCTCTGTAATTGTGGATCAAAGTAAATAAAGTTATTTACTGATGGGTTTGTTTGCGGACTCTCCTCCAGGAGAGAAGACTTTAATATAAAAAGCAGTTGACAGAGTCTGGCTAAAGATCACTATTGTAAATAAGTTTAAAAATATATACAACTAAATATCTATAAGCCTTTCTCAAGTTGCCTTTCTCTTTCATTCTCTCTCTCTCTCTCTCTCATAATGTGTAAATTATCCATCTCTGTTTCTCCCCCTCTCTCTTGTTTATGCACTTCTTGGTAAATTTGTCTCTCCCTTTCTTTCTCAAGTACTTGTAGGCAAAGCTGTAATCTCTCTTTTTTATGTATATGCAGTTATTTCTCTTTCTCTCTTATGCCATCTATCTATCTATCTATCTATCTATCTATCTATCTATCTATCTATCTATCTATCTATCTATCTATCTCAATCCGTTCGTATCTATCTATCTATCTATCTCATTCTGTTTGTATCTATCTATCTCAATCCGTTCGTATCTATCTATCTATCTCATTCTGTTTGTATCTATCTCAATCCATTCATATCTATCTATCTATCTCATTCTGTTTGTATCTATCTATCTCATTCTGTTTGTATCTATCTATCTCATTCTGTTTGTATCTATCTATCTCATTCTGTTTGTATCTATCTATCTATATATATATATATATATATATATATATCTATAAGAGATCTGCACATATTTAGTAGGTTTCCATAGTCCTCTTCACATTTTCAACTGAAAAGGGCATGTTTCTAATTTGAACCATGTGGAGCATTCTTATCACACTGGGGTGGCTCAGTTCCTCATTGTTATATTCCATGTTAATAGGAATATATATTTGACAAACATGGTGGATAAAATAAGTAAAGATTTAGTGTAAAAATCAGTACAATAAGAACAAAGGTAACAGTTATGCACATGGTTGTTGCAAGTCAATCCAGTATTGGAAGGTCAGTAGTTCTTGCATTAGTCTGTGTCATACTCGACAGATCCCAGCTAGGCTCTTGTAGTTTGTTGCCTTACAGATACTTATAGGTAATTACTACCTATAGTGTAGTCACTCATGGGGGTGACAGGTTATTCCATTACATCACTCATATATTTTAAGGAGATCATTTCTACAGGTATTTTTTGATAAGCAACTGAATGAAGCCAATGCACCATTCTTTTTTTTGTTTTTGCAGACTTTAGAACAGGGACTCCTTTTTCCACATGAAAAACTGTTATTGTTTTTTGCTGGGCATGACAAATGATAATGAATTCTGACCCTGCAGGGAAAAACAAGTACGCCTCATTGAGGCCACGGTTTCTTATGAATCAAGAAAATCCCAGGGTTGAGAGAGGGTAGAAATAGGAGGTCCTTTAGTCATTGCAGTTACAGAGTCTAGAGGAAGGAAAGATTTTGCATTATGTTGAGCTAGGTCTAAAATTCTTGCTTGGTCATAGGATTGCTGCAGGGTAAGGTTTTCATTTTTTAGTGGACACTGTTGAATTTTTACTGACAATAATTCACTAATGAATGAATCCCTTACTAACTCTGTATGGTATTTTTTAGCTGTAACAGATGTGAAGGGACAATTTTTTCTAAGTTTGTTTAGCTTCCATAAGAAATTTGTCGATTGTTTCTGAGGGCTGCTGGCATCTTGCAGCAAGTTGATAAAGAGTGACAATTTCATTTTTTTTCTGCTATACAGTTTGTCCAGAGTTCTTTGGGCTTTCTGCTTTGTTTTTGACTTTTTTATGTCCTTCTTGGGGTAGAATATTCTGGTAGTAAAATAGTGATCTGTGGAAATTAGATTTAGTAAGTCAGATTCAAATTTTAATCTCACCCCTTGTATTCACTTTTGCCATGAGAAAGGCAGGAATGTATTCCTTCTTGTTGTTTACAATCCTGATTGGGAATTGTTATGGGACCTTACTAATAATAACATAGACTATTCCATATGTAATAAATACTGCGCCCCAAGAGGAAGCAGGGAGTTCAGTCTGAAGTCTGGAGTGAGGTCCGTCCGAAGTCTGTCAGTCAGTCAGAGCGAGCGTGTCAGTCAGTCGAGTCAAAGGCAGTCCGAAACAGAGTCGTGTTCAGACAATTACTACTAAACCTGATTGTTCATACTAATACTTTCTACTTCTCTGTATATATTCCTGTTTGTAATATATCTGTGTTATTCCATATCCATGTTCGAGTTCTTCTTTATTGGTTCTACCTTGGACTATCACCGTGGTACAAGGAACCGGACCATAACAGGAATGACTGCAATACACTTTCCCCTCCCCAATTTATAGGCAGAAACACACAAATGCATGCTGGGATTTCTTCCTAGCCAATAAAATAGGCTGGTAATTGGTTTCATTTGATCAGTCCCAATCTGTCTTTTCTTGTCTTGAACTCAGAACGCTATGTTTGTTTCTCTGAATTTGCTCTTGTATGTCAACCCCAATTATCAGTTTGTGAACTTTTTGCCTTATTACTGTTAATTTGCCTTGCATATGTTGCTTACTTGTTTTTGTACTATTTTTGTACTGTTCTTTGCTTTTCTTTTGCTTGTTATTGCTTATTGCCAACTTTGTGAAATTCTGTTTGTTGGGCAGTTCTGCCATTTAATTACATTTAACAATGGCCATTCACTCTACACTTCTCCACTGTCACCTATCTACAAGGTAGATTGACCTACGTAGCACTGACTAGTAGCCAGTCTAGGAAATGAAAAACTCTTAATTATAAACCACAAAGAAGGTAACAGAATAGCACTATTCAATATATTCCAAGAAGTCATAGCAATTCTCAGATATTAAATAAAAGAAGTATGATCCCCCTACATTTGAACGTAAGGTGGAACTTAAAAAAAAAAAATTCCAGTCAGTTTTGCTACTCAGTTGCCATAATGGAAATGAAAATTGTCAAATTTAAGGAATTAATGAAAGAATTACTGACGGGCAGAAGACAGATCTTCTATTAATCATGTGTTCTTGTATAAATATTTATATGTCTATGTTGTGCACATTGCATTTGTCTTGTGAGAGAGATAATTTCAGCAATATGAAACATTGCTTTATATTATGCAGCATAAAACACTTACCAACAATATTTTCCCAATCCATGTTTTTGATGAAGAAATAAAATTAGCTTTAAAGAAATTTACAAACAATAACCAAAGCAACCAACTTGATATAAACAAAAAAATAACGATTCCATTAAATTATTTTATTGTAACCAGATGTAGCCTAATTATAAACAAGATGAAAAGGCTGTTATGAATAATCAAGAGTGGTCTCCCCTTGTTTTGTTACTCTCCTTTTTGAGAGAGTTATTTCTGTTTACTGGGACTATAAAAGGTCACTATACACGAACCATGTATTCTCAGTTAAGAGTTTCTTAAAGCCTACACCTGCATACTTTTGTTATTACAAAGGCTATTAAAATTATAATCTGCCAGTATATAAAAGTTATTGATCCTAACAAATACCTGAAATTTATCATCTATTATAAAAATTGCAAACATCTAATCTAATACTCAGAAATAATTAATCACCTCAAAAACCTACACTATATGTCCTTTGGGAGGTTGTATACACTAACAGTTAACGAACATCATTAAATTCTTACATTGGCCACGCATGCACCACACTCTCTCATGGGCTGACTTGTCATTTGTCAAAATTTGGTGTAATCTAGGCACATATAAATCAACATATAATGAATAAACAAAATAATATTAGCATAAGACAGATTATAGTAGATAAGACCAAAATTCTATATAGGACACAATGCAAAGAAATTCTGAAGGGTGTTAAAATTGAAGCAGCCATCATTAAATATGGTAGATTTCTCCATGGGATTTGAAATTTTGACGTGTGTTTTAAAAAAAACAAAACAAAGTACACATGAAAATTCAATCTTTAAAATAGACTTTGAATGCCGACTTTTGGTACTAACAGAGAGAAGTAGGGAGGTAGTTTGTTTTTTTATGGTGAGCTAGTTTCTGCTTTCTATGGCTTATCAACCTTTTGCAGGTTATTTAAAACCAGAAAATATTTCTAGATTATGATAATTTGGGGAGATAATCATGATTTATGATATGATTTCTACCAATTAACCCATAGCTGTGGGGAGAAAATGTGAATTCATATCTTTCCCAAAGGTATTTGTGTGTTATTGAATAAAATAAACCCAATTGGAATTGGAGCTTGGTATTCTGATTTACAATTCTGAGGCATTATCCATTAAACCACTAGAACATTCAAGCTTACAGCACCTGTTGTTCCCAAGTGGTCACCCATCTAGGTAAGGACCAGGTTTGATGTTGCTTAACTTTTGTGATTGTATCAGAACCAGCATTTTAACATGATATGGCTATAACCACTACACTAACAGGAAGATTGGTACAATGTGATCTCCAAACATTAACTATCAGTACATTTGTGTGCTATAACAATCTACAATACTTAAATTGTATTAATAACTGTGTTCTTCTTTACTTGCCAGTTTGTTTACTTTAGAGCATGCTTATCTTATATATGCACTCATGTTTGTCTGTGTTGGTCTAACCAACACCATCCGTCTGTCTTGTTTTCAGAATACTACCAACAGTAGCAACAACTAAAAGGGATAGCATATGTAACTAGAAGGGAAAATAATATGGTCAAGTTGTTGACTTTATACACTACTTTAAATGAAAAGTTAGGAAGGACCTCCACACCATCAATATTAGAAAGAATGATAAGTTATTGAACTTGAGAAACCTATTCTCCTGAAAAACTGCATTCACAGAAAGATTTTATAAATTTCAACCAACAGTAAATCTAAATGTTCAGTCAATGAATGTCAAATATTTCCTTGTATGGAAACAATAATCTTATCATTACTAACTCTCTACTTCTATCAGTCGGATTTCTTTTATCTCCCAACTCCTTTCCATCCATTTTATTTTCTACTGACTCACTACTGTTGGTCCATTTTCTTGTATCTCTCAAATCCTGTGTATTCATTTTCTTTCCTTCTGTCTTCCTTCTTCTGTCTGTCCATTTTCTTTCCTTCTATCCCCCCCACTTCTCTCCATTCATTTTCTTTCCTTCTATCTCCCTACTCCTCTTCATCCGTTTTCTTTCCTTCTATCGCCCCCACTTCTCTCCATTCATTTTCTTTCCTTCTATCTCCCTACTCCTCTTCATCCGTCTTCTTTCCTTCTATCCCCCCCCCACTTCTCTCCATTCATTTTCTTTCCTTCTATCTCCCTACTCCTGTTCATTCGTCTTCTTTCCTTCTATCTCCCTACTCCTGTTCATTCGTCTTCTTTCCTTCTATCTCCCTACTCCTGTTCATTCGTCTTCTTTCCTTCTATCTCCCTACTCCTGTTCATTCGTCTTCTTTCCTTCTATCTCCCTACTCCTGTTCATTCGTCTTCTTTCCTTCTATCTCCCTACTCCTGTTCATTCGTCTTCTTTCCTTCTATCCACCCCACTTCTCTCCATTCATTTTCTTTCCTTCTATCTCCCTACTCCTCTTCATCCGTCTTCTTTATTCTATACCCCCCCACTTCTCTCCATTCATTTTCCTTCCTTCTATCTCCCTACTCCCGTTCGTCCGTCTTCTTTCCTTCTATCCCCCCCACTTCTCTCCATTCATTTTCTTTCCTTCTATCTCCCTACTCCTGTTCGTCCGTCTTCTTTCCTTCTATCCCCCCCACTTCTCTCCATTCATTTTCTTTCCTTCAATCGCCCCCACTTCTCTCCATTCATTTTCTTTCCTTCTATCTCCCTACTCCTCTTCATCCGTCTTCTTTCCTTCTATCCCCCCACTTCTCTCCATTCATTTTCTTTCCTTCTATCTCCCTACTCCAGTTCATTCGTCTTCTTTCCTTCTATCACCCCACTTCTCTCCATTCATTTTCTTTCCTTCTATCTCCCTACTCCTCTTCATCCGTCTTCTTTCCTTCTATCCCCCCACTTCTCTCCATTCATTTTCTTTCCTTCTATCTCCCTACTCCTCTTCATCCGTCTTCTTTATTCTATCCCCCCCCACTTCTCTCCATTTTCCTTCCTTCTATCTCCCTACTCCTGTTCGTCCGTCTTCTTTCCTTCTATCCCCCCCACTTCTCTCCATTCATTTTCTTTCCTTCAATCGCCCCCACTTCTCTCCATTCATTTTCTTTCCTTCTATCTCCCTACTCCTCTTCATCCGTCTTCTTTCCTTCTATCCCCCCACTTCTCTCCATTCATTTTCTTTCCTTCTATCTCCTTACTCCAGTTCATTCGTCTTCTTTCCTTCTATCACCCCACTTCTCTCCATTCATTATCTTTCCTTCTATCTCCCTACTCCTCTTCATCCGTCTTCTTTCCTTCTATCCCCCCCACTTCTCTCCATTCATTTTCTTTCCTTCTATCTCCCTACTCCTGTTCATTCGTCTTCTTTCCTTCTATCACCCCACTTCTCTCCATTCATTTTCTTTCCTTCTATCTCCCTACTCCTCTTCATCCGTCTTCTTTATTCTATCCCCCCCCCCACTTCTCTCCATTAATTTTCCTTCCTTCTATCTCCCTACTCGTGTTTATCCGTCTTCTTTCCTTCTATTCACCCCCACTTCTCTCCATTCATTTTCTTTCCTTCTATCTCCCTACTCCTGTTTGTCCGTTTTCTTTCCTTCTATCCCCACCACTTCTCTCCATTCATTTTCTTTCCTTCTATCTCCCTACTCCCGTTCGTCCGTCTTCTTTCTTTCTATCCCCCCCCACTTCTCTCCATTCATTTTCTTTCCTTCTATCTCCCTACTCCCGTTCGTCCGTCTTCTTTCCTTCTATCCCCCCCCCACTTCTCTCCATTCATTTTCTTTCCTTCTATCTCCCTACTCCCGTTCGTCCGTCTTCTTTCCTTCTATCCCCCCCCCACTTCTCTCCATTCATTTTCTTTCCTTCTATCTCCCTACTCCCGTTCATCCGTCTTCTTTCCTTCTATCCCCCCACTTCTCTCCATTCATTTTCTTTTTCTCTATCTCCCTTCTCCTGTCTATTCACTTTCTTTGCTTCTATGCCCTTCTCCTGTTCATCTATTTTCTTTCTTTCTATCTCCCTACTCCTCTCTGTTCATTTTCTTTCTTTCTTTTCATTTTTAGTCTATATATTTGAAAGTAACTCACCATTTTTCTCTATCATGCAAATTCCAAGAAAATGTATGTACCATTTTTCTAATAATAATTATAAAAATATATCTAATACATATATTTATAAGTAAACATATCCTCAAGTCTTAAGATTCTAAAATGTATTTCTCTATGTTTGACTTTTAACCTTTTATCAATTTTACTGCATTATTTCACTTTCTCATCTTCCTATTTTATTCCCAATATCTGTATCCATTGACAGGAGGTGTTTTTTGATATTCTAATGTCATATTACTTTCATAAAAGCTTTGAGGATTTGACATACATGACAAAGACAAAGAGACATGTAAATAAATAAAAAAAGAAAAAAAAATGAAAGCATTTATAAAATTGTGTAGTCAAACTTTTCTTTTTGTTAAGAAAAATGTATATATTAGATTTTTTTGCTCTTATTAACGTTCCCCAAATGCAAAGCTCGAGATCCACTCAATGAAGAGAGTTACTGAATCAGTTGGGTGATATGAATGTAAGATGATGTAAGAAAGATGTTAAATGTGTTTTTGTTTTTTTTTTGTTTTTTTTTTTATCCCATATCGACTGTATGGACATTGTCAATCAATTTTTGAAACTGCTTTTCATTCCTAATATCAAAAATTGTTTTTCTCACTATTTTTTTCCTCTAACCTTAAGAGAATTAGATATCTGCCAAAAGTTTTGTAGAAAACAATATCATATTTGAGAGAATTCATTCGATAGAGTGCAGATGTCAAGGAAGACCCAACAATGTCATTTATTTCATTATATTTATGGATTACAGCCAGTTTCCTCACCAATATCTTTTTTTTTTTTTATATCACAATGTTTTGTTTTTTTTTTGGTGGTAAGCCACAATTTCCTCTAGCCTTTCCCAGATGTCCGTTGTCCTCAGTAACCTTTCAGGAATGCTGAAAAAACCATTTTAGTTGGTGTACTGAGGGGAAGGATTAATTAAGTGCCTGATATGGTTATAAAATGCTTGAGTCAAAGATATAATCAATTTATAATATTTTACATATATATTAAATATATATTATTACATATATTTACACTATATTATTTTCACCTCATAACTGAAATTACCCCTAATTGCATTTGTTCCCAAGTCCTCCCGAACACAGGGTGGTAGCACCTGTTAGGGTCTCTGTTATAAGTGAAAACACAACCACAAACAAAAATCAATACACTATGAAAATATAAAAATACATTTTTATAGTAAAAATACCAGCAATACATTTTTAGAAAAGAAAATTACTAGTAATATATTTTTGTAGTGAAGTTATAGCAATATAATTTTCATAAAAAAATTATCAACAATTTTATAAAAAGAAATACCAGCAATACATTTTTCTAGAAAAATGACCAACAATACATTTTTCCAAAAAAATTATAATAATCATCATCCCCTTAACTTTTACACTTGTAGGACAGATCTGAATGCAGAAGCCACACTAACTGTTTTCCACAACAGTCTATTAATGGCAGCCATCAGCAATTCTGGTACAGTCATACCTGTCCATTTTTTGACATTGTCCAAACAGTTTTTGTGTTGGTGTTCTCTCTGATGTCCACCTTCAATGGTACCTTGCATGATGGTCTTGCACAGGTTGCTGTGCCTTGTAATGTGTTCTAACCATGCAATTTTTCTCCATTTGACAGTGGCGAGAAGAGGTTCCAGGTGTACCACAAAACTTTCAACCCTCTTCTGCACAAATTCATTGTTTCTTTTTGTTCCCAATAGAAAATGGCACTTGCATCCTTCTCTCTTTATCTGCCAACAGTGTCCACATTTCACATCCATAGAGGAAAATGGAGACTACAAGCAATTTCTACAGTCTGTACTTTGTTTGAAAGTTGATTTTGCTCGTCCATATTGGATAATGGCTTGGAATTGCTAATCAGAGAGCCAAGTTTCAACTCCATTTGGGATTGTTATATTCATTTACACATGAACACCCTTGGGAAAGTATAAATCTACCTCTTATCCCCTCCTGCTGCTTTGGGTTAATTAGTAGGACTTGTATCACTAAATAACCAAAAAAATTCTTACAATCAATAAGTATTTTCTGGCTTTAAATAACCGGCAAAGGGTTGATAAGCCATAAAAAACAAATCAATCAAGCATATTAAATATAGTCTTGTTAAAACCTTTAAATTTCATGCCAAGAAATACCAAATAATAAATAACTATGACAAATATAGGAAATAAATTTTAAAATATGGCGCGTATCAGATTTTTTTGAAAATGCGACGTGAAATGTTGATGAAAGCTATCATTTGATCAATGGAATTATATTGCCTTCATTCTTATACCTGTCATGTCCGGAGCTCTTCATTGGGAATTTCAAAGGACCCAAAAGCATCAATTCTTCTTGTTGTTGACCTGCCTCTACCCTTAGCAATTCTATACTTCTGCACTACCTAACCCAAGGATAGAACACATGATGCTCAAAGGACCCAAAGTATATATCTCATGGGACTTTATAAGACACTAAGGCCACTAAGACACATGGGGTTACTGAGTGTGAAAGAGTGTAAGAAAAAAAAAATCATTATTAAAGCGAGAGAACAATAAAAGGGCAGGAACTAAGAGGACAGAAGGTAATGATTGACATTGCAATTGAATTTTTGGAGTTGAAAAGCATGAAGCCGGAAGAGAGTTCTACAGGCATGAAGTGTGAGAGAAGAAATATTTATAAAACTCATTATATATATATATATATATATATATATATATATACATATAAAATAAAGAAAATTTTATATATATATATATATATATACATATAAAATAAAGAAAATTTTATATATATATATATGTATGTGTGTGTGTGTGTAAAAATATATAGAAAATAGGAAAGAACTTGTTAGTTAAATAATCCAAAGTTCTTTCGTATTTTTGTTATTATTTTTAAAAAATAGTGTTCGATACAAAAGTAGAGCATAAATATAATTATTTATTTAAAAATATGATTCCAACGCTACATAAGAGTTCTCATGTTTCAAAACAAGAGCCGAAAGCTTCAATATAATTATTTGAATTAAATTGAATTAAATACAAAG
Organism: Acanthosepion lycidas; assembly: GCA_963932145.1. Taxonomy (NCBI): domain Eukaryota; kingdom Metazoa; phylum Mollusca; class Cephalopoda; order Sepiida; family Sepiidae; genus Acanthosepion; species Acanthosepion lycidas. The sequence goes on along the minus strand of OZ010583.1, from coordinate 37,551,126 downwards.
CCCTGTTCCATCTTCAACCGAAATTTCAGAGCTTGGTACTTTAATTCAATTTAATTCCAATAATTATATTGAAGTTTCCGGCTCTTGTTTTAAAACATGAGAACTCTTATGTAGCGTTGGAATCTTATTTTTAAATAAATAATTATATATATATATATATATATATATATATATATATATATAAAACATAGTACGAAGCCAAACTGCTGTCAGTCAGTAGGATACTCAGAGATAAGGCATTTAGCAGTCTTTGTGATAAAGTGCTCAATATCAAAGATAGAGCATTAATAGAATTAATATAAATAAAATTTTGTCACTTATCTGATTTATGTTATTCTGAATACAGAGTTTTGTAGGTGGAACTGTCCATCCACTCTAAAGTAGGTATCAGCAATTTGCAGCTTATATTTTCAATTTTTTCTTTTTTATATACTTATCATTAGTGTAAGTTTTTATGTATTGTTTGGGTTTGTGTGTATGTTTGCAACCATGCACCCATCTGTTCAGATGTGTATTCACACATCTGCATGTATGCATGTACATATTATTCACTGAATATTTGTATATTTTCTAAGGAAATGTGAATATTTGAAAGTATTCACCATAAATAGTTTATTCTGTATTTAGTTTTGAATAATTTCTGTAAATTTTAGAAGTTTCAATCTATTATAGTTATAGTTGTGGATTTTTGTAAAAATTGGTGCAGGAAAAATTTATTCGCCCCCTCCTCCTTATGGGAATATGAATTAATAATGCACTGTGACAATTATATTGTTTTGTTTTTTTTTCTTAATACAAACACCTTTTGAAAATGGAATAGTATTGACCTGATTCTGTAACATCTTAAAAGGTAATGAAGAAGACAATATGTGAGTGCCACATATCCATCTATTCACCCTGTAAATAGCAAAGCAGACTAGGCTTTCCAACCAGTCTTGGAGAAGTAAAACACTGAATTCACCTAATGCCAGATTAGGGCTGATAACACTGCAGATTCATCACAGAAGCACCAGACCAGATGCGGCAGTAATATTCAATGCCTAGGTGAATGGGAGACTTATAAATATATAAGACAGATTCTAATGAGGAAAAAATCTCTTATGATAAATTTAATGGTAATTTGCTTTATCTATTTGTACAGTCTATGTAAAAAGAATGAATATATTTTATTTTCATGTAGAACATGATTCACACTTTACTGTTCACAGATGGTGCAAAATTGTTTTTAGGCTGTTCAGCACATTGTCTTGTAGCAAAGATGATATTTAGAAACCTGTATAAATTCTGAATTTTGACTATGTTAGAAAGGAAAAAGATGAAGGTTGCTCTCATGAAAAAGTATCCATGACCATACGTACAGGGTGACTATTGGCGAGAGGCAAATTAATATTATTAGTCATTTTAGTGAAATAAAATGATCATCATTAGGTATATACCTTCGAGCTTCAAATAGATGGTCCTTGTATGATCATCAAAGTTAAACAATATTGAGGCTGGTTAATACCTAGATGGGGGACCTATACTGTTAGTTTGGATGTTTGGGTGATGTAATGGATTATTGTTTGGAATTGTTAATCAGAGAGCAGTGTTTCAATTCCAGCTTGGTTCGTTACATTCAATTACAGGCAAATACTCTTGGGAATCCACCTCTTCTACCCCCAGCTTTGGGTTAATTAGTATCACAAAACCATTATTATCTCCAGAAAAGAATTGTTAAAATCTAAAACCATGTTTTCTGACTTTAAATAACCTGAAAATGGTTGATAACATATCAGTCAAGCAAATTAAATATGATCCTGTTAAAACCTGTAAATTTCATACCAAATCAGTATTTTCCTAATATTTATTCAGTATTTTTTTTTTCAATTTTTAAAATATTTTCCTTATATTTTTCAATATTTTCACAATAATTGTCCAACATTTATCCAATATTTTTCACTATTTATTCAAGACATTTAACAAAATTAAAAAAAAAAATGAACAAGTTTTCTTTACATATTTAATTCATATTTGATCCATACATAATTTTTTTTTACAGGAAATATTTGCCACAATGTTGTTGATAGAGGATATTTTTTTAAAACTGTTTTTTTTTCTTTCTCTTTGCAGCTTCCTTCAGTATGGCAGCTTCCCTATCATCAAAGTCAATAATAAAACATTCCCAGAAAATTTTTATCTCAAGCGCACTTTTTCTGAACGGTTCATCCTGCGATCAGACAACAGGACGACAGTCATCAATATGGATGCTCCCAGAGCAGGACCATGGTTTGCAGCAGCATTTCTACCGACACCCAATCAAAAGATACAACAGAAGGTACTGTTTAATGCATTTTTTAAAATACTGTTTTCGTTTAAAAACAAAAAAGAATAACAAAAAAAAAACCTTAATCATCTTTTTATTTATTTATTTTTCTTTTAATTGACCTAGAAAGAACAGCCTCCAGCAGTGTAAATTACCATGAATTTTATTTCGAAGGTGAAAAATTTTTATAAAGAAATTGCAATTTATTATTTATTTATTTATATTGTCGTTTTCCTTAGAGATGAATGCAAGATTCCTTTAAGAGAAGAGATGATAAAATCATTTTCTATTTAATACACTTGTTCTTTTTATTATTTTTCTTTCCCTCCCTCCCTCTCTCTCTCTCACTCTCTTTCTCTCTCTCTCTCTATATATATATATAATGCTGTCTTACATTAGAACTTGCACATACCCACTATAAAACTGTACATTTTGTTTCAATGTTAAAATCACATTGTGATTCCCCACCTGATGAAACGTTAAAAAAGTTTTTAAAAAATGTTGAAACAAGATGTACAGTTTTGTAGTGGGCATATGCATATTCTAATGTAACACTGCATAATAAACATTTACAGCTCTTCTTTTGTATTGAGCTCTGTTTTAAATTAATGTTTTGAACACTGAAATCTTACTCTCCGTTCTTTTACATTTGGAGATATATAGTCATCCACAGACTGTTTCACAGTTCATCAGTGTGGCTAGACATCTGGTTGCCTCTAGCTAGGAAATAAACTTGGCTGAATTGGTGTTAGTTAGGGATCCTACTCCTAAGCCATTGGTGCATGGCAGGGATGAAGGTGAATTTAAGTGTATTTATTTTTAGGTAAACACACAGTGACTGAAAAAACTCGATTCACTTTACCTAAGGGTCTTGTATGATTAGCAGTAATAGTGACTGTTTACAAACCCACACTTCCTCCCCAGATAGCTCTACCGAAATAAATTTTTCAGGAGCATATATATTCTCATCCACAGACAGACTGTTTTGCTCTATCACAGCTCATCAGTGTGGCTAGATGTCTGGTTGACTCTAGCTAGGATCGAAACCCAGCTGAATTGGTGACATTCATGGATTCTACTCCTAAGCCTTGACACATGGCAGAGATGAAGGTGAATTTAAGTGTACTTATTTTTAGAGTGACTGAGTGAACTCGATTCAATTTACTGAAGAGTCTTGCATATATATATATATATATATATATATATATATGTTTTAATATATTTTCTGTTTATACATTTTTACTGTGCCCTGAATGTTCAAGAAATTTCATAGAAAATATGTGTTCTCCAACAGGAATTGAACCTGTATCCTATATGGAGCCATCATTAACCCTGATGTACTATGACTGCTCAACCACAGAGGACTTCCGGTTATAGCACGTCAGGCTTATTGATGATTTTGCATAGGATACAGTTTCTGTCAGAGAATGCATATTTTCTATGAAATTTCTTTAACATTCAGCCTGGTAAATGTAATTAATTCTGTTTAATAAAAAAAAAAACAGACCATTTATTCAAATAAGTGTATCCATAAAAAAAATGTATAAACATAAAATATATTAAAATATTTGTTGTATTTAATCCATTTCATATAATAATAATAATAATATATATATATATATATATATATATATATATGTATATAAAGTTTTGTTGTATGATCCAGTGTCTGATCTGTTAAATAGTAAACAGTATAGTATAATAATAGTGTTTTTTTTTTTCTTTCACATTTCTCATCTTTTTTAAGCAATGGCACACAAATTAAAAAAATCACAACACACTTAGCAAAATTTCTAAAGGGTATACATTTAAATGTTATGAAATAAAACCATGTATTTTAAAAATATACACACACCAATTATGAACTTACTTTATTTCAATGTTTCTATTCAACTATTTGTGCAGCTTATTTAGTGTGAAACATTTTCCTGGTGTTTTTTTACGATTTCTTCAATGTTTCTTCAGTGTGAGAAGCAGACCCTCATTTCTTCTTCAGTTGAGCGTCTTTCTCGCTTCTTATTTTTTATGTTATTTAATATAATGTATATATATATATATATATATATATATATAAAGCTATGTTATTTAGGATGGAAAAGCCTAATTCACATAAATAAGAAGTAGAAAATTGCAATAAAACAGATAAGGTCTTTATAGCTAATGTGGGATATTCCATTTTTATTGAAATCCAAAATGTATCAATGGGTACTGTCGAATGTTTAATTTTGAGCCCTCTATCACTGTGGTAAGACAACCCGATTACCTCCCCTGTCTTATAATTTTCATATGTCAATGCTGTCTTAGCCAAAACAGCAAGACTCTTCAGTTACTTTCAATAAAGGCACATTAAGCGGAACTAGACTCCAAGTTTTCATTACAATTTATTGAATGTAATTATGGACAAATACCTTAAACCAGAATGTCTCAACTTGGCATCTGCAGACCTGTCTTCTACTGACTCCTGGAAATATTGGAAACCATTATTTCAAGGATTCTTGCTTGCACTGGAAAACGGTTCATCTACTCCTATTACTGATACGGATAATGTACCATGTTTCCATATCTGTATATACCAATATTTCTCACTGCAAAACTTCATGGATGTTTTGGATGGAATTTTTGTGAAGAGATGAAACATAATCTTTATGTGGAATGTAGGAGCAACTACCCACCAATCCCCTGAAGAGGGGTTAGAATAGTATCTTCAGTGCTTAAAAATCTTAAGTCAAGACTGCGACTTTCAAGCGATGACAGCAGATCAGGAAAAGGATGTACTTATCAGAGACTCCCCTTATAAATGGATCAGAATCAAACTATACCCGTCAAAGATTGCTGGAAAATAAACAACTAGATTTAGCTACTGCTTGTGAGCAGGCACTTAACTTGAAGATGGCAGAAAAAAGCAATCTTGTTTATACCTACAAACAAGTGTTGCAGAGGCTGCTCTAAGCACTCACACTCCTACTAGTCCAAAGAGGAAAAAAAAAGTAACCACTGATAGACTTCTTTATTTCTGCATGACCCCCCCACCCAAGCCCACCAGTTCAAATTTTTCTCTATCTGGAAGACACTCCTAGTACTGCAGCCAGATGATATTTTCCTGGTCTGAAACTACACCTCAGGTCATGTCGCCCAGACAGGAAAACTAAATGTCATAAATGCTGGCAGGAGGGACATTTCTCTAAGCTTTGTCGATCGAGTTTTTTTTCACCTGGTTTGAATGCTCTCATTGCGGCTAGTATTGTGTCAACTGCAAACCCTAAATGTCTATATTAACGGTAAAAATAAATGAGGTAGAAATGAATGCTCTAGTCAACACAGGAATCTCAGAGAGTTTTAATAGCACTGATATTGCAAAAAGAAACAGCTTTAAAATCGTACATTGTAATAGTCAGGTGGTTATGGTGATTGCTTCACTATCTTTGCAGGTTAGAGGATACATTTTGGCCGTCCCAGAGTTGAATCAAACTAACTACACTAACACCAAATTTTTTGTGATGCTGAATCCGTGCTGCTATACTGGGCCATGATATCCTCAAACAGCATTCTTGTATTAATCTCCCTTTTGGGAGCCCTAAACCAGCGTTGAACATATGTGGCTTAGCCGCTTATAAATATATAATACCCCTCTCTTTATGAAAACTTCACCAAAAACTGTCAAACAGTGGCCACCAAATTTTGAAAATATAATTATAACAAGTCCATCTCTCTTTCCCCCTTCCCACTATCTCTCTTTTTACCATAAGACTCACTTGTATACATTTTCTACAATTCATTTCCGTTTTATTAACCATCTAAAGAGGTCAAGTTTTCTGTCACTCCTCCTACTCCAATATAAAACATACTTAAGAGAGATATAAAATTACCCCTTCCCTATACTTTATATTGTCTGTTTAACTACCACTCTCAACCCCCTCTATTAAATTACAAAAATTACACTACCCACCAATTTCTAATCCCATTTTTTCTCTCAATTCGTTGTTGGAAGTTTTACCTGATGATCCTGAATCCTTAAAAAAGGATTTAGGTGAAATAAATTATCGTAATGGTACCTTAAAGTGGTTTGTTTTTCATTACATATATATATATATATATATATATAAAGAAATATAGTCTTAAGGTGTGCTATATTTATGGAATAAAGTGCTCAATATCAGAGATAGAGCGTGTGTAAATATAAAAGTGAACATAGAAGTCAACACTTAGAGGCGACAGTCTGTTTCATGCTATATGTTGCCTGACGATTGCATATATCATGAAACACTGTCGCCTCTAAGTGTTGACTTCTATGTTCACTTTTATATTTACATACGCTCTATCTCTGATATTGAGCACTTTATTCCATAAATATAGCACACCTTAAGACTATATTTCTTTATATATATATATCTATATATCTATATATATATATATATATATATATATATAAAAATCATCATTAAGCCTGTCGTGCTATGACTGTTCAGCCACAGAGAACTTCTGGTTATAGCACATCAGGCTTAATGATGGTTTTGTATTGAATACAGGTTCAATTCCTGTTGTAGAATACACATTTTCTACAAAATTTCTCAAACATCCAGGCCAGTTAATGTAATTAATACTGTTTAATTAAAAAAAACAGTGCATTTACTCAAATAATTGAATCCATAAAAAACGTATAAACAGAAAATATTTAATCCATTTCATATATATATATATATATATATATATATATATATATATATATATATATGTATATTAATGTTATTTAGAGTTGAGAAGCCTAATTTGCATAAATTAGAAGTAGAAAATTGAAATAAAACTGATAAAGCCTTTTTATATAATGTGGGATATTGCTTTTGTATTGAAATCCAAATTGTGTCACTGTGTTCGGTCGAATGTTTTATTTTGAGCACTTGATTACTAGAAATGATGGTCAGATCTTCTTTATATAACTGAAGCCCAATATTAGAAATAACTTTTATGAATGGATTTTGTATCTAGTCATATTTTTCTGTGCTCAATGATGGAAACTAATAGTCAGTGTTTTAGTCAAAGGCTTTCAGATTGGTCACCATATTGGTGATGATTTCTTTAATGCAGATGGTACACATCAAAGAATAGTGAAAAGAATTTTTTGAAAAAAAGTTTAATACTTATCTATTTATTCAAATACTATTGCTGTACCATTAAATAGGAGTAGATTGGCTTCTCTATAGTGCAGTTCATACTTCTCCCAGATCTTTTGAAGAGGAGTAGAGTATTAGTCTTTGTTTCCTGTTTTGTATTGTGTTTCCAGTTGCTTCAGCTCTGTATTTCTAAAATCTCCACCTGAAATCTTAATTTTTATTCAACACATTATTATTATTATTATTATTTTCCTCTCTCAAAATAAGTAGATAGGTTTGCTTATCATCCAGTTTGCACTCCTCTCTGTTATTTTTAACAGAGGTTCATCCCTTCTTTATTGTTTAGGATTGGGTTTCTGGTTCCTTCTAAAGTTTACTTCAACACTCTACTCCTAATGTCTCCAGCTGAATTTTATTTGCAAATTAAATCCTGACCTCTTCAAGTCTAGAATTATCTGTCTATCTTTCCTATTATCTTGCCTTTTCTTACGTTAATACAACTCTGTACAGTAACCCTCTATCTTGAGTGGCCCTTGTATTGGGTGAACATTAGTAAAAAAAAAAAAGACTACTTCCACACCCACATATATGTATGCTGTGACAATATTTCATGGCACATTTAAGAGGATCATGTGATATATAATGATAGTATTAACAGTATAATATATAATATTAGTATTAGTAGTATAATATATAATAATATTATTGGTTAATGCAGTGATTCTCAAGCCATGCCTTGGTATGGCAGATGAGAATCACTGCATTAATCAATAATATTATTCCTTTGTTTTTTACTTCATTACTTAGTGAATATTTTTGTTAGGCTTCCATTGTACGGGCTGCGCTGGATAAATTGTCGCCATTTAATATTTTTAATTTCATGCACGTGCATTGCTTGTTTTTGATTTTGTCAACTGCACAGTATAGTAGGTTCAGTTGGGTGTCATCTGTGAGAAAAAGAGCACCATGATGCAATTCACCTCACCAGAAATTTTGAAATGGCATGCTGTACTGTTTGACATTCATGCTAGAAGCTCCAATATGAATATTTCAGAGAGTTTGGGTGTCAATCTGAGGACACTGCAAAGGATTTAGAAAGAGTTGGATGAAGCTAATGGTGATTACGAAGGTACAGCAGTTTGGAAAAGTCACTGTGATCATTCTGATAAGAAAAGAACTCCTGATTGTATTGGTGAAGGCCTCAGACTCAACACAGAGGCCTATATCATGTGACTTGAGGAGGTAGTGCTGCCTTGGGTCAAGAGGGTGGCTGATGGAAAACCCTATGTCTGGCAACAGGACACTGCACTATACCACCCAGTCATGGGAAACCAATCATGGCTATCAGGCAATTTCTGTGACCACACCACCCTTTACATTTGGTCACCTAGCTTCCAGGGTGCAGTTCAGCAAGGGACCAATAAAACTCCTTGTAACACCAAAGATGAACTGAAGGCAAGGATTATGGCAGCATCCACCAACTTAAACAAGGAGACCGTCCAGAAGAGATACAGGAGATTCCAAAGTCTTCTGTAAGTCGTGGTTGAAGCAAATGGCGATTTTATTGAATAAATTTACTCTTTTGTATTTCAGGATATTTTGGGGTAATTTTGGTAAATATATCTGTTAAAATGAAATGTCAGTGTTGTTTTCATTTTTACATAATTTAGACTACAATTTATCCATCTCACACGATATATATTCCGATGTCTATTTAATGATACTATGACAGGATACTATAATATTCAGGGCATTATTTAGCATTTATATTTAATATTCTTTTTCTTTCAATTATTCTTATATATATGTACATTCTATTTTAGATTTTACCTTTCAATGTCTAATTCTTGACATTTTGATATTCAAAGGATTATTTAATATTCATTCATAATATTCTTCTTCTGTCTTAGTTTCCTCACTTTAATTCCTTCATATATACGTAATCTCATTATACATCCCTTTGTATACCTGTATTTGAGTAGATACACTTCGGAAGTGAAAGAGAATGAGAAGACATTAGTGAGGAGAAATGAGAAAAGGAGAATAAAAGAACTGGGTTCAGAAAGACAGAAGATGGTGTTGAATTTAAATCGTTGAAGATTGTATTTATCAAGGAAGCAAGAAAATTAGAAGGGAATTCCAAAGATGGGAAATGCGAGAAAAGAAACTGTTAGAATGGAAGTAGCTGTTACATGTAGATAGTTCAACAGTAAAAATATGGGACCTAGTTGCCAATCTAGTAGTACACTTAAATTCATGCACTCAAGGCACTGAAGAAGAAAGCTCATCAATTGACATGAAAATGTTTGTAGAAAAGACAGAGGGAAGCCATGACATTGTTGGTAAGAAAGTGACTGAAGTTGAGATGCCTGGTCGGAATAGATTACAAAGCTGATCCTTCTGTGAATTTTGTCAACAATCTTGAGATATACAACAGGAGTACTAAACCAGATATGGCAACAGCATACAATTCATGGAAGAATGGTAGATTTATAAATATGCAAGATGGATTCTAATGAGAAACATTTTCTAGCATAACACAATGTGCCAAATTTCCTAGGAGTAGATGTAGCAATTGATTCAACAGAGTCCACAATCCCAATAAGGCATAGAGTGTTGCTTTCCTACAGTTTAGCATCAACCATGCTGATGGCAAGCCAGAAACATTCTCTGTGGTGATTAAATGATAGCAGTTTATTTTAAACAGTATTTATTTCATCTACTGGTTTGTATACTTGAGAAAATTTAATAATAATGTGCCTTTCTGCGAGGATTGGAACCTGCAACCCCTCTACAGGAGGAACTGCTGTCTGATTCACCGTGCTTTGAGTGCTCGGCTACAAAAAGCTTTACAATCAAGTAAGGTTCTATTTTTCCTTTAAAGCGTATTCAACTTGTTCAGATTTTTCTTGAAATATACATCTGCTCCTTTTCTGGTCTGAAATGTAAACAAAGCAATTTCTAGAGAACTAATGGATTTTATTTTTTAATCAGACATGTTTTCATTACTGTAGTTATTACGGATAACAGTATTTGAGTAGACATGAGATGAATGTGATTCAAAGGTAAAATAGAAGCTGGCTTGATTATGAAGTTCTTCCTAGCTGAGTGGACGAAATGCACTAGACCAAAAGGTGGTTCCTCCTGTGGAGAGGGATCCAAGTTCAAATCCTGACAAAAAGGCATAGTTTCATTATTAAGTTTTCTTGGGTACCAGTAGATTATTTACTGTTTAAAATAAATGCAGTGTCTGCTCAAATCCACTGGGAGTAACATTTGAAGTAATAAAAATATGTCATATCAAAAAATAAAATTAATATATTTAATATGCTAAGTGGTGGAGAGGATACTATAATATTCAAAGCATTATTTAATATTCATCTATTATGTTCTATTGTCATGGGACAATAGCCTAATGAATTGAAGTGTTGATTCATGAGTTGTTGACATAGTACTACTGTGAAACAATTTATAGTATTTGGGCCTCGCTAATTGGAGGTGGTCTTTTAAATTCAATGAAGCCCCTTCAAGAATACCTCATTTAGATTTTGATGTTTTTTTTTTTTATCAGTCAGTTATGTGCCATGTGTGATACATGCTTAGGTGATCATATATCTTTTGATACATGACTGACAAGGCAGATTTTTTCCTGCAGTAGGTTGCCATTTCATTCTGTGGTAGACCAGTTGCCATCCAAGGCTATAGAACCTGGTCTGTCCTGCTATTTAACCATAGATGGGGTGAGAAGAGGAGTCATACCTTTCCCATGGGTCAGTCAGTTATGTGCCATGCGTGATACATGCGTAGGCAATCATGTATTTTTCGATACATGACTGACGAGGCAGATTTTTTTCCCGTAGTAGGTTGCCATTTCTTTCTGCAGTAGACCAGTTGCCATCCAATGGTATAGAACCCGGTGTATCCTATTTATCCATAGCTGGGGGGAGGAGAAGAGGATTCATATTTTTCCCAAATGTATTATCATGTAAATGAATTTAATGGGTTCGACTGGAATTCGAACTCGGCTCTCTAATTCCTCAATCCGAGCCACTACCCATTACTCCACCATGCCTCTCTTTCTTTTTTTTTTTTTTTTTTTTTATATATACATTTTGATTTTTCCTGTAGCTTTTCTTTGTTTTGCATAATTTTGTCTATGCTCAATTTTAGACTTCAATGAACGTAGACATATAATAAGTGCAAAATTCCTCAATATTGTATAAATTAGTCTTTTTTTTTCTATAGACATGAGGGCGAATGAAGATGCATCAAAATTCTATTAGTCCGGTATCCTCTTAAGGCCTAAATCCAACCCTGGACACAGCATATAGAAGAAGAGCCTACTTGACAAACTTGAGTAAATAGATGGCAGAACAAGGACTAAAAATACATATATGATCAAACAGGAAAGAGTTATTTGGGACAACAAAAGACAGGAAGTTTTTAGTGAGCTGTCATCACCCATGTCATGGATGGAGATGGTATATAAAAAGGAAGAAGAATTGTAGCATTGACTCTTCTGTTTGTTAAAGGGTTTACCTGTTGTTGAAGATAATTATAGATAGAAATATATTTATGTGAGAGAGATAGCACAATGAACATATTGTGATAGCAGGGGATGAACAAGGTTTAGGATTGAAATTATTAACAAAACTGTACAGACAAGATTTTATTACTGCCTTCCTTTTTTTGTTTCTAAAAAAATCTTTCCATTTGGAATGACTCTTCGTTTATTCTATTTTATTCTTAATTTTGGAAGCTTTGTAGTTTCAAATTTTTAATTAGTAGAATAAGAAATGTTTATAAAGGCATATTTAAATTGAGAATTTCTTGGCAATGCAAATGTATAGTCTAAATAATACTGTACGTTATGGTGTACAAATCGAGTTCTCTAGCCCCTCAAAAATATTCCAAAAATTAAAGGTCAACTTATATGGCAGGTATAAAATGCAAACTTTTACCACCAAGTTATAAAAAAGTGGGATATCACTCCTAGCAATTAGTGTACACCACTTACCATGCCTCCAGCAAGCTGCCACAAATATATCCCACTAAAACTTGTGTTTGATGAACATATTTGGCATATTAACACAGAAACCAATATAAAATAATGAAATAGAAACACAAATTCAGTTATCTATTAACACTACAGCATACATTGTGTCCAAAAGCTAAGTGTAAACATTGTGTCCAACAGCTAAGTGTAAACATTGTGTCCAAAAGCTAAGTGTAAACATTGTGTCCAACAGCTAAGTGTAAACATTGTGTCCAACAGCTAAGTGTAAACATTGTGTCCAACAGCTAAGTGTAAACATTGTGTCCAACAGCTAAGTGTAAATATTGTGTCCAACAGCTAAGTGTAAACATTGTGTCCAACAGCTAAGTGTAAACATAACCGAAGTGCCATTTGATTCAGACGGTCATTGAGACAACTATATATGGTACGCATATCTTCTGTGCAATTTCATGATAATAATGACAATTTAATGACACAAAATGACAGGAAATAAAATCCCACTTTGTATACATCACCACCTGTCGCCTCTAGATGAAAATTTGTTTTTATCTACAGTTTTTAATTTAATACTGAGCATTATAATTAACTTTTAAATTCTATTGTCCAACAAAATGGGTTTGTCGTATGCCTTGCAGATAATAAATCAATTTAATGAAAACATTGCAACAAATATATATGTATTGGTGATCGTTTTTATTGTTCAACAATCAAAGAGCCTACCAGTGGTCCATCCCGCAACTATGCTGAACAAATCTTAGTTACAGAAAAGGGCATGTAATCTGTCATGATCAACAGTTTGAACAATGCCAATATGCTCAAGACTCTGGCTCACAATGGTCTGTGTATTTGCACAATTATTGATGGCTTCCAAACAGTTTCATCGACTCGACATTACTCACAAGTCTTCATCTTAGATATTATCAAGAAGTCACCTCCCTGAAAAATTGACTAAGGTGAGATTCAAATCTGGGTTTCATAGTCAGAATACTAACCCCTCAGCCATGTGCCAACTAATATATGTAGAAATCTTTTATATATATATATATATATATATATATATATATATATATTTAACTATATTGTTGACATGGAAAAAAAAAAAAAAATCTCTTACTATAAAGGTAATTTACATTAACCAGAAAAAAAGGCTTAGACAGAAGTGTCTATCGTTTTAAATTTGGATTTTTTAATGTAACTATAACAACAAGAACATTTCGATTTCATTTTTGCCTTGAAAAAGTCGGAAGACGAAACGCGTCGGCAAAATCTAAGATCTTTTTTCCAATTGTCATTTTATACCAATCTGTCTTGTCCACAGAATTGATCTGGGAATTTAACTATACATATATGTATATATATATATATATAACGGGCGTGTGGCAGAGTGGTTAGAACATTCGCATTCTGACTATGAAACTCGGGTTTGAATCTCACCATGGTCAGTTTGTTAGAAAGGAGATTTTCTGATGTTATTGGACAGAAGGGGGTTCAATCCCAGCATGCAGCACCTTTGGAAAGTGCCCGAATACCACACTACGGGTTGACCCAAGCTTTGTGAGTGAAATTGGGTAGATGGAACCCTTGGGGGCTGTCGATAGCTGTGCTGTCATGAAGTTACAAGGCATCGTGACTGAGAGCTTGAGTGTGCTGGCCTTATCCACATTGTTGATCATGCTACATAACACACTCATTCCAAGAAATTGTGACTAAGGTCTTCTCAGCATACAGTATAAAATCTCAGAGCAGGCATCTGCAATAGGGATTGGTGGCGAGCCACCCTAGTAATGGGTGTCCTCAAATACAAGTGGCCAGCTATTATATATATATATATATATATACACACACACCCAAGTATAGGATTGGTGTATATGGAATAAATTCCAATAATCAAAAAATACTATTCTTAAAAGAGTGCTCAATACAGAGTAGAACAAATATAATTTGAAAATTATGACGTAAATATGGTATAAAATCACTACAAAAATAGCCATTTCGTTTCAACACTTCTGGTGTAACACTATCACTTTTTAAGACACTAGAAGTGTTGAAACAAAATGACTATTTTTGTAGTGATTTTTATAACATGTTTACATTATAATATTCAAATATATATATACATATAAAATATGTATGTATGTGTGTGTGTATATGTGTATATATATATGTGTGTGTGTGTGTGTGTGTATATATTTATATATATGTGTATGTGTGTGTGTATACATATATATATATATCTATTTTAGAGAGAGTCCACCCAAAAACTGTATACACACTTCAGGAAAGGAAAACTTATTTAGATATTGTAATACTAAATTTATTCAGACATCACAAGATTAATACAAGTTACCTTTGGACTCTACATTCACAAGAAACGTTCAAAATGATAGCCTTTAGCTTCCAGTCATTTATTAGTATAGCTAACTACTGCTTTGGCAACATTGACCAAAGTGTCTAGTAGGATAGCTGCACATGCATTTTCAATTTCTTGTCTAAGGGCAGCCTATGTAATGTCATCTGTCAAGAATATATTGTACTACAGTAAACAATGTTATTGCAATTTCATAAAACTATGAAAGACTCTGTATATGTGCCAATTAATATATATATATATATATATATATATATAAAAAACACAATTTAGCTTTATATATCAGATAATGGGATATTCTCTTGCTATGATAAAATGGAGATTTGCTCAACTCTACTTGATATGAACTTTACACCAAGTTGCTAATATATAGCTTTTTCTTTCTTTTGTTTCATATTTTACTTTTAATGATTTAAAAGGCAGGATAAATTTCTTGGTAGTCACTTCTCAACAGGAAGTGGTAAGTCAAGGATGACAAATCTGAACTGTTTATTATTAAATAGACTCTTTGTGGAAGAATATGAAAATATTTAGTAGCTGTATAATATTCCAAAAATTTAAAACGCAATGTGTAAACATAAATGCGCATTTTTATTTTTAATGTAACTCTTTTCTACGTCATAAACTCTCATCATTATTCAATGAGTATTTTTTTATTGAATAAATAATATACAGGAAGTTTAAATATACAGGAAGTGTTGAACAAGGAAATGCAAGTTTTTTTTTTTTGTTGTTGCATAAGTTCAATGCAAATCGAAGACAATGTAAATATTCCCGTGGTTTCTTTTTTTTCTGTTGGTATGGGTAAACTAGTTTAACAATAATCATTGACTTTTCATCAGTGTGTTAATTTATTCTGATTGTTCATTAGATTGTAATTTATAATGCAAGTCTGTTGTAAAGTGATAAGAATTTATTTGTGTTATTATTATTATTATTATTATTATTATTATTAACAACTATCTGACATAATGGATTTTCTTGTTGAATAATTTCCTTACAATATATATCTGGACGAGTCACAGTTATATATATTGCTACTGGCTATTTCTCGGTTTCATGGTTTTGTTCTTTCTCACCTTGAAGTCAAAACGATCTAACCACTTTTGCACAATTTTTACTTTGTGAATTTTTTGCTTTATTACTGTTAGTTTGCTTCTGATTGCATATATTGTTTGCCTCATACTATTTTTTTAGCTTGTTCATTTTCCCTCTCCTCTTCTTATTGTTTATTGGGAACCTTGTCAATTACACTTGTTGAGAATTTTGTCAGTTAGACTTAACCATGGCCCATTATTCCACACTTGTCAATTTTAATGTATAAGGACCCAACAGGTCAGTTTTTAACTGAATTGCTAGATTACCAATGCAGATTCTAGTGTTGAAGGCTTGTGTAGAACCAACCACACATTTTAGAAGTGCTGTGAGAAAAATGTGTCATGAATGACAAGACTGAAGATAATTCCTTTGGGCGATTCAGATTTTATTCAACTCAAAATGACATACAAAGTGTAAACAAAGATGATGATTTTAGAACTCTTCTATGAAGGTAGAACAACCCCTTAATAAGGGCAGATAATTATAATAATAATAATAATATTATTTTACCACAGCCATCAAGTTTTCAAACACCCCTCCCCAGATTTTTTTCCCCTATACTAGCTGCCACCCAAAGCAAGAAAGCTCAGTCTACTCTGCTTTTTAATCCATAGCTAGGAAGAGATGTATTCTTGCTTTTTTCAAGGGCATTAATGTAAAGTGAGCAAAACAGTATTGACAAGAATTTGAATGCTGTTTACTCATTCCATATTGCTTGACCGAGAAGGAAATTCCATTTGAACATCACCTTCCCAAGAGCCGCTACATTGTGGAAGAAATTTCCGAGAGGAAGCATTCCTGATTACTACAATCTTAACTTCTTCAAATTTAGAGTTAGCCATTATCTCTTCTACATAACCTCATAAACTGAGCTTCTTACCTCCTCCTCTTATACTTACACAACAATATCATTCATTAACTCTCAAATTTGAGTGGTTCTTGGGCTTTTCATTGGGTAAACATTAGTAAAAAAAACAAAAAAAATAACTTGCATTCATTCAATATTAAAATTCTTTGAATATATCAAATATTATATCTATGGTCATCCTTGGGTGGGAGGAAATACATAATTCCCTACCACCACCACTAATTTGAACTTAAACATGTTTGTAATCAATAAAGGATCTTGGTGCTGTACAATAAATTTATGCTACCCCAACATTGTGTTTCCATATAAATAGACTATTATTATTTGTTATCATGTGATACGGTTGGATCAAGATATATTCCAAATTATACTTTTACTCCTCCCACTCATAAAACGGATCAGTTATATTTACCCCTATGATTGGAAAATTAACAACAGACACCAATTAATATAGACAACCAGTTAATAAATACATTTTTCATAGCTTAATAAATTAAATCAGCAGCAGAAGAAGTAGAAAGAACTCAACAAAAATGAATGAAATAGTTGTGAATCGTGATATTATGTATAAATTTACCAGCTGCTCCACTATTCTTTAAATACATTTCTTGATTCTTTTTTTTTTTTATTATTATTTCACCCAACACAAGGCAATGAAGAAACTAAGATATAAATGGGTTACTGTGTGTGAAAGAATATATGAAAAAGGAAAACATTATTAAAGAGAGAGATCAATGAAAAAAACTAAGAAAACTGAGATTATGATTGACATATCATTTAATTTTTTGAAGGTCAAAGTTGACTCGAAAGCAAGAAGCTGGAGAGCTCCACAAGTGAGAAGTACACAAAAATAAACTGTTATTATAGAACTTATGGTTACGTCTATCAATTTTAACTGTAAAATGATGAGACCTTGATGCCAATTTATTACTGTGCTTAAATTCGTAAAGTCAAGGTACCATAGAGGAAAGCTCATCGGAATGATTACCATGAAAGTATTTAAAGGCAGTAGGAAAGTAGGTGAAGCTGAGATGCCAGGTCAGGACCAATAACTTTGAATATTCTTTTCTTTGATTTTATCAAGAATCTGTAAATATTAGGGAAAGTCAAAAATTATCTGCTCTCTTATATAAAGATATGTTTTGGTGAAAGTGCAAATAATTTTTGATTTACCCTCATGCATAGAAGAAGCACCAGACCAAATGTGGCTTATAATCCTGGGTATGATGATAAACTACATCCGGCAGCTAAGTCTCTGATTGGGAGATTGGAGGTTGGCCTGGGAAACATTGTACCCACCGATGATATCATCACGCCACTGACTTCATACATAACTATGGAGCCTGATATACCACATTGTGCTGAAGAAGGTTAATCTTCCCTTCTTCTAAAGATATTGTTTTTAATAATGTTGAGTATCTAGTCACCCTCCTCACCAGAAGAGCCTGGTGGTGAATTTGTTTTATCTCTGTTAAAAGCCAGATCGATATTCATGTATAGCATGTCTTGGGCAAGTAGACCTGGAAGAGACCAAATCTCTCCAGGTCAAACCACAGTTGATGTCCTGCAACTTCAGGCTTCATTTTGATCACAGCCATGTAGCTATTGATTCCATCAAGGTCCACTCCACCTTGGCCATTGATTTCACTCTGAGAAGCCTTCCACTCAGCATTGCCATATCATCACAACACTGGCTGCATATATAATTATGGAGCCCAGTGTATCCCATTATGCTAAATAGCTGTTGACTCTATAAGAAGGTTCATCTGCCCTTTTGACAGATCTTGTTTATAAACATGCTAGTTATCTAGCCACCCACCTCACCAGAAAAGACTGGTAGGGGAACCAGTTTAGTCACCAATTACCCCAAACATGCAGCAGGTAGTATTGGGTTATGTATTACCAGTAGCATGGTGAACTGAAATAAAATGAATTTATAGATGTAAAAAAACAAACAAACTTGGAGTCATTCAATGTGTGGCATCCAACCGTTACGTCAAATTGTGACGTCAGCCGATCCCAGGTCTTATCCTGGTCGCGGCGCCAATTGTGATGATCTAACCTTTAAGTGATTCAGATGGGAATCTGGTTAGATTCGATATCAGCCTCGTCGTTCCCAACTCGCTTCCAATGTCTGGTTACCGAAGTAACTACTTTGATCTCCAGTCTGCCTACCCACGTTGTGAATTGATCTTAGGCAGACGAAATCAATCAGCGTTGGGGCCATACTGCAAGCTTGAGTCCGAATGAGGGCGATATCGCACAAGTACGGGCAAAATAAAATAAAATAATAAGTCGAAAATGGTATCAAAAAAAGGATAACAATACTTTATATCTGGTTGCTGGATACATAGGACTGCGTCTATCTCCCGACCCGCTATATGGATTGTGACACGTGGTTTTTAGGCGAGTCTTAACATCTAAGCTGTCTGTCCTTTAAGAAACTGGTTCTTGGTGTGTCTTCAGGCGAAATTCACAAAACTTATTTTGGTGGTGTGAATCTAAGTTGTTCTTCAAAAAAATAAATTGTTCTTGGTTAGAAGATGAGTTCGGAAGTTGCGCGAATCTTGGTCAGCTTCTTAGTAGTGGGGCTTCAGAGCCCTCAACTAGAACTCACTCGAACTCAACTGAGAACTAACTCAAAACTAACTAAAACTGATTTTTGCTCGCTGCGACTTTGCTTATATGGACGCCGATTCAAAACCGGGGGTGGGCTTGTCGGGGCCTGAGGTTCCTTGATAAGTCTAAATCCATAAACCCCTTCTTTTGTTTTCGGTCAGGAAAAATTCATTATTTCCATTTTTGGAAGTTTTCTCTTACTCCCACCTTCTCTTATTTTCATATGGACATCTCCCCATGCCCCAGAGGGGCGTCAACGGTCCTCCCCGCTTCTTCGTAGTAATCCCTCATACTTAAACTCTCTGCGGCTGCCTCCTTGCATCACATGATCACCTCCGCCTGGCTGGTTAGCGTTCAACCAATGGTCGATCAACAGTGTGGGCGTGACTAGACTAGCCTTGTTCTTAAAAAAATATATATTTTGTTCAAAGAAAAAAAATTATCTTTTTCTTTTCCTTTTCTTTCTTTTGTTTCTCTCTTCTTCTCTGGCCGCCAAGAGTACAATAAGAACCGTAAGACGTCACGACATATGGAATTCTTCAATCAGATTTTTGCTAGCACCAAGAGGCTAGTCAACCAGACACACTCATTCTTCGGCACCAACGAAATATTGTTTCGCTGTCATATTCAAATTCCAACACAGCCCAGATGTGTTTTCTCTCAATGACACCTCCCATCGACAAAGACCCAACCTAGAGATGACTCTCTTTGTGTGTGGTCAACAGATGACCTATTAAATTGTTTGCCATCATGACACAAGTAAACCTTTATCTATTTAAAACTCTGTATCACCTGGTGTTTGTCAATTAGCTTTATGACAATGGCCATAAGAATTTTCACCATTCTTCATTTATCAAAACAACATTTTGAAATGTCTCTTCTCGTAGGTGACTTTATCTTTAAAATTTCCTCGCAGGGAACCCCACCACCCCTGACAATCCACCTGCCACAAAGACACAGTTAATTTTTTATCTATCTAAACAAAACAATGTATCAACCTGGACCCTGCCAGCCAGCCCCAAGACAATGGCCGACAGAACCCTCACCAGTGTCTTCCATTATCAAAATAACATTTTCAAATGTTATTTCTCGTGGGTGGCCTCCCGTTATCATATAAGTTAAGTCTCGCCTCTCTTCCTCTCTCTTTTCCTTCTCTTTTTCCTTTCCTTCTTTTTCCTTCTTTTTGCACCCCTAAATGGTGTCACAAATGTGAAGGGATACAAAAGGTGATTATCTCCCTTTGGTGAAGATGAATTCATGTGGGTCATCTGACAGCCACTCAGTGAGGTCACTTCATACAGTGATGGAAGTAGCAGTCAGTTTACAGGCGTGTTTTCTTTTTGTTTTTTTTATCTTAATTTGTTTCTCTTTTGCAGCATATTTATTTTCATATAAACTCCTGCTTGATACTATGTCATATTCACAACATTTCAGTCATTGTACCCTCCGGCCTTCTTCAGGTGATAAACATTGGAATTTTGAACCGGGCCCTTTATTTTGTCCACTGGGGTAGATTATACTAGTTCCTCATGCCATGCCTTTTTCTGGATATCTCAGTTTCAGTAATTCAGTCTTTATTAACTCAACTCTCCAAAAATTTATTCCCCTCTATTGTGGCCAGGTATTGAACTGATAACTCTTTAGCCCAAATCATTGGATTACTTTAACCAATGCTTTTTTTATCCGCCACAACATCAGTGAATGAATTTTTGGGACTTAAAAATGTTATGAATATGACAATAAAGATAAAGACAACAGTCTGAACACTGTAAATAGTGTAAATCTCAGAAATATGTATAGCTGGCCACTCGTATTCAAGGATACCTGTCTACTAAGGTGGCTAGCCAATCCTTATTGCAGACGCTTGCTCAGGTGCATTTGTGTTTATTCAACATCCACAGAGCCCACCTGTGGTTTATACTGCAACTATACTGAGCAGACCTTACAGTTTCTGGGAAAGAGCATTTTATCTAGCGTGATCAACAATTTGAACAAAGCCAGCACGTTCAAGCCCTCAGCAACGATGACTTGTGACTTTGTGCTAGCACAGCTATCAATGACACCCAAGGGTTCCATTTACCCAAATTCACTCACAAAACATAGGTCAACCCGTGGTCTGCTTTTCAGGCACTTTCCAAAGGTGCTGCATGTTGGGATTGACCCCTCCAGTCCGATAACATCAGGAAGTTTCATTACTGATAAATTGAGCATGGTGTGCTTTGAACGTGGGTCTCATGATCAGAATGCAAATGTTCTAACGACTCGGCCATGTGCTCAGAAATATAGACAGATGTAGAAAGAACTTTTTGTACTATTGACTGGGCATTGTTTAAATATTGTCACATTTTAATATACATTACATGCATATTCTTTTTCTATACTAGTTTTATAAAGTACGGTCTCACATTTCAATAAATGAAAATAAATAAAGCCAAGCTTTTTATAAGGTCAGCATCTATTTGTTAAATCATGAATTCTGTCAGTGATATTTTTTATTGCTTTTTCCCTGAAGGTCGGTTGCTGTATAATCTGATCTAAATCAATAGAATTAAGATGAGAAGAACAATGTCACAAAACAGAATGAAAGCTTTTTTTATTGGTAATTCTGTAATATAAACAGGTTGTGCAATGGTCAGTGATCTATCATTAATATTCTTTATTCTAAATAGTCTAGGCCAAACAAGAGAAAAGATTTTCTCTTTCCAAATCATCTTATTCTCAACCCAGACAATGCACTGAATGCTCCCAAAAAACATCAAAATTCTTTATATATACATTTCTTGGCCAAATTTGCATTGATGATTGATGATATAGCCTCCTTCTTCTTTCTTCTTTTATGTGCTTTTTTCAGGACATGGTTGATTATGGCCCTCCACATCTTCTTATCCCTTGTAGCTTTTAATAAGTTTTCTCTTTTTGTCATTTCTCCCAAACCCTGTTCTACCATCCATTTGCTCAAGCTCATCAAGTACATATTCACTGCTTTCCTCTGTCCCCCTTTCATTCAATCTGTCCTGTGAGTATCAGATTTTCTAAGCTCTCCTTCCTCGTTATGTGCCCCAGAAATTTCAATTTCCTCTTCCTGTTGTTAAGTATAAGTTTCCTTTCATTACCATTTTCTTCAAAACCTTGTTGTTGCTCACATATTCAGTCCATGGTTTCCTTAGCATCTTTCTGTAGAACCATATTTTTGTGGCTTCAAGTCTCTTTTTCATCTTTGAGGAGACTGTCCATCATTTGCTGCCATACAGGAGAATAGAAATCACATAACAGTTCATTGCTCATCGTTTCTAATGAAATTTTTCTGTCTCTTAATACTCTGCTTAGCTTTTGGAATACATCTTTGGCTATCCCAATATGTCTTAAAATTCATAATATATATGAAATTATGACAGATACATATTTCTTCTTTTAAGTGGTGGGAGCTACCCAGATGACACTTTCCAATCTTGATAGAGTCTAAAAGCATCTCCGAGTCCTTGTGGGTGACAAATTATTTTCCAGACTCCACCCGCTCTCTCACAGGTGGGATGTGCCAAGCCTCTTACTACTTTATTGCAACTTTCACGGAAAGTGCTTGGACAAACAATATATCCTAAGTTATCTGCCAGGCCTAACCGTCATGGTGAGAATCCACCATGTCACTTACATTGTAGCAGACCAATCACATTCCGTCCGTTTTCCATCAGCGAGAAGTAAATTCCACTCAAACAACTTCTTCCTGCGGACAACTGCTCAGTGAAAGCGACTGTCAAGAAACTGTTTGCCCTATCACTAGAATCTTAACCTGATCAAGTTTATGATTAATCATTATATTCTTCTCCTATCCACACAAACTGCTTCCTAATGAAACCCTCTACCTTGAGTGGCCCCTCAGACCTTGTACAAGGTGAACCTTACTTTAAAAAAAAGTACTGTGCGCTTTCAAAATGTGGGCAACCATAATTATCCACAACTTCCTATTCCTTTTAGCTTTTAGTAATATTTCTTTATTTTTGACATCCCTCCCATTTACACAAGCTTGAAAGGTAGGTGACCTCCTGCTCCTTTTATTACTTTTGCCTAGCCCCAATTCCTCATTATGTGTCCAAGAGCTTTCAAATTTCTGTTTCTGATTCTGAACATGTGTCCTTTTTGATTCTATTTTCCTTGAGATTTCTTCATTGCTTCTTCACTTCATCCATGGTATTCTCAGCATCCTTCTGTAGAACCACATTTCTGTTGCTTCCAGTCTCCTCTTCATCTGTGAGGAAATTGTCCAGCATTCACTGCCATATAGTAGGATTGATATTGCATAGCAGTTCTTTACTCTTATTTTGGTTCTAATTAAATTTCCTATTTTCTTTGTGCTTGACTTAGCTTTCAGGATACACGTTTCCCCTCATCTGACCTTTCTTACAACTATGATGCTGTACCAACTCCTGTGTGTGTAGCAGAATCCCATGACAAACTCCCTAATCAGTTTTGTAATTTACCTTAGGCAAAAGCATAAATCCTCCTCTTCACGTTAGCAACACCTCATTTCCATTGCCATTGTTATCTCTCATTACTTTTCTGTTAGTGTAAGTTATGGTACCCTGTACAACATACTTGAACTAGTGCCTTTAGCCAATATCGATACTGTAATTCATACAGCTGACCATTTGACTGAAAGCTGACTAAAATATTCAAATTAAATTTGTCTTGTTTTTATTTTGCTTGGACTTTATTTTCTCTTTTTCTTGCTCTAAAAGAAAAAAAAAGCCTGGTACTTTTTTTCTGTCTTAATGATTATCATCTCTTGCTGATTTTAACCCTGAAAATTTCATGGTTTTCCTGTTTTAATATTCTAGTAAATCTTAATTCTTAAGTTAATAGTTGAGTTAGCTAATGGCGAGATCTATGACAATAAAATATCTGTAGCAATTCTCCTATTGCATTATTAAATATTTGAGCTTAACAACTTTAATAAAATATTGCAATAAGAATCATAAATATGAATTCTGGTTGTTATTTTAAGAAGTGGGTATAAATGAAAAGATTTGAAATCGACAACTACTTCTATTTCACTGAAACAGCCATTAAACACTTCTATCTTCACTTCTTTTCTCTTTCTTTTTTTCATCCATTTTCTCACTGAAACCAAGTAGTGTCTTTTCCTCTTTTTCCATGTGATCAAAATGAAATACTTCATTATTTATGAGTTATTGGCAGAAGATGTTAAACATTTCTTCCTTTCTTTGTTTCACTGAAACCAGGTAGTGTTTTCCCCCTATTTCTACATGATCAAAATAGAATAGTCTATTATTTATGAGATATTGGCAGATGCTCAACACCTCTTTCTTTCTTTCTTTCTTTCACTGAAACATTATTTATGTGGTATTGGCAGGACATAATGGTCGTGCAAACTAAGGGAGGGACAAGCACAATTATAATAGGATATGAGAGAAAATAATGATAGATAAACCATCGAATCAGGATGGACACTCATTTAATTCTGCATTCATTTCGTTGCCTCTTTGAGCATCTGTTGGCAAAATATCTATAGAAACAACATCAATGTTCTGAATGTTAAACTCCAAAAATAAAGCATTCTTTTGCAGAAAAAAAAAAAAAAAAAACTGTAAAAATGCACAAACTTAATGCTTTCAAAATTTTGGATGTCTTAATCTTTGTTTTTCAGTCTATGGGCAAAATGATATATAATTTTTTATAGATGAGGACAATTTTAAGAAAATCTATGACAAAGCGAAAAAAGAATTTTCATGTGTCATGTTGCGTCCTTTAGGATTTCATTGAACTAAAGTGATGTTTACATTGATCTGATTACATATGTGCATGAAGGAGAGGGGATGCTGAAAATTTAAATTTAATTTATTTTTTTTTTTTTAAATACGTGCTTTCATTAAGTATCTTTTATTTTTTTCGTATGGTTAAAGTCCTTGTTATTAAGTTATGATAGAAAATGTAAAGAAAAAGAAACTAAATAAAATAATCTAGACTATATACTCAATCACATATTTCAAAGAAAAAAAAGTTAAAATTTCAATGTCCCCCCCCCTCCTCCCAATGAAGTCCTAAATGATGAAAAAGCAAATATTTTTTCCACTTTGTCATAGATTTTTCTAAAATCTGTTTATAAAATTATTTTTTACAAAAATATTTCTTGCATAATACTTGCCTACCTCATTAATAATATAAGTAATTCATTCCTACAAATAAGAAAAATTATAGATTTATGAATATTTATCAGTTTTTGTTGATGTAGGTATTAACTGGAGCACAAACTATGGAAAAGACATTGATCTATTGCAATTTGCTCAGGACAGGTGGCTCATCCTAGCCACAGGTGAAATCAAGGTACCATCGCATTAGGTAAGATGCCAGTTGATCAATCTGCGTGATGTATGCAAAATACTGAATGGCTATTATTAATTAGAAGTGAACAATTCCTTCACATTCTCAAACAGGAGGATGTGGGGTTACTGACACAAATTGATGATGGACACAGGTGGAGCTGTTTATCTAGTGATGTTATGAATGTGTTGTGGGTATAGGAAATAAATCCTATATATATATTTCAACCGATAAAATTCCATCAGAAGGTTCGTTGGATAAACAATCATTACAAAGGGAAAATACTGCCAAAATACTTGCAGACATAGTCAAAGACCTAACACGTGTTATTTTGGGACTGTTTAGAAAATAATAATAATAATAACTTCCTTCACCAGTCCTGCAAATTCAAGAAAAAGATTTTCATGAGTCAGTGTGAAATTATTTTTTAGCCAATGAAAACCTTGTATTCAAAATGTTCACACCTCTATGTGAAATTAGATTTTGAATTCTCTTACAGATGTAAGAATAGAAGCATACTGCTTCTCAGGATTCAAACCAATCTGGGGGGGGGGGTGGCTGTTTGATCTACATGTGCATACACACACACACACACACACACACACACACACACACAATGAAAGAAAACCAGCAACCACCAAATAAGGACTTGTCCATGCAAACAATAGAAGGGATTAACCAGAAACTGCCTACTAAGCTTTTGTTTATGGACTCACAAACACATTAGGCTGAACATCATAAAGTAAGTCACTTCACACATCTCACACTGTACTAAGAACACTTAATTACTTTTTAAAACAAACTTCACTTCAAGAAAAATTGAACATTTTATTGGTATTGTATATTTATAAAAATAATATATAAATGTTATTTCAACTGATGTTCTGCTATAATTTCTCCTTCAAAAAATAACCTTTTATATGTTTCATTTAAAAGATGTGTTGTTAAATGTTTGGTATCCCGACATTCAGATAGCAATGAAAACCTGGGTAGACAGACTCCAACACAAGATAATAATATGCTTGGGTATAAATATTCACCATTATGTTGTGGGAATCAACATTTTGGATATTAAATATTTATGGGCTTCTGGAACATTTATCCTGCAAACAATATTAGCAGACTCAATATGAGTCCAGGTAAAAATGAGAAAAAAACCCAATGAATATGAAAAAAACAACAATGTATGTTATTAACAAAAGAAATTACATGTGTACACAATTGCAATGAAAGGAAAGAACATTAAAACTAGCTGTAGAAAGAATGTGCTTGCTTACATGTGTGCAAAAGAAGGTAGATACGTGTGTGTACGAGAGAAAGCTGAAAAGTCAACTGATGACCAAAGAAATGAACACACCTTGTTGGCAGCATTTTTTATCGACATCAACTACATCTGGAAGCAAGAGTCAAAAAGGGCTAACAAGAAATAGAGAGAGATAATAACAATTGCCTATTTATATGCTTAAAGAGCACCCACTAATGAGTGCTGTTGGCACAGCCAAGTGTGATAACCCACAAATGTACCAACACTGGCTATTTTCAAGAAGAAACTTAGGAGCCCACTCAAACAAGTTGAAGGATAATTAACTAATTCTAATTACAGTTGTAATGATTTAGGTTTGAGATTCTGAGGTTAATTTTTGCAAATACTCAATAGATGTAATCATGGAGTAATGTTTTTTGCATACTTACTACTAGAGTGCATTTAGCTCTCATAAAATCATCATTTACAGTGTTGCTTTTACTTTCATGGTATTTTGCATGTTTTATTTGCTGGCATTTTTGGCGGTTGGCAGGGGAAATATTGTTCTCTGAGTAGTTGTATTATGGAATGCCAGTAACTGGTTATGTAGATTTTCTTGATTATGTCCCTTGCTTTTTTTTTTTTTTTTTTTTTTTTTTTACTTATTTTTAACTTTTAAAAATATTGGACAATTGAATGAATCCTACTTTCACTGCTACTGTGAATCAGCTCCTGCTTTTTTCTGATTGGTTGAAGCTGGGATGAGAACAAGATTGATTCATCCTATTTTCCCCAAGAGCTTTAGTGAGAAAAAACTGAATGCAACCAATTCAGTCAGAATGTGAATCTGGCTCACTGGTTCAGTTTTCCGTGCTGATAACTGTTCCACTACTTGCACAACGACCATATATTATATACAAAAATAAATATTAAAAGGTTGGATATATAACAAAGATTTTCAGTAGAATGTAAGAGACATCAGGAAAAGATTAAGCATTGAAGAAGGTTAAAAGTATGAAGATCATTTTCATTAACGAGTCAATTAATTTTGGTGCCCAACTGTGGAGAAACAATTAACAACTCCATCTTGCAGATCATTATTATAAATTTTGCTTAATGAATGACAGCAACTTATAATTAGTAAATTAAAATTTATATTATATAGAATTGTAAAGATCAAGTTACCATCTGCCAATAATTTGATCAAAGCAATGAATTTGATTTCAAAATTGAATTGTCTGTAGATTGTCAAGCAACCAAAAATAAATAAATACAAACCTAAAATTCTGAGCATAATCATTGATTGATGATCAAATATCCGAGGTTATGATAAGAGTTAATTGTAGGATTACAGATAATTTCAAGATGGCCTTCCAGGAGGAAGAGTGAATTTAAAGATGGCCTTTCTGGATGAGAATGATTTTAAAAATGGCCTTTCTTTGTGACTGTAAATTTAATGCTGGTCTTTTAGGATGAGGATGAAATTAAAGATGATCTTTCTGGATGAAAGTGAATTTAAAGATGGTCTTTCAGTAAGTGAGTGAATTTAAAGATGGTCTTTCAAATAAGCGAGTGAATTTAAAGATGGTCGTTTGGGGATAGGTTGAATTTAAAACTGGATTTCAATGTATTGGTGAACTTAAAGTTGACCTTTCTGAATAAGGGTGAATTTAAAGATGGCCTTTCCAGATGAGAGTGAATTTAAAGATGACCTTTCAGTAAGAGAGTGAATTTAAAGATGACCTTTCAGTAAGAGAGTGAAATTAAAGATGACCTTTCAGTGTTAGGGTGAACTTAAAGATGACCTTTCTGAATGAGGGTGAATTTAAAGATGACCTTTCTAGATGAGAGTGAATTTAAAAAAAGCCTTTCAATGTGACTGAGAATTTAAAGATGGCCTTTCAATCAGAGAGTTAGTTTAAAGATTGCCTTTCAGGAGGAAGAGTGAATTTAAAGATTGCCTTTCAGTAGTAGATGGCTTTTGGGAATAGTGAATTTTTTGATTCTTTTTACATTATCTTTTAGTATTTTTTACTATTTGATACTTGCTGTTGATATTGTAATTACTGTTTTTTTTTTTTTTTTCTTCTTCTTTCTGTCTTTGTAGGGCATCCTGTCAAAATGCAAATATTCAGTACGGGGCATGCTGGTTACTCAAACACGGAAAGGCTATCATGAAGTCCACTCTGACACCATTATACGGACCACCTTAATGTTGGATTCCAGTAGCAAAGTACAGTATTATAAGTACGGATCTCCTTTGACTTTTATCATTTCTGTCCTACTCTGGTTTTTTGATATCTGTTTGTCTAATTTATTTTCAATGTACCTCGTTTTTTAATCCGTTTTTGTTTTATGCTTTCTGCATGTACCAGTAATGTGCTATCTTGTTGGCTGACACACGCTAAAAAAAAACAAAAAATACAATTTTATTATGTTTTCTGAATTGTTTTTATTTATTGTATCTGATGCCTGAAATTGCAAACGGGTATATTTCAGCAGGGCATATTGAGGAAAATCTTTTAGTGTATTTCAGCATTTAGTGCTCATAGCAAGCTATCACTACATTATAAAACATCACAAAAGCACTTTAACTGTAACAGGAAAGCATCACTGTATATAAAAAGCAAGATAGCATTAGATGTGAACATAAAGGGAGAAGTCACAATATTGAAAATATCTAACATGATCACCGCAATAAAAAATAAATGTCATTAGCACTTTTTTATGGTAATTTTTTTTGCAGTGCCACTAATAATAATAATGAAAACAAAACATTTAAAAAAAAAAAACAACATTTAAATTGTTTGAATTATAATATGCTGGAAATAGAAATTGCAAGGCTGAGGCATTTAAGGACAATCATTAGTGTAATAATTAATGAGAACCAGGAACAATTATAAAGTATATAAAGACATGCAGTAAAAAAATTCCAGAAAACCCACCCACTTTCTGAGAATACAAAAGATCATGTACATGAATATTGCTTACATATGGATTTAGTTGATTGATTTTATTTAATGACATATCAATCTTTGTGTGTTATTGAATGCCAAAATCTAAATATTTTGAATACATTTTTATAGCTTTAACATTCAATTAAGTATATTTTGAACATAATTGTATACCTTCAACTACAGATAAAAATTATTGTTGGTAATTCTAGTATAAAATGTATTGTTGGTCATTTTACTTTAAATATGTATTGTTGGTAATTTTACTATAAAATGTATTGTTGGCTGTTTTGCTTTAAATATACATTCTTGGTAATTTTACTATAAATATGTATTGTTGGTAATTTTACTATAAACATGTATTTTTAAACTTTCATAGAATTTACTATTTGCCGATAGCTTGTACGCTAATGGGTGCTACCACCTTGGGCCAGGGTAAGCCTAGGAACAACAGAAGTTTTTAGGACTTCATATTCCAAACAATCCAGATTTATCTATGTCCCAGGCAAACAGGGAGTCTTGAGTTTTCTGAGAAGTGTGAGCTGGAGTTTCATTTTATATCTTGGAAAGATATATTCCCAAACGGGAATGGCACTATGGATTTGTAAGCTGCTGGGGGAAGGAGATTTAGGCTCAGCCTGAACCCTTGCCCCAGGCTAAAAGAAAGCAACCTCACATGGTGGCAGCTGTAAACAAACTGAATTTGATTGCTGCTTCCATCGCTGTATGGAGTAATGTCATCAAGTGGTAGTCGTATGAAACATGTGACTTATCTCCACCAAAGGGAGATAAGCACTTTCTGTATCCCTAAACCTTGAGCCATCTTGTTTTTTTTTTATCCAAAGATGGAGCAAAAGGAAGAAGAGAAAATAATCAACTATGACCCATTGAAGTTTGAACTCATGAGACTGGAATACCAGTAGTCATTGGAGCACTTTGTATAGTGATTGAGAGAATGAAGACATGGATAAAGAAAATTATCATTGATTATCCAGTGGAACTGTTACAGAAAGGAAAGCTCTTAGGAACAGCATGAATAATCCAAAAAATGATGAACAATGAATCCTGACATCTCTGCTTCAGTCACTTTCCCATCACCTTAAGGTTGCCTCACTGTGCCTTTTCTATATATACGTTCATGGTAATTGTTCAGATGAGCTCTTTGCTTTGTTTTCATATTGTAAATACTCATTGGGACTAGTTTTTTTTTTAATTGTTGTTTTATTCCCCAGACAATGAATTGTACATAAGGAGAGTAGTTAGAACTTTCATAGAGACAATGAGGTATTATGGTGGATGTAGTAAAAAGTTAGGTAAGAATGCGTTGTTTTGGTGTAAGGAATATTGTTGCATGTTTGGGTAAGTGTTTATGACTAGCTAAGTTTAATGTTAAGACAGAAGAAGACCATCCTTTTCCTCATTCCCTATTTTGGCCTTATGCTGCATTTCTGTGCATAACAGAATGAATATAACTCTTCACTATGTACCAAGACATTATGAATTTAAGTGCAGTACTAGATTGGCAGCAAGGTCTCTCATTAATTTAGAGTTGAGGTGGTTCAATGAAACCATAAGTTCTATCCTAACAGTTTCTATTCTTGCAATTCTCAATTGTGAAACTCTCTTCTGACTCCATGATTTCCATATTTAAATTTAAATAAATTGTCAATCACTATTTACAGTCTTCCTTGTTTATAAATGTTGATTATTCTAATTGTAAACACATCCAGTTTCACTAGAGAATGTTGGGGGCAAAATGGATCCACCGGACAGTCTCATATAACTTATCATCCCACTTCTGACACCATGTTCCACTGGGCTGAGGGTAGAACGATAAATTATATGAGACTGGCCACTGGATGTGTTTTATTCCTAGCATTGCATAAACAATACACACTCCAAAATATCTGTTTGATTTCACAAAGTGAGTTATCGCCCTTGGACCGTAACCAAAACATATCTTGATTTGTAATCATTTACTTTGTAATTTGGAAAAGTTAGAAATAAATTAATAAAGAAAACATCAGTAATGTTGATTATTATGATGATTGTAAGCACTTCCAGTCCCACTATGGAATGCTGGGAGCAAAATGCATCCAGCAGACAGTCTCATGTAATTTATCTTTCCACCCTAAGCCCAGTGGAACATTCATGATTACTCTTTTTGCTTGGATAATGTTTTCATTTTTCAAAACATGGTCAAGATATTGTGTCCATGTTCAGTGTTGATATTAAGTGTTGTTTTTTTTGTTTTTATTAATAAGGCTTCCATTATTTTTAGCCTTTTTTTTTGCATGTAGATGATGCTATTATATTAGTGTTGTCAACAAATATGTTATGAATAGTGTTCAGTAGGTCTCCATGAATATTTAAATGAGATCTAATTGAGTTATAGTCAGAAAGGTGTAGAGTGAGTCTTCTACATGTTGTAGTGTGGCCTATATAATTATTTACGAATTTTCATTGATGAGGAATACAATTCCTTAATGGGCATTTAAAAAGGCTAAAATTAATGAAAGTCTTATTAATAAAAGCAAAAAAAAACAACACTTAATATCAACTATGAACATAGACACAGTATCTTGACTGTGTTTTGAAAAATGAAAACATTATATAAATGCATACATGCAACAAACTATTTCTTATTTAACAGTTAAAACATATCATCCTTGAAAATGGCTAAATGTATAGTTGAAGGTGCTCGGATTAAAAGAATATTCGGACAGTTTTTATATAATTTGTCATCTGAAAAGAAAAAATTATTAGATCGCATGAGAAATTGTGTAAAAAATAAAAATAAAAAAAAATAAACTAAATCAAAACACCTTGTCTGTTGTATTCAATGAAATGTGCATGAAAGAAGGATTGCTGCCTAAATACACACACACACACACACACACACACATATATATATATATATATATATATATTACTTAATTCAGCTTTTTTTGCTATCAATAGCCACGTTATGTCCATTGAGCTAAATCACCTACATTTCTTCTCTATTCCATTTATAAGGAGGAAGTTCCACCCAGACAGCTTTTTTCCCAAGAACTGCGACTTTGTGGAACAAACTCCCATGTGGATGTTTCCCTGAACACTAAAATCTTAACCTTTTCAAGTGAAAACTTAATCACTATCCTCCTTATCCTAATAATCTTCACTTACCTCTACCTCCTCGTATATTCATATCACACATCTCATTCAGTAACTCTCTACCACAAGTGGCTCTTGAGCTTTCTAGTGAGTCATTTTTAAGTAAATTTAGATGTCCTTTTCTGTGGAATCCATTAATATAGCCATGTGTCAGATATGTTCACCCCATGTGAAATATGTCTTCTACTGCTGTTTTTATTTATTTTGTAACACAGTTGACTGAGGTTAACTAGGATTTTACAAGTCAGTATTAGAAAAAAAAAAAAATCCTTTAACTTCTATTTTGAAGAGATGCTGTACTCTGATAACAGTGGATACATAAAAGGACAGGAGATTAAAATTTATCCTCTGGCTATTTTAAAGTAAAAAGAACTGGGGAAAAAAATTAAAACGGAAAAAAAAAAAAACCCGAAATGTATAATAAATAGATCCGGCCTTGATAAGAACCACATTCTGAACAAGTAGTAAAATTGGACAATCAAGATTTGGGTAAAAGAAACCAGGTGAAGCTGTCAGAGGAGGAAAAGAGTCGAGTCGTGCTCAAATAAAGGAATAGAAAGAAATTTATACATTTAAGGATTAAAATAAACATCAAGCAATGACTCGGTTTAGAGCAACTGAATTTTTAATTAGTACGACATCCCAAAATAATTTATGTTCTTTATTCATATAAAAACCAAATACAACGTCAAGGAAGTCTAGATAATAACCAACTGTGGGCATGTATAGAATTGTAGCTTCTTAAATCATGATGTTTATAAAAGAGTCATTTGAAGATGCACTACGTAACAGACAGCCAGTATATGTCTAGATGATGACCAAATGTGGAAATGTATTGAATCAAATCCTCTTCAAAAATGTCAGGCACTTGCATTGTCATGTCTACACAAAAAACAATACCCTGTCCAGTTGCAAAAGCTGCTGGTGACACCAAGGGTGGCAGTACCGCCATAGCTACTGAAACTGTTACCTCTCCTCATTGGTAGATGACGAGGACAGAGTCTCTTACATGTTGTATATAGAAAAATATTATAGGTACCAGTGGCCATTCTGGAAGTCTGAAAGTGGTGGGCGCACTTGGAGTCCGAGATTTTTCTACAGAGGAGGAGGGGCAAATTCAAGCAGTGTCTTTATTTTGATATTACACCACTATCGTATACACAACTGAGGAATGAGTTTTAATATAAATATGTTACTTCACTAATGGAATAAATTTTTATTCATAGTAGTGGAGTTCTAATCTATTCTTGCCCTCTTTTCCACTCTCAAGCTGTTGGACCACAAGAGAGGTTAACTTCAAAATAAAATCAAAGGGTTAATACTAACGTCAATACTAGCAGAACAGTTTTGATTTTTTCCTCTACAAAACTGTTTCGATGCACAAAAAATAAATGTGAGAAAAAAAAAAAATTTGAAAATAAAATAATGCAATGTAATCAATCAAAATGCTGTGGTCACTAGAGGCGTACAAAAATCAGCTAAAAAATTAATCAATGTTTTCAGCAAACTCCGGCCATGCAATCCAGAAGCTACTTTGAAATAAGGAAATAATTTAAATAATATAATTTCTCCATGACCCTGAAACAAAACATCAAATAGGGCAGCAGGATTGACACAAATCCAAGTTAACATACCAAGTTAATGTAAATTATTTTCCATTAAAATTCAAATAAATTTACTTAAAGAGCAGAGTTAATTTAGCCTACTACTAGCTCAAAAAATGTAAGCTTGATTGAATGATTGGACTTGGGGTATAGTCGATAACCGGATAATTTGTAGTGAATGGGTTCGGTTATTGGAGTTTTATTTTGATATCTCTATACTAGAAATACTTTTGTATTGAACATAGTCAGAGATATCATCACTGCTGAACTGGCCTCTGTATGTGTCCTTATTTTGCCTGATGTGAATCTAATAAAAAAAAGCTAAATGAAAAAAAGAAAATTCAGAGGGAAAAATAGTGAAGATCAAATCTTACCAAAATCAGAGACTGATCAGTTTCATGAATTTTTTAAGCTTAGAAAAGTGAGCGGGGAGGCCAACCAAGGGACCAGGCAAAATTCGGTGGAAGGGCATTGGCCCCTTCTGGATGTAGAATCGCCACTGAGAGGTATAACGTAATTGATAAAACTATACGACACCCCTACAGAGGTTAGTTGATTTAATGGGTACTGAATACAGATGTCGTAACAAGAACAGGAAGTCATCTCTTTTGTGTTAAAAAAAAAAAAAACAGTATTATTATGTAAAGATGTAGAGCAAAGAATAGCTCAGTCGTAATTCCTGTCCAAAGGGACGTCTTCAGACATAAAAGGGAAAAAGAACTTCACTACCCCAAGAAATGTACTTTCTTTTATCCTAAATTCAATTATTTACTTGTGTATCATGCAACTTCTGAAATCCTAATTTTGAAGCTAATTTTAAGGGGGTTGCATCATGCATGAGATATAAAATTAGCATATGTATTGTCGATCCTTGCTGCACCATTGACCAACTATATATCCATTTACTGTAGTTGAAAAGTACAGCTGTATTTAAAATAAACATAATTTTGATAAAACTGATGTTTTACTAAACTGCATCCAATAATAATGGATGAAAATATTCACATATTATATTTTGTATTATAGAATACAAACGTCGTGGATATGGATCTTTTTCATTGTTTACATTTATAAGACGTTTAGCTGTTTCTCATTCAGTTGTTTATGGCTGTACATGTTTACATGACAAGTATAGTGTTACTGACATTACTTTTACCGTTCTCTTTTACTTTTTTAACTTATTTAACTAGAAGATGGAATAAAGAAATAGAGGAAAAGAAGTTAGTCTCTTGGAATTTGGTTTCTCAAAAAAAGGAAATCGTATGCTGCACAAGATACATGATAAAATTCATTTTTTATAAGTGAAAATTTGGGGGTTGCATATGTGAGATCACGCATTACATGAGTATCTACAGTTTATTCAAAATAATTTGTCTTATTTGTGACTAGTATCGAAGCAGCAGAAATATTTTTCTACAGAAGGATGTTGAGGATACCATGGACCAAACATGTGAGCAACAACAAAGTTTTAGAGAAAATGGAAACATAGTTAATATCAGGGAGAGACAGTTGAAATTTCTAAGGTCCATAATGAGGAAAGAGGGCTTTGAAAATTTCATACTCACAGGACAGAGTGAATGCAAAAGGGACAGAGGAAAACGTTGCAAAACCTACTTAGTGAGCTTGACTAAATGGATGGTGGTACAGGTTTGGGGATAAATAACAAAAAGACAAAATTTATTGAGAGCTACAAAGAACAGGAAATAGTGGAGAGCTATGATCATTTGTATCCTGAGGAGACACTGGAATATAAAGAAGACTGATGTATTTGTCAGACCCTACCATGATAAATGAAAGTCTGTGAAACATCTTTCTCCGTCAAAACCAGAGAAACAAGAAAAGAAATTGATACTGACATGTGGGAATGTTGGAATTTTTGGGTACCCTGGGGTACTAGTGAGCCAGCCAAAATGAGCTGGCTCATTTTATAGTTCACCAATACAAGGGTTAACCAATCGGAAAGCTCAAAATATTCAATGCGACATGTATAAAGACGGCTATGTTTTTCCCGAATACTCACTGCCAGCCTTTGATAACCTGGTCGAGGTTCTGCCGAAGGGCAGTGTCTCGTTTGGGGTGGGTGGGGGGAGGTTGGCTGCCCTTGAACCCATTTATACGTGTTCGAATAGGGAATATTTTTGGTCGAGCATACAGGCTCAGAGATCCCACATTAATCCTGGTCTTATGCCACATGTAACCTTTGTGGTGGGGTGGGTAAATATCACTGCCAGCCTTTGATATCGAAGACTGAAGAATTACGGGACAGCTGTTGGTGGTATTGGTGATATAGTCAGATTCAGTAGAGTGTCTGACTCGTGAGTGTTAATCTTGAACGTTGTTTCATTGAACGGATTACGTACTGCACTGTATTCTACATTCACAGACTATGGTGAACATGGTCAACAGGGAATCCTGTCATTGAGAAGTCAAGAGTGATTTGAATGGTGTGTATATGTGTGTGAGAGAGAGAGAGAGAGAGATGGTGGGTATCATGATTCACCACTTGCTGCATTTGACTATGGATAAAGTTCTTACTTACTGTTCAGTATGCATTTTACAACCAATTACCCTCTTTGTCTTTAGCCCATTATCTATAGATTTAGGAGTATATACAATTTTTTTTTTTTTTTTTTTTTGACAATCTATGAAAGGAGTTGCTTGTCCTTTTGGTGAAGATATTTCTTTTTATTGACTAGCTAATTTGACATCACCTCATCCATTATAAAGTGGAAAATATTTGAGTTGACTGCCTACACACACAATCGGAATCATAGAGTCATTGTAAACTCCATGATTATTAGCTGCATATTATATGCTTTACCAGCGTTACATAGAGTTTTGAATTAAAAGTTGTCCTTGTCATAGACTGGTTGCCACCCAAGGCTATAGAATCCAGTTTGTCCTGCTATTTTCACGTAAGTGAATGTAATGAACATGACTGGAATTTGAACTCGGCCCTCTGATTTCTCAATCTGAAGTGCTAAGCATTACTCCACTGCGTCTCCAAAGGAAGATATGTTCAGCTTGTTTAATTTTTTTGTGAGGAAGAAACCTAAGATTCTATGTTGCTAAAGAGAGGATTTGAAAACGTTTTTTTTTTTTTTTCTTTTTTAATTTTCCCCTTCAAGTTTTACAGCAGAATGATGTTTCCTTCTTCTGCTTATGCATTACAAAGCAGATGATATAATCACTTTGTTTCTTTTCTGTATTTTATTTTTCATGAAATTTATCATGTGACAACCAAAGAGAAAATGTTCAAATTGAAGGGGCATTTTTTTCTTCTTCTTTTAAACTATTCCCTGCAAGTTTTACAGCTGAATGCCACTTCTGACACCAAAACACATTCATCACAAGCTGAGATTTACATTCAACTTTAAGCCCTTCCCTGTCCTTTTATTTGTTTTTTAATACGCTCAAGGGAAATCGCTTAGGATTCTGCTGAAGCATTTCCATTTCATCTTTGTCTTGAAAACAGTCAAAGATTGGATTCAATATTATCAGTTCTGACCTGGCATCTCACCGTCAGTCAATTTACCCCCTGCTAAAATAACTTCTCTGTTCCTTTTCTATAGATAATTTCTCGCAATTGTTCTGATGAGCTTTTCTCTTTGAAACCTAGGCCTATGGCCATATCATGCTGAAACACCATTTCCTATACAATCAACGAAATTAAGCAATGTTAAACCTGGTCAGTACCTAGATGGGCGACTGCTTGGAAATACCAGGTGTTGTAAGCTTGGATGTGCCGTTGGTGTAATGAGTAATGGCTCGGAATTGTTAATTAGAAGTCTGAATTCCAATTCCAGTTGCATTCGTTATATTCACTTATGTGCAAATACCCTTGAGAAAGGTATGACTCCAGCTCTTCTCCCTCCAGCTATGGGTTAATTAGTAAGACTTCTATCACTAAATCATTATTATCTAAGAAAAAAAAAATTCTTACAATATAAAAATATTTTCTGTCTTTCATCATCATCATCCTTGAACCTCCCTATGGTTGGTCAGAACGCCGTTGACAATCCCTTTCCACTCCGTGTCAGTCCTGTATTGCTGTCCCCAGATCCCCAATGTCCAACCCTGAGTCTCAAGCTATGGTCTCTGGGAAAGTCAATTTTCATGAAAAGGCACTTCCAGAATGATACCATAGGAGTAAGTACGAGACGATTTCCCTGTCCGCTCGGTGGCAGGGGCCAACAAACTGTAATCATTTTTGTTTGAGCTTAAGAGAGATTGGTTTCAGTTCTCCATAAATTGTGTTAAGAGTTGCATGTGATCTCCAGCTGATGTTCTGGACTTTTCTAAGTAGATTTGTATATGTTCCATCCAGCCGTTTTTCAAGATGAACAGATAATGTCCATGTTTCTGGTCCATACAGTAGGACTGGTTTTATCAATATTCAAAAGGTCTGGACTTTTAAGAAGGATGGAAGGTTTTGAATGCCAAATAACTTGCAAAGGGTTGATAAGCTGTAAAAAAACAAATCAATCGACCAGTCTGTCCTTTCATTTGTTTTTCAATATACTCAGAGAAAATTGAAGTATTTCCATTGTATCTTCCTCTTGACAATAGTCAAAGACTGAATTAAATGTTTTTGGTCCTGACCTGGCATCTCGACTTCAATCACTTTCTTACTACCATAAAATAGCTTCCCTGTCCCTTTTCTATAAATAATTTCATAGCAGTTGTTTGGATCAGCTTTCCTTTTTGAAATTTCAACTTCACAAATTTAAATGCAGTACTAGATTTGCAGCTAAGTCTGATCATATTATCATGGAAATTTTTAGATGTAACCAAAAGTTCTATACTAACAGGTTCTTCTCTCATACTTCTTACTTGCAGAACTTTCTTACATCTTCTTGTTCTGTCAACTACAATCTTCAATAATCTAAATGCAACATCAATGACATCTGTTTCCTTGGATCTTGTCCTATTATTGTCCTTTCTCTTTGTTGTGGTAAACCCTCCTACAGTAGAATGAACTCTTCCTCCTCTCATAAATACGAACTGCGAGAGTCGGATAGGAGGAGAGTGTAAAGTGGAGTAGTAGACACAGTGCTAATCTACTTATTACTAACACTATTGTTTTGTATATATCTTCAATATACGTTTTCAACCTACCTTTGTCTTCCGTTTCTTTTACTCTTGTGTCTTAGTGGCTTTATTGATTTGCACGGAGTCAAATAATTCTTTTGAAGATATAGGGTAGTATGCCATGTATTTTTATTTGCATGTTTGTTTAACGGCATATCAACTCCTTATGGGTCATTTAATGCCAAAATTTAATTTCTGTGGGAGTTTTGAAGCAATAAAATATGATAGGTTATTCTGCTTTCACAATTGAATACATGGTAGATGATACTCAGCTTTTGTGCATATACATGTTTGTGGGGACATCATTACTGGAGGCAGTGCTAGACGTGTTTTATGTTGTAGTTTCGTTGAAGCTAGATTTTGGAAAACAGTTTGATTTCTTTAAGAAATTGTCAGTGGAACCACTTGGCTAGAGTTAAAGGAAAAATGTTTTTCAAATATTACTTGAAATCATTGGGAGTTGCACAAAATGAATTTTTTTTTAAAATTCATAAATTCCACAAAGAGTTGATAAGCTGTAAAAAAAACAAATCAATCATTCAATCTCACTGTAGGTTTGTTTTTTATTTTTATTTTCAATCTTTTGTCAGTGTAAGAATATATTGATTATAACTTATCCAAGAGAGTTTCTTATTTTGACTTTAACTGAATACCTCTAATTCTGTCTAAAGAGTCTTGGTAAAAACGCATACATTTAATAAAATTTGTATGCCATGGTGCCAACTAATAATATTTCTTTTTCAAGTTATAATACATTTATGGGCTGTTTTATCAGAGAATGCAAAACATTTAATTTAAAATATTTTTTTATTATTATTGTTTAATCTTTTGTTCTTTTTCCCCCTGTGTTGCAGAAATTATATTAAAAGCCTCAATCTACTTTGGCCACCTTGTGTTGCATTTCAAACAGCTAATTTTCCTCCATCTTTATTATTTTCCTTGTGTTGCTAAAATTCTGTTAAATATGACTGTCTACTCTGGTTTTATAGTTACTTTTTAAACCATATTTATTAATGATATTTTTTTTTTTTAACTTTTTTCAGTTTTAAATGTGACCTGTTCACTTATTTTTGCATTATCTCAGATAAGCAATACACATGAAATTTTTTGAGCTTAGATCAGCAAAACCCTAAAACTGTTTTTGTAATTCTTTCTTAGAATCCATTCTGACAAGTCGAAAAAAAAAAAAAGACTGACTGGTCATGCTTAGTATTTCTGACATGCAAAACATATTGAATTAAGAATTTGAATTAGTAATTTAATTTTTCTTTGCTTGCTTAGTCTTTTAAATATTTAAATGTTGTTTTAAAATGATTTCTATGAAAAAAAAAAAATTACCTCAAAATTTACTTTAAAAAGAAATGAAATTCAGTTTTTTATCTTGCAATTGGTGCCAGTCTACACATACAAATTCCCATGAGTTTTTAATAATTTATCATTGCAAACTTTTCTTTAAATTTTCCTCTGATGGAGAAAGAGATAAATGAAAAAAAAAAAAAAAGAGTAAATATATATATATATATATATATATATATTAGGTTGGTGCAAAAATAATGACGTAATAATGTCGTTTTTTGACGTTAAAAAATATGTCAAAAAACGACATTATTACGTCATTATTTTTGCACCAACCTTATATATATATATATATATATATATTAGTAATGAAGGAAGAAGAAAGAAAAAAGTTGCTAGGATAGAGAGTGGGAGAAAAAAACAAAGGGTAAAGAAAGAGAAATTAAAAGTGAAGAAAACAAAACGAAGAGTAATGGATATAAATGATCAAGATGGTGGAAATCAATAAGAAAGGCTTATCTTGTGGTTGAGATAGTTGTATATTAAATCCACTACTGTCAGACCTTGGTGTAGGACACCCCTCCCCACTGCACTGCCAATTGTAATATTGGTGCTACACAATCTCCCTTCATACATTTAATTTTGGGACCTGTAATGAGGTAAGTTTAATTTCTGTCTGAATTTCTAAAATGAGGATTTAGCATATTTTTTATATTTGGTTAAATGTCCTTGTCTTTATTATCATCACACCATTAAGTGACCGAGATTGACTGACATCCGAAGAAGGCCAAATGGTGTAATAGCTGAAATGTTGTGATAATAACTACATTGAAGACATTAGTCAGAATGTAAATGATGTAAGATTAGTAAATATTGAAAAAGGTGGCTGCCTTATGGCTAAGTTGGTTTGCATTTTGTGTTAAATTTTGCTCTTCAAGTTCAGGTAAAAGCCAGAACTTTATAAAGGTTAATTTTCAAAGCATTCAGATACTTTCAACTTTGATTAACATAATACAATTTTCTTCTCCCTTTAACTAGTAAGCCTCACCAGCCTTGTGTCATACTCAGCTAAAATTTTAAAAGAATATCAGTAAATGAGAGAGAGAAAGAGAGAAAACAAGGAGAGAAAAAAAGAGAATTTTTTTCTATCTTTCTTACTTTCTATTTACTTTGTCATTTTTATCATCTGCTGGTCTTTTTCTTTTTGTCTTGGAGACGTTTTGTTTTCTTAAATCTTCTCTTTCATCTGTTGGGGAAAGGTCAGTGCTTTCTACATCTTCAGTCAGAGAACTTTTATAGTGTCTCCCAAGCACCTGACCTAGACCAATTCCCAGTTTCCCACTTGAGAGTTAGGCATGATTGGACAGTGTCCTTTCAAGCATGACTGATTGCTGAAGTTTACTTTTCACTGAATATTTTTTTTTTTTTTAGTTTTCTGTTGACACAGATATAAAGTGAAAGGGTGTGGTAGTTGGTAGGTAGGAAGTGGGGAGACTGGGATGTGTTTAGAGATACAGGACTGCAATCAGGGTTAACGTGGGAATCAACATTTTGTATTCTTGGTTACTTCTTGAGTCATTCTTTGCTTTTTTGTTTTTCTTTTGAGTACCCTCTGTTCTTTTGGTTCCATTTTCATTTCTTCCCCTTCTTTTTCATCTCTCTCTTTTTTTTTTGTTTCTTTGCTGTTTTTCCCTTTTCTCTTTCTTTCTCATTCCCTTCTCATTCTTTATCTTCCTTTTTTTTTTCTATATCATCTTTTCTTTTTGTTTCTCTTTTCTTCACTTTTCCTTTTCTCTTCTTTTTTTTCTCCCTTTTTTCTTTTCTTATTTTCTACTTTTTCTTCACTTTTCTCTCTTTTTATCACCTCTTCTTTCTCATCATCTTATTTTCTGTATCTTCTTTCTCTTTTTGCATTCACTTCTCTCTCATGTTCCCCTCACTATCTCATGCCTCATTTTTCCTTCTCCATTTCTCTTTTGCCCCTTTCCTGTTCTTTTCCTTTATTCCTTCATTCTCTTTCTCTTTCTCTCATTTCATTCACATTTTCTTTTCTTCTTCTATTTCATGTTTTCTTGTTTTTGTTTCTTTTTTTTCTTCACTTTTCCCTTTCATCTTTTTCTTCTTTTTTTTTCTCTTTTTCTTCCCTCTCTTTTTATCTTCTCTTGCTCCATCTCTTTGCTATTGTCCTTCTCTTTCATCTTTCTTTGCATTGTTGTCCTTCTTTTTCTTTACTCCCTTTTGTACCTTTTTGTCTTCACCTTCTCTCCCCTCATTAGCTCACACTTTCTTTTTTCTTCTCTCACCCTCATTTATCCATTTTTTTTCTTTTTCTCTTTGACTCTATATTTTCCATTCTTATTACAGCTCTGCTTTTCATTGATTTTTCTTTTGCTTCTCCTTCCTTCTCTTTTTCCTTTCTTTTTTTTTTCTCCTTTCTTTATTTTTTCTTTATTATTCTTTCTGTTTTTCTCTTCTTTCTAATAATATGCCTCCTTCTCTTTTACTGTTTTTTCTTTTCTCTCTTCTCCTTTCTCTCTCTCTCCACTTTATATTTTCTATTTCTCTCTCTTTCTCTTTCTTTACAATGGACCTTTTTATATTTTCTTACTTTCTTTATTTTTTGATTTCATCTGTTCATTTTATTCTCATTTATCATCAACTTTATTTCTCAACCTCCCTTTATGCTTTTTCTCTCATATTCTTACTCTTGTTCTTTTTCTCTTTCTTTCTACTCTCCTTTAGTATTTCTCTTCTCACTCACTCACTCACTCACTCACTCACTCACTCTCTGTCTTGTTTTTATTCTTTTGACCCTGAAACTTCTTTTATCTCTGATAATTTCTTTCATCTTTGTAAATCCTTCTTTTCATCTTGCACACTTTTTCTTTTCTTTTTGATTTTCTCTCAAATTTTTGTCTTTTTTAACCTTTCAGGTACCTTTTCACTTTTCCTTTTTTTTTTTTTTTTTTTTTTTTCAAAACAATTTTGCTAACTTTTTCTTTCATTTTTTATTTTGCCTCTTCTTGTATTCCTATTCACACTTTCTGTCTTTTTTTTTTGTTCTTGTTATTCCTTTTCTCTTTCCTTCTAATCTTGCTCTATTTTCATAATTTCTAGTTTCCCTCACCTTCAGATTTTCTTGTTTCTTTTTGTTTTTCTTCTCTTTTCCCCTCTCTTTCATATTTTCTTGTTGCTTTTTTTTGTTGTTCTCTTTTTCAATCTATCTCCCTTCTTTCATATTTTCTTTTTTCATTTTAAAAATTTCTTCTCTATTTCTTTCTCTCTTCCCTCACCTTCACATTTTCTTGTTTCTTTTTGTTTTTCTTCTCTTTTCCCTCCTTTTTCACATTTTCTTGTTTCTTTTTGTTTTTCTTCTCTTTTCCCTCCTTTTTCACATTTTCTTGTTTCTTTTTGTTTTTCTTCTCTTTTCCCTCCTTTTTCACATTTTCTTGTTTCTTTTTGTTTTTCTTCTCTTTTCCCCTCTTTTTCACATTTTCTTGTTTTTTTGTTTTTCTTCTCTTTTCCCCTCTCTTTCACATTTTCTTGTTTCTTTTTGTTTTTCTTCTCTTTTCCCCTCTCTTTCACATTTTCTTGTTTCTTTTTGTTTTTCTTCTCTTTTCCCCTCTCTTTCACATTTTCTTGTTTCTTTTTGTTTTTCTTCTCTTTTCCCCTCTCTTTCACATTTTCTTGTTTCTTTTTGTTTTTCTTCTCTTTTCCCCTCTCTTTCACATTTTCTTGTTTCTTTTTGTTTTTCTTCTCTTTTCCCCTCTCTTTCACATTTTCTTGTTTCTTTTTGTTTTTCTTCTCTTTCCCCTCTCTTTCACATTTTCTTGTTT
This sequence comes from Acanthosepion lycidas, assembly GCA_963932145.1. Taxonomy (NCBI): domain Eukaryota; kingdom Metazoa; phylum Mollusca; class Cephalopoda; order Sepiida; family Sepiidae; genus Acanthosepion; species Acanthosepion lycidas. The sequence continues at coordinate 37,506,230 of OZ010583.1, read as the reverse complement.
CTTTTTGTTTTTCTTCTCTTTTCCCCTCTCTTTCACATTTTCTTGTTTCTTTTTGTTTTTCTTCTCTTTTCCCCTCTCTTTCACATTTTCTTGTTTCTTTTTGTTTTTCTTCTCTTTTCCCCTCTCTTTCACATTTTCTTGTTTCTTTTTGTTTTTCTTCTCTTTTCCCCTCTCTTTCACATTTTCTTGTTTCTTTTTGTTTTTCTTCTCTTTTCCCCTCTCTTTCATATTTTCTTGTTTCTTTTTTTTGTTGTTCTCTTTTTCAATCTATCTCCCTTCTTTCATATTTTCTTTTTTCATTTTAAAAATTTCTTCTCTATTTCTTTCTCTCTTCCTTCTCTTTTATATTTTCTTGTTTCTTTTTGTCTTTCTTCCCTTTTCCCCTCTCTTTCATATTTTCTTGTTTCTTTTTGTTGTTCTTCTCTCTTCCCTTTCATATTTTTTGTTTGTATTCTTTTATTTTTAATTTCTCTCTCTTTCATATTTTCTTGTTTCTTTTTTCTTGTTTTCCTTCTCTCTTGTCATTCTTTTATATTTTCTTGTTTCTTTTTGTCTTTCTTCCCTTTTCCCCTCTCTTTCATATTTTCTTGTTTCTTTTTGTTGTTCTTCTCTCTTCCCTTTCATATTTTTTGTTTGTATTCTTTTATTTTTAATTTCTCTCTCTTTCATATTTTCTTGTTTCTTTTTTCTTGTTTCTTTTTTCTTGTTTTCCTTCTCTCTTGTCATTCTTTTATTATTTCTTGTTTCTTTTTGTTTGTTATAGAAGGTTATTTTGTGGACACATACGGAGGAGAATGAGGAAATGGGACTGTAATTATATATAGTATACAAATGTATGTATGTATTCAAATATAGTAGCTACTACTTGACCACACGGCAAAGGAAAGTAATTTTGTTTCCAATGAAGTGAGGAGCAGTTTAACAGTATATGGTCACCAGCTAGTTGTGCAAATGTTGTATTTTGGCTCTGGGTATGTTACGATAACCACATCATCAGAGAATGGACAAAACTTATTGACTTTGATTTTGTTTTGTTTTTTTTGTTATCTGTTTATATACAGATCTATAGATCAACTTTAAAAAGGCTGCCGACTACTTATTGTCTCATAGGCTGGTTGCAAAAGCTTTCTGAGTGGTTGGTCAAACTATATATTTTTAGAATTGGTGAAACTCTGATCTCCTTGTTATTATTTGTTTATTTTTTCTCTTATATACTGCTTGTGAAAGACTTTTGATTGGTTGGTCAAACTATGGCATAGCTTGTCTGCCGATTTTTATTATCCATCTATTTTTAGAGATGGTGGAATTTTGGTCTTCAAAGTTTTATAAAATTACTTATATTATTTCATTTTGTGTGTGTGTTTTGTCATAATTTTTAACAGTAAAAATATTTATTTTCTTTTTCTCATTTTATTGTTCTTTAAGATTTAGATTTGGCTGTCATATTTTGTCTGTATTATCAAATTTAACAGAGTTTTTGGATTCTGGTTGAGATTGTATAAAATTTATAGCAGTCTTGGGTTCTGAAATTAATGCAAGCTATTGTCTGCCAATTGAGATGGTATCATTCACCTCATCAGAAATTTTTATCATAAAATATTTCTGATTATCCCATAATAACACAAATGGACCTATCTATGGTGCTTCCAGGGGTTTCTGAACTCTATTTGTTCATAACCAAATACATTTACAGGTATTTAGATCTTTTGTGTAAAGAATGCAAAAGTCGACTAGATTGTTTGTCGGTCTCAAATTTCTGCATTTCTTTAGCTAAATTCTTTATTTGTGAATTTGCTATTACAAAGTCCTGATCTTTGTTTGTGTTAATTAATATTCATGGAGCTTGTGCATTGCTTCCATGTTATAAAAGTAAATAGGGAGTAATTTGATTTATTAGGTTTTACTCTGATTCCAAGAAGGACAATACGTAACGCTGATAACCATGATTCTTTCTTGGCAATAATTCCTGTTTTTCAATTTCACTGTGCCTGTTCAATTAATCTATTTGTTTGTGGACTGTCAGATGTTGTTCCCCAGTCTGTGGAGACCTATAATCATTGACAGCTCTGAAAACAATTCTGATTTGAATTGACTACCTCTGTCTGTAATGACATGGAATTGAACTTCAAATCTGGATATTCATGTGTTGATAAAACCTGTAGAAATTGATTGTGCTGAAATCTCCATCATGGGATACACTTCTATCCATACACATTAGTAAATATCGATAAGGTAAGAAAAAGGGGTTAGTAAGATTTTCCACTGGTGTTTACAGATACACTATATCAAATGCTTGAATGTCACACTTTGTATGTTTGGTTATTTTTGCTTTCTGGCAATGCTGGCATTCTTTTAGCCACGTTTTTTTTTTACTGATTTTCCCATTTTCAGCCAGTAGTAACTCGATCTTATCATTTTTATTGAAGCTGATATCCCAGGTTGTGATAGATTATCTAGACTGTCAAATACTGATTTTCTGAGCCTCTGCATCACAAAGGGTTGTGAAAAGGGTAACAACTTGTCGCAAAGAATAGTTTGGTGTTCATTTATGGTATATGGCTTTAGCTGATCATGAGAGTGTTTTATTTCTTCATCAGAAGCTTGGTGCTTCACTATTTCCTGCAAATCACATACACCTATAGTGAAAGGAGTAACTGGTCATGATAAGCAATCAGCTACTATATTCTGACTACCTTTTATATCTGAAATATCACTAGCATATTAATTTATAAAACACAGGTGTTGTCTGTCAAATTTCAGAGAAGTTTGACTTTTGAAAGCATTAAAGACATTCTTGCCTTCTATCTGGTTATTAAAATGAAAAAAATTGACACTTAGCAATTCCCTATCAAAAATAGAATATTTTTGCTGTATCCGTGATAATTTTCTAGAAAAAACAATTGGAATCTGTTGATTGCCAATCATTTGGTATATTACTGTACCTACAGTGTAGAAGTATCTGTCACAAGTTGATAGTTATTAACATTTAAGTTGGTGCATGCTAGAACAGTTATACTTGATAGTCTTTTTTATAATTTCAAAAGATTCCATCTTTTTTTTAGTGCTAAGTTATCTGACTTTGAGTTCAAAATATGGAATGAGCTTCTTATAGAAACTGGCCAACCCAAGGAGTCAATGCAATGATTTAGAATCTTTTAGCAGGTGAAAATAATTTAACTCATCAAGTTACTTGTGATGGGTTTAATTTCCTCACTAGAAATGCTGAATCACCAAAATTCAAGTTCATGAGCATCAAACAGACATTTCAAAAGAGAAATCATGCTCACTGAGTTTTTGTTGAACTGAGCTGAGATGCTTGAACTGAGCTGAGATGCTTGAAATGGGTTTCTTCGTTTTCTGACTCAAATATAAATGACCAAGATCTGTCTATTCTTGAATGAATTAAATGCTTATAGACTCAAATATAAATGACCAAGATCTGCCTATTCTTGAATGAATTAAATGCTTATAGACTCAAATATAAATGACCAAGATCTGCCTATTCTTGAAACAATTAAATGCTTATTGACTCAGATATGAATTAGCATTATTTACCTATTCCTGAAACGTCCTGGGTATGACAATAAGATACATCTACATCCTGGATAAGACAATAAACTATGTTTGAACCACCTCTTAATTGCTGGTGTTCTCAGGTCCACCCTGACCTGTGGGTGGTAGCACCTGTTAGGGTCCCAGCTATGGGCCAATAGTTAACCCCACAAAAGGTGTCAGAACATTATGAAACTATAAAAATAGGTTTTAATACCAGCAATACTTTTGGGGGAAAATTATTACCAGTGCTAGCAGTACATTTTTGAAAAATAAAATATTACCAGCAATACATTTAAAAAAATAATTATTACCCGCATTACATGTTTTGAAAAATATTACCAGCAATAAAAATCTTGTTGACATTAAATAACTCATAGAGGTTGATATGCTGTAAACCAAACCAAACCAAGCCTACTCCTGAACAAAGTAAATGTTTATAGACTCAAATATTTATTAAAAAAAAAAATGTCTAATTTTGATGCTAAATAACCTAACAACAGTTGACATGTCATAAAATCAACCAATTCAGTAGAATACTATTTTCATTGCATAGATGCTAATAATTATCTCCTAAGTTTAGTTTATGACAAATGGATTAAAAATCTGGGTGGGAAGATTGTTTTGCTAATCTTTGATGTTGGTGAGAAGTTTGCCTGCTTTGAAAATCAGCATTCAAAATCCTGGATTTTATGTGTGCTCAAATACTGACCTCTGATATAATGATCTCAACCATTAAGCTATCCCTTATCCTTATTATAGTTTAGGGGGTCACTTTTTGACACCTGTGAATCTTTCATATGGTAACATCTGTGTTCATGTTCCAACTTTCTCAATTACCTTTTTCTGTTTTCTTTTCTATTTTTGAAAATCCATCTCAGATATTTTTTTATCCTGGTAATCTCATTTTTTAAGCTTATTTTTTTATTTTATCTTTTGCATATTCTTGGTCAGCTTCACTTTTAGATATGAGATTAGGTAAAAAAAAAAAAAAAAAAAGAAGAAAAAATTGCATTTGATGACATTTTCAGGGTTTTTGAGGCAGGCTGAAATATGTTGATTTCCACAGACGATAAAAAATAAGAGAAAAGTAAATGTTTTAAAAGCTCATAAAATCTGAAATTAAAAATTTCTTGAATTGAAGTTAGAATCCAATCAGTTTTCCCTCTTTCAAGTGATGGTAGAATGCTCACACAACTCTCCAGAGGTGTTCTACATGATTTCCAATGGCTTTCTTCAGTTATTTTGCAAAAAATAAAAAGCCTTTACTCTGCAAATTCACATGCTATGTTCAAATTTAATGATAATTTCTTTTCTTTTGTCCTTAAACCTATAATATGAAGCAACTTCATTCTTCCTCACAACATTATAGCTTAAAGGTAAACACTCTCAGTCTCTCCAACATATATTACATACACAATCTATCTCATATACTTACGACTAAACTGCTGAAGATATATACACAGATTTGCATGCACGGTCTTATCTCTTGATATATCCAACAGTATCTTGCGTTTTTTATTTGATTCAAAGGCATTCACAGATTTAACTGTATTTATTGTATATTCTTTTTTACCCCTTTTTTAAACACACATTCTTTCTCTACCTCTCTCTCTCATATATATATATATATATATATATATGCCCAAGTATATGATTGGTGCATACGGAATAAATTCCAATAACCAACAATTACTATTCTGAAAAGAGTGCTCAATACATTCAACATCATAACTTGATAAGACACTGGAGGTGTTGAAACAAAATGGCTATTTTTGTTTTGCAGTGATTTTATAACATATTTATGTTATAATTTTTAAATAAATAATTTTATATATATAATAGCTGGCCACTCGTATTCAAGGAAACCCATCTATTTCAAGGCGTATTTGCATTTATTCAATACCCACAGAGCCCACCTGTGGTTTATACTGCAACTATGCTGAGCAGACCTTAGTTACAGTTTCTGGGAGAGAGCATGTTATCTAGCAAGATCATCAATCTGACCAAGGCCAGCACACTCAAACCCTCAGTCGCGATGACTTGTGACTTCATGCTAGCACAGCTATCGATGGGTTCTGTCTACCCAATTTTACTCACAAGGCTTGGGTCAACCCGTGGTTAGGTTTCCAAACACTTTACAAAGGTGCTGCACACTGGGATTGACCTTGATCCAATCTTATATCTTCAGGAAGTTGCCTTCCTGACAGCGACCATGGTGAGATTTGAACCGGTGTCTCATGGTCAGAAAGCGAACGTTCTAATCACTCGGCCATGAGCCCATACAATATATATATGAGACCAGTTTTATTGGTTCCATTTCTGGTGGACACCAAGTTTTAAGCTCTACTGTTTAGCATATCTAGGAAATATATTGTTCTTTTCTATTTCATATGTAAATTCTATTGTATGTTCAACTTTGTTTAGCATATCTATAAGATCAGGTAAATCACTCAATACTTTACCTTTCCTAGATATCATGCTACACTGTGCTAACAGTAGCTTAAAACTTAGTGTCCATCAAATATATATATATATATATATATATATATATATATATATATATATATATATATATTTAGGCAGCAAGTATTCATCCAAACAAGTTTGATTGAAAAGAGCTGACAAGGTCTCTCTGTTTATTTTTCATTGTATTTTTTCAATTTATGTATAAAGGTGTTGAGTATTGTGCTTGAAATCATGGATATATTCTCCGAAGTTCATGTTGTGCTATTATTTTGTTGAAGTCCTTTTACCATTGTAGTCATTTTCAAGAAGCAATGTGGTGTCTCTCAATGAATTTCAGATTTTTTTACTTTGTAATTGATTGTCTGTTTTTTATTTGTTCTACCAAAGGTACCTTATGTACACTTTGTACTGATGCTATTGAGAAAGGCCTGAGTCCACTTCTCAATGTATTCTGTGCTATCTACAGTTATATTGACAAAATGTCTCATCACTGGCATGTCACAATAATTGGAAAACAGCATGGATGAATGAGCATTTGGACAAATTTGCCTTAAATTTTCAATTTGTATAAGCCTCTGGTATCAACTTTGATGGAAGCTGATAAGTTTTGGAAAAAAGATTATCTTTACCTGTTTTTTTTTTTCTAATTTTTCAATTGTTATTTTTCTTTCTTTTTTATTACCACGTTTGTCTCTTTTTTCCCTGTTTATTACTGGTTTTCACCTTTTATTTTCTTTATCTTCTTTTCTTTTTTCTTCTTTTTCCTTCTTTTCCTTCTTCTTTTCTTAACTTTTTCTTCTTTTCTTCTTTTGCTACCTTTCTCTTTTAATATATGGTCTCCAAAAAATATCAAAAAGTTTTCTACTTTTTGTTTTTTTTCTTTCAGTTTTACTTAAAATATTATTTTATTACTTTTAAATTATTTTATTCCTTTTATTTAATATTTTATTATTTTAAATTATTTTATAAGAACTAAATTATTTTATATACTAGTGTATGCATGCTATCAAAAATGTTTCGTGATGCAATGAAACAAAAGTCTTAAAACAATGTATTATGGTATTATATAAATCCTGGTATTATATAAATCCCTTTTTGCTCAATATCTTTTATGAGGTGAAATGCAATTACAACTCTGAAGAAAAAGATTAGCAACAGAATGACAAAGATGGCGAAGACAAAGTCTATTTCAAGATGAAGTTGAATCAAGATACTCATTTAGTAGACAAAGTTATCTGAGTACCTCACATGAAATGCTTGAACAAATAAGTCTGAAATCTAAGAAATGTAGGAATAAAGGAATTGATTAATTAAACAGTACATTTTGATTGGGAACAAATTTTCTCTAAATGCAGATAAATAATTGTATAGATTATTAAAATGACTAAGGGATACACCACTCATTAATTTACTAACTTAAGCTAATTTATCTTCTTTCACACTGCTGTTGGGACAGGAAATATCTGTCTCTATTTCAGAGATGCGATATTGTAATTATTTACATTGTTTACAAAGGAGAGTAGCCTAGGGGAATCCTGAATTTGGTGACACAGTAATTGTGGGTTCAATCCCTGGGCCAAGTATTTCAAAATTAAACTTGGTGGAATCAAGGTGAGATTTAACCAGGCAATAGTAAATAATAATTCCAGTTGAATTTGTTACATTCAATTATGTGCCTTGGAAATGGTATGAATCCATCTCCTACTCCAGCTATGGGTTAAACAGTAGAACTTGTATCTGTAAAAATCATTATTATTCCCCAAAATTTTTAATTTAGTATTCACTCAAAAAAAAAAAAAAAGGAAAGACTTATTCATACAATTTTAAAATATGTTTCAGCTTGAAATAACCAACAATAGGTTGATAAGCTGTAAAAAAGCAAATCAATCAATGAAAATAGAGGGTTACTCAATGAGGTTGTTGAAAATACATAATGGTAGACCTGAGATTTTAAGAGGTTAAAATTGTTGTGATTGGGGAAGTATCTTCTTGGTCGTCTGTTCCACATATAGTAGTGGCTCTTCTGAAGAAGGCTGTCTTTTAAATGTCGAAATGCCTCTTGTTGCTACTGTTATGATGACATATACTTGCTGGATACATTGTCAATGCCAATATAGTAGGACTTTGTACTTGCAGATACCAATTATAATACGCTGATGAATAATACTCATATCAGACATCTTAAAATAATACTTGTAGTAATAGTCATTTGTATAGTGAGAAGAGAATAGCAGTTCGAATATTATTGGGGATAGAGGAGAAATAGTGAATACCGTAATGGATGATAGAATAGGAAAGCAAAACACAACTAGACATCATGCGACTTCTATATATATATATATATATATATATATATATGTTTTCTCCACGGTTATTGGATCCACCTAATGAATAATGAGATCGCCTGTGTTTGTTCACTTGCAATCTATGTTCAAACACTAGTGACACTTTATTCCTATATAACACTGTCCAAATGAAACTTCCTCCTTACTAATGGAATACAAAAGAAATGAGGATGATTTGACTCAATATACATGGCATGGCAGTTCTGAGCTGTAAAGATCTGAATGATGGAATAAAGGAATGTAGCTCATTTTCTGTGGAAATATTAATAGAGTAGCAAGGAACTTATGACATTAGATCTGAGGGGAAAGGTGTTGTATGGTGGAAAATATTTCATTGCCTACAAGGTCATGTAGATTCTTCTGAACTCTGTCAATGCTGGAAAGGGAAAATTGAGCAGCTCCATTTTCTGTTCTGATCTGACATTTATAAAGATTGAGCATAGCATGAAGAGTCAGATATTTTCCAGAGCAGAACAAGGAACTGACCATTTTTCCAGCCTCTTTAGTGATAGATTATATATATAGATATGGGTTTCACTTGAGATCTGAGATGAACTTGAATCTGAATAGACATTCCTGACAAGGAGCCCCATTGAGCATACAACTGTTCATCATGACAGGAGAAAATTCAAGCTATAAGCCAGTTTTTATTCTCTCCTCTACTGAGTTGTTCTAGCTAGTTTATTTGAAGGATCAGTTGCCATGCTCTGGTCATCTAGATTTGTTGTATAACCTGTGAATGTTATTACGCTGATTGTTAATTGATGTAATGGAATAACTTGTCACCCCCATGAATGATTACACTATAGGTAGTAACTACCTATAAGTATCTGTAAGTCAATGAACTACAGAGACTAACTGGGATCTTTTGAGTACAACTCAGTAAGGACTACCAACCTTCCGACAGTAGCACTCACTACTGGATTGACTTGTGATGACCTTGTGCATAACTGTTACCTTTATTCTTACTGTACTGTTTTTTTACAATAAGCCTTATTTTATCCACCTTGTTTTTCAAGTATATATTCCTATTAGCATGGAATATAACATAATATAAAGCAGAAAGAAAGTAAGACCAATGTTAAAGCTGCTGGCGTATGCCTGTATTCATCTCATGGGCCTGAGAAGCCTGGTCATTAACAACAATATCTCCAGAAATTGGATGCATTTGATTTGTAAATGTTCGCTTGACTAATCTTACTGGGAAGCTTTAAATTACAACAAAGTCACTAGCTTCTATATGAATGAATTCACTTAACTCTGACACTCTCATCTACACGATGGCTATACTTGTCGTAGTATCAGAATTAGTATTGGTAATAGCAAACATAGATTTGCATCACAGGATCAATGCAATTTTCCCAATGCCAACTTTTGTGCAATATTAAGGAAACATTCTTAGTGTTATTGAAGTTTATTCAACTCTTTATTGCTCGTGCAATCAGTTATCTGTAGAATGCTGTTTACATGCCTTAGGAAAGAAATTCTGAAGATAGGAAAATGGTTTCAAAATAAGATTGAAAAAAGAATACCGCTTAGCACATGTCGTTGTTATTTTTGTGATGTTTTTGTAAGAAAATAATTTCTGAATAAGATAAAATAGATTTATTGCAAGAATCCCAAATGAAGAAAATCATGGTTAGATTTAGACTTAGGAGAGCCTTCATAATGGAGAAAAGATTTCTTTGGTGGAATTCAAAGGGAATGGCCAGAATCTGGCAAGCTGTAACTGCACAATGTGACAGTGAGCAACTGGCCTATTTTAATAGCACATTAGAATAGAAGATATTTTTTTTCTATGCAAATAAAATTGGTGATAAGTTTGGAGTAAGAATATTGTTTTTAGCTGTTTTTGTGCAATACAGAAACAGTTTTAAACAAGATAAAATGGATTTATTTTGGTAATTCCAACTGAACAAAATCATGGGTAGATTTAAATTTTAGGGAGCTTTTCATGAATGAAAATTTTTTCTTTTGTGGAATTCAAAGAGAATTCTTGATTGTAAATGGTGGCTAGAAACAAACTATTATTACACAATGCAATAGTGGATAAGTGGCTCATTTGAGTAACACTTTGGAATAGAAAAAAAAAATTTCTCTGTAAGAAAAATGGTTATAAGTTTGCAGAAAGAATATTGCTTAGCAAATGTCTTTCCCTTTTTATGCAATGCCGAAAAAATTGATTTTGGAACAAGATAAAACAGATTTATTGTGAGAATTCAAATTTTTTTTAAAAGTAGTGATTTTGTTAAAGTTTAGAAGAGATTTTGTAACAGGGAAAAAGTGTTGTGTTTGGCTGGATTTCAAAAGAAATTCATTATTTAAGAATGTCTAAAATGAAGACAAATGACAGACATGCAAAGTTTAGCAAAAATTTCAGATTGCAGTATAGCTAAACCAGTGTGGTGGGAACTGAAAAAACAAGTGCATCCATTGAAAACCACGTAATCTCCAAGAGCCTCGGAATTACTACCAAAAAGAATGAGAAAAATTACCCAATGACAACATCTGAATCTTGTTTCATTTAATGTCACATGGAAGCGACATAATTATTTGAGCCAAAGACAGCAATACTAATTAGTAACTCCATATTTTGATGTTTTGTACTTTTATTAATAATAAAAATCACTTTCTGTAAAGTCTGTCTATATTTCTGAGATGAGGTATTATGTACAGTATTTACATTATGCGGACCATTGTCCTCATCTTTGTCGCCATATTTGTCACGTTTCGGCTGTTGTACGCTCCGGCCTTCTTCACAGTGGATAAAGGCGTTGGTTAGATCCAGTGACAAACCCAAAGAGTGTGAGTTCAATACCCGGTTAAGGCAGTGGAGAACTTTCAGAGGGAAAATTAGCAGGAGATAACTGATAACTGACATCCATCAAACATGGCACGTGGAACTAGAACAGTCTACCCCAGGGATCGAAATAAAGGGTTCAGTTTGAAATTCCAACCACCTGAAGAAGGCCGGAGCATACAACGGCCGAAACGTTGTGACAAATATGGCGACAAAGATGAGGATAATGGTCCGCATAATGTAAATACTGTTAAGAGCTCAAAGGTGAAATTTTTGTTGGTTACCAAGTATGTATGTACATTTTCAGCATCACTATGTTTTAGATGCTATATTATGCATGGAAACAAATTCCCATGGAAACAGTGATAGAACAGTGAGAGACTTGCAATGTTTCATCTGTGAGAAAGGGGTTGTAAGGTGAAAAATAATTCATCACCCACAAGGAGATGGAGATGCTTTTGGGCTCCATCAAAACTGGAAAGTGAAAACTGAGTAGCCCCTGCCCATGTATGGCAGCAAGACTCTATTTTCAGCATGTAAAAGTAAAAAGTATAACATGAGGGCAGGCTGAACAGTTCATTGGTTGAAAGGGTGATTCTAGAGCTGTGAAATCTTGCATACATTAATATCAACTTTTATTAATAATTGCATTGTTTCTTCCCAGTTAAACTGACATCTGATTGTTCAAAGAAAACTTCAAATGAGATCAGAAGCAATTTCTCTTGAAAATAGGGAAAAAATTTGGCATCGTGGTGCTATCAAGTACCTGCAGAAAAAGGGTTTAGCCCCCTAGGACATTTATGCTGACATGGTTGCTACATTAGAGAATGACATGCCAGCTTTATCAACATTGCAAAAGTGAACAGCTGAATTTAGATGAAAAAGGAGAAATCCTGATGATAACCCAAGGTCTGGATGTCCTGCAACTACCATCACTGAGGAAAACATTGATCATGTTCATTACATTGTGACATATGACTATAATCCAATGAGAGAGTTGAAAATATTCTGCACAAGGAACTTGGCATGATGAAGGTTTCTGCTTGGCGGGTGTCATGTCTTCTGACACTTGATCAAAAGCGCACCAGGCCGAGTGCATCATAAGAAAATATGACATTTTTTTGAGACAGATCCAACTGGTTTCCTTGAATATTTCCTAACCCATGATGAGTGTTAGATCATAACTTTGGGCCACAGAAAAAGGGACAATCTATGCTGGGCAAATACCCCTTCTCACCTGCTCCAAAGAAAGCCAAAGTTGTTTCATCTGCAGTTTTTTAGGATGCAAAAGCTATTGTGTTTAATGACTATCTTTAAAAGGGCCATCAATGGAAAGTACTATGCCAAATTGCTGAGGCAGTTACAAAAGGCTATAAAGACCAAACACAAAGAAAAACTGATGAAAGTAGTTTTGTTTCATCAAGACAATGCTGCAGGCACAAGTCATTGGTTTCAATGGCTGCTGTTAATGATTGTGGCTTTGAACTGGCTAATCACCTTCCCTATTCTCTTAATTTGACGCCATTGATTATCATCAGTTTCCAAACATAAAAAAACACTTGGCTGGGAACCAGTATTACAATGATGATGATGTCATATTTGCTGTTAATGATTTTTTTAACTAACAAAATGAAAGCTTCTTTACCAATGGGATCCAAACACTGCAACACTAATGGAAGAAGAGCATGAACCACAAGGGGGACTTTATAGAAAAATAGACCTCATTTGGCCACAGTTCATGTGAGTATCTTAGTCAGCTTATGAACTTTTCAGCTGACTCTAGTAATAATGATATTTATAAACAACAGCCCATTATAAAAAAAAAACAAAAAAACAAATTAATCCAAAATTTATTGATTTCATATTTTTAATTTTAATTCAATTTTGGATCAGCCAATATGTATCATCCAATATTCACAAGGGAAAGGTGGACTATTTACATAGGTATGTTAAAGTATTATGTTCAGCAATAGCTAAACATTTTATTAAAAACCAGCTGTGTACTCAGTCTTGAACATGTTCCCAGTGCTGAGTAAAGTTAATAACAATTATCACAATTTTGGAATCAGTATATATAAAGTCCTACCAACCCACCTCTTAATTGCTGTTATTTTAGGTTTTCTAACAGATACTACTACCCTGATCCAGTAGTAGTATCTGTTAGGGTCAAAACTATGGGCACATATATATAACCCCCAAAATGGAGTCAAAACACTATGGAAGTATAAAAAAAATTATAGTCAAAATACCAGCAATAAATTTTCATCATTAAAAAATTAGTAGCAATACATTTTTGTAAAAAAAGAAATAAATAAATATTACAAGCAATACATTTCTGTAAAGAAAAAAAGATATTACAAGTAATACATTTTTGTAAAAATTAATACTGCACCCAAGAAAATTGGCATTAAATGACCCAGAAGGAGTTGATATGCTGCTAAACAGACAGAAATAGTCCTACTAACCATCTCTCTGTTAATAGAAGTGGTTGGTGGGCCTAAAGATTTAATGTTATATATATATATATATATATATATATATATATATATATATATATATATCTGTATACGCATGTGTTTTTGAACATAAAAATATAGGTCATTGCTAGATTAGATAATTGTTATATTTATTTTTTATATGTTTATATTTGATTTGTAACCTGTAGTCGATATTAATTTTGTCAAATTTTCTTAATTACAGAGCAGTCCTTTCAGTAAATGCCCTTCAGTTTTAGCTTCCCCCGCCCCATCTCTCTCCCCCACCCCTTTTTCTTTTCTTCTCCCTCCTTCTTCTTCTGATCTTTAACATTAGATTGTCTATTGTGTACGTATGTCACCACAAAATGTATCCTTTCCGGTTACATCTTTAATGTATTAGACATCTGACAACATTCATATTTCTCTCACTTAAACCGTCTTCAACTCACCTCCCTAAAACTTCTCTCTGTTAAATTTTAATCTCCCACATTCTCTCATCTGTTACCCCTCTCTTTAGCTCTAACATTCGTCCCACACTCTCATACTTACACTCTCTCTAAATTCCATTTTTTATTTCCGTAGTTGTTTTTTCTGTTTTCTTTTTGAATTTGTAGGTCTGATGAATTGGATCGTATTTATGATTCCAATGGAATAAATTATGACTATGGAATATTAATGTTTAAGCCTTTTTTATTATATCCTTACTCTGTCCTGGACATTGAGTTCTACCTGGATTCTATCCTCTTGGAATTTTTTTATTCAAAAAAATATATGTGTATGTGTATGCATGTATGTATATATATTTATATATTTTACATATGTATGTGTATATTTACCACTAATATTATCTATCTATCTATCTATCTATCTATATATATATATATATATATATATATATATATATATATATATATTATATTGCAATAACATTAGTCAGCAGTTGTATATTTTTTAGTCACTTTGCATATTTTTTTCATTTGATGAGAGAGGATTGATAAACCATTTTAACTGTTTTAAATCGTTATATTTTGGTATTACCAATTTATAGTAATACATATTTTTTGTTACCCATTTTTTGGTTATAAATTGTCCGATTTTATTGTTCTTCGATTTTTTATTTATTTTAAACAGATTATTTGAACCTGACTGATAACAATAACTGTTTGATAGCATTATCTGTGCCTGTAATAAACACTCTTTATCTATATGTATGTATGTATGTATGTATGTGTGAATGGAGGTCAAATGTAATCTTAGTAAATATTGCAATGTAATTGGTTCTGACTTGGTATCTTGACTTCAGTCATTGTCTCACCAAAATGATGTGTCTTCCATCTGTCTTTTCGACAAATATTTTCATGGCAACTGCTCTGACAAGCTTTTTTTTTCCCCTGGTGCTCTGAAAACATAAATTTAAACATGCTACTAGATTGGCATCTAGGTCCCACCTGTTTCCTGTTAGAATAGCTAAAAATCACTCTTACTCCAACAGTTTCCATTCTCGCACTTCCCACCTGTGCAACTCCTTTCTATTTACTTGCTTCCCTCATAACTACAATCTTCAAAAATTTAAATGCACTGTCAATCACCATGTTCTTTAATACTGTTAATTTTTTCTCCTTTCCTTAATCCTCCCTATACTCCATCTTTTCTCTCACTTTCACCCCCTGTAACCCCCCCCTGAAGACGAATGGCATTCCTACCTTACTTGGGGGGAAATGATTAAAAAACGAAAAGTAATTGTTACTATTTAGTAAGCTATATATTTCTTATATAGTAACTCAAACACTTGTACCCACTAAAAAACAAATGTTTATAAGAGGAAGAAATAGTGTTGGATATTTAAGAAAAAATACTGTTGTTTGTGTTTCAGTACAAAACTGAAGTTGGCAGATATAGATTTGAAGAAGTCTCGATGAAAAATGTGCTTTCGGTAATAGTTTCATTCAAACCTTTGCCTTGTCAGGCAGGTTCTGTGGCTGAACTGGTTGAGGCACACTTTGGTTTAAAAGGTTGTTTCCCTGATGGAATCAAGTTCGATTCCTGTCAGAGGCACAGTTTTTCTTCAATAGTACTTCATGATCTAGGTCAGTTGTTATTAATTTCACTCTTTAAGAAAATAAAAAAGCAGGGATAGAAACTCATGCACATGTACCCACTAAAAATAAATAAACTGGAGTAACAACTTAAGTACATGTACCCAGCAAAAATATATAAACTGGGGTAACAACTTAAATTCATGTTTCCCACTAAAAAGGAATAAAATGGAGTAACATCATAAACACATGTACCCACTAAAAATAAATAAACTGGGGTAACAACTTAAGTACATGTACCCAGCAAAAATATATAAACTGGGGTAACAACTTAAATTCATGTTTCCCACTAAAAAGGAATAAAATGAGATAACATCATAAACACATGTACCCACTAAAAATAAATAAACTGGGGTAACAACTTAAGTACATGTACCCAGCAAAAATATATAAACTGGGGTTTACAACTTAAATTCATGTTTCCCACTAAAAAGGAATAAAATGACGTAACATCATAAACACATGTACCCACTAAAAATAAATAAGCTGGGGTAATAATTTAAACATATGTACCCACTAAAAATGAATAAACTGGGGTAACAATTTAAACACATGTACCCAGTAAAGATCATGTTTATAACAATAAAAAGTAATATTGGATAAAAAGTCATTTAAAAAATTAAGCTATATATAAATATATATAAGGGAGCATAAAATATTAATATATAGAAGGGAGGCACAGTGGAGTAATGGATAGCGGCTCAGATTGAGAAATCGGAGAGACGTGTTTGAATTCCACTTGAATCTATTACATTCACTTACATGCTAATACCTTTGGGAAAGATATGAGTCCTCTTCTTCTCCCCCAGCTATGGGTAAATAGCAGGACAGGCCGGGTTCTATAGTCTTGGATGGAAACTGGTCTAATGAAACTGGTTCTAATGCAGAAAGAAATGGCAACTTGCTGTAGGAAAAATCTGTCTCATAAGTCACGTATCAAAAGATACATGATCACCTAAGTGTTTATCACGCATGGTACATAACTGACTGATTAATATATATATTTTTTATTAAACGTTGTTGCAGGAGAGATTTAGGGAAGAAAGATTTACTTTCCCATTCATATTTCTCCTATCATGGGTATTATTATGTCTATGACATAATAAAACTGTAATTCACGGATGGAATAGAATGGCTGTAAGGGAAAGGAATGACAAACATGCTTTGTTCTCAGAGAGACTTTTAACCTACTAAGACATATAAAAACAATATGTACATATATACACATGTCCCATGTGGAGAATAATATATCATATATATCTAACCAACAAAGCAGAGTGTACGGAGAAATGAAAAGAAAGGGTCTTGCATATAATATGGAGGTACTCCTGTATCTGGTGAAGCCATGTTTAGGACTTCAGATTCAAAAAGGCCAAATGAATCTATATTTCAGGCTAGGACATATTTCATGAACAGCAAATCTTGGGTTTTCTCCAAATTGAGGACTGCGAGCTGGAGTTTCACTCTATATCTGGGAAAGATATGTTTGCAATGGGGAAATAACAACATGAACATATAAGCTGCTGGTGAGGGAGATTTAGCCTCTGCCCAAGTAATAGGGGATTCTGGCTAAATAAAGCAACTTTACTGTTTAGCTGCTGTAAAAAAAAATGAATTTGGCTACCACTTTTGTCACTGTATGGAGTGATATCACTAAGCGTCCGTCATGTGACCCATGTGATTAATCTCCACTAAAGACAGATAAGCACCTTCTATATTCCTACAAGATCATGGACAAAGAATAATTCTTTTTAATATTTAATATAATCCTTTTTCTTTCTACATGGCTGAATGTAGGTCAAGTGTATTTCAGAATTAACCATGAGTTCCTGATCAAGTTCAAGTATATATGAAATTAAAAACACACATGTAAAAAAGAAAATGACCTGTCCTTTGGCCTTTAATAAAATTCATACTAGCTAACTTATTCTTTTATGTGGCATGTCCCTTCAGAAAGTGGGCAGTCATGGCTCTCCACAGCTTCCTATTCTTTTTAACTCTAAGCAATATTCTTTCTCTTATTATCTCTTCTCATCCTCACTCTGTTATCCATTACTCACTGTGTCAGTCTGCTTCTCTTGCCTTCAACATGTCCTGTGAGTATCAAATTTTCCAAGCTCCTTTTCCTCATTATGCATCCTAGAAATTTCAACTCTCTTTCTGATTGCAAGTACAAGCGTCCTTTACATTTCCATCTATGTTACTAATCTCTTTCTTTGAGCCTGGGAATGTGCTTGCAATTCCTCTAAGTGCTTTTGACTATTATCTGTAAATTTTTATATGGTTCTTCTGGACGCTTTTGAAAGTCATGCTGATGTCAGTGGTGTGCTAAACGTTGGTCAGGATTAATACTCAAGAAGATTGAATTATTGAAATAAAATGGACTGTTGCCTATACATGGCTAAATGGTATGACGTGTAGAGTATTGATACATTTTAGTGATGATATTAAGAAAAGGGATAAAAAAAAAAGAGAATTGTGTTTGAACAGTTAGTGCAAAGAAACAACGTCTGAGAGAAAGATTGTAAGCGCATTAATCATGATCAAATAATGATATGATGGAATTTGTGGATCTAAAACTTATTGTTGAGTTAATATTTACTGATTTTTGGTTTGTCTAAGAAAATCATAAATCTAGCAAGGCTTTGGAAAAGAAATCAGGATGCTATATGTGCAAATGTGTGTCTATTCCTTATTGATTAAGTTCTTCAATCTGTCTCTATCCATTGAGCTGTCTCTTTTGTCTAGAGGTCTATTAATGCATTTATTTCTCTCCATTCATTCAACGATCATTCTTGCTCTCTATTCATCAATCAATCTATCTTAGTCTGTTCAATATCTATCTATCTCCATCTCTATTCTTTCATTTATCATTCTCTCTATCCCTCAAACTATGTATTTATTCAATATCTATGTATCTTAGTCTGTTCAATATCTATCTATCTTAGTCTGTTCAGTATTTATCCATCTATATATCTTAGTCCATTCAATATCTATCTGCTTATCATAGTCTATTCAATATCTATCTATCATAGTCTATTCAATATCAATCTAATTCTATTTAATGTATATCTTAGTCTACTCAATGTATATCTGCCCTGTTCATATTTGTATATCTATCTAATCATTCCCTCTATCTCTCTCTCTCTATCTCTCTCTCTCTCTCTCTCTCTATATATATATATATATATATATATATATATATATATATATATATATTCATCCATCTATTTCTCGTTCTCTCTGTTTATCACCCTATCTATCATAACTATTCAATATCAATCTAATTCTATTTAATATATATCTTAGTCTACTCAATATATATCTGCCCTGTTCATATTTGTATATTTATCTAATCATTCCCTCCATCTGTCTCTATCTCTCTCACTCTCTCTCTATATATACATATATATATGTATATATATTCATCCATCTATTTCTCGTTCTCTCTGTTCATCACTCTATCTATCTATCTATCTATCTATCTATCATGCTATCTCTGTATCAAGATCTCTATTCATTCATTTATTTTTGTCTCTATTCATTTTTCTTTCTCTATTATGTTTTTTGTCTGTCTGTCAATAATGCTCTCTTTCTATCTGGATGCTATTCATTCATTCATTCATTCATTCATCTCTTCTGTTGTAATGAAAGATTTCTCTGTCCAACCAAGAAGGGCATGGGAAAAAAAATTTGATGTTTGTTTTTTCGGTCAGAATTTGGGAGGTTGTCTCATATCTCATATTTATCCCTCTCTCTCTATCTATATGTATTCACCAGTCATGCTCTCTCTCTTTCTCTCAGCCTTTCAATCTATTTATCAATCAATATATGTAGGCTTATCAACAGGTCTGTACCCTAATAATGTAAAAAAAAGCATTTACTATACACAACAAATATCATTTTTATAACATATTTCCTGGGTATAATGATAAACTAGGTCCAGCAGCTGAGTGGGAGACTGGAGTTCTCCACTACCTTTACCCACTGTGCTGTTTCCTCAATGACACATGTCACAGTGGATAAAGGCATTAGTAAGATCGAGTGGCAGGACCCAAAGAGTGTGAGTTCAATACCCTGTTAAGGCAGTGGAGAACTTTCAGAGGGAAATTAACTGGAAATAACTGATAACTGACATCCATTAGACATGGCATGTGGAACTAGAACAGTCTTCCCCAGTGAGCGAAATAAAGGGTTCAGTTCGACATTCCAACCACCTGAAGAAGGCCGGAGTGTACAACGGCCGAAATGTTGTAATAAATATGGCGAAAAAGATGAGGACAATAGTCTGAATAATGTAAATAATATATTTATTTTTGTAGTGAAATTACCAGCAATACATTTTATGATCTGCAAGCTATATATCTAAAAAAAACATAGCTTTTAATCTGAAAGTATAAAATTACATACAAAATATTTAGATTTTGGCATTAAATAACCTGTAGAGGTTGATATGTTACTATTAGGTTGGTGCAAAAATAATGTCGTTTTCTCACATATGTTACTATGTGAGAAAACGACATTATTTTTGCACCAACCTAATAAACAGAATCAACCAACCAAATTTTACAACATAATCTCTTAGCTTATGAATACATTTATTCCACCAATGAAAATTAATCACATGTATCAAGCATTATACAGTGAAATTTTCAGATCAAAATTTGGTTCATTGCTATGTGCAGACTTATTATCTTTATAAATGCAAGAATATTTTTGGCAAATTTTCTTTCTCCTTCTCTGAACCTTGTTGGTTGAGAAATTTTATAAAATACTTTAAAAATGACTGAAAAGGTAATGTGATTAAGGTTTTATTTAATTTTTCTTTATTTTAATTTTTCTTGTGTTCTTATAATTTTCATCTTTTCTAAACCTAAGTTATGTACCAATTGGCCAAATGTTTTATATGTCTGAGCGCTTTCGGCTATACTTTTGGCCATTATCAAAGATGATTTTATTTTTACTTTTAACTGAACGTACGGATTGTTTTATGTATGTGTCTAGAGTTATACGCATGTTTTATTTTCCAAACACGGTCAGCACATTGTGGACGCGATCATAATTGATGTTATTGAGTATTGGCTTTTTCTTTTTTTTTTTTTATTAATAATGCTTCTGTTATTTTTCACCATTTTTACATGTAGATAAGACTATTATATTTGTATTATCAACAAGTATGTTTAGACAATTTCTACATAATTGACATCCAGAAAAGAAAATTATAAGAACACAAGAACAATGAAATAAATAAATTAACCTCGGAACCTTGTCAGACATTTTTAATAAAGTTTGTATAAAAGAGTGATTGCTGCCCAAATGCACACTTTATATATATATATATATATATATATATATATATATATATATATAAAGGGAAGAGGTTATATTAGGTTGGTGCAAAAATGATGACGTAATAATGTCGTTTTTTGATGTTAAAAATACGTCAAAGACGACGTTATTACGTCATTATTTTTGCACCAACCTAATAGTAGTTTGACAATGTGAGAAAAGTGTGTATATTAAAAAGAAAAGAGAAACCACAAATGGTTTTGGTTGTAATGTGAATTTTTAAAAAAAATATATTACCCTTTCTTAAAAAGGGTAATATATTTTTAAAAGAATCCACATTACAACCAAAAAACATTTGTGGTTTCTCTCTTCTTATATATATATATATATATATATATATATATATATATTATAAATTGATTTATTTAAAATATGTTTTTTTTGCTACACAGTTCTAACCATGTTTCAAAAATGGAAGCTAAAAGCTACAAATTTAATTTTGTAATTAAATTAAAGACATTAGTTCCATTTCATCCTCAAAAAATTCACTTGAGGATGAAATGGAACTAATGTCTTTAATTTAATTACAAAATTAAATTCATAGCTTTTAGCTTCCATTTTTGAAACATGGTTAGAACTGTGTCGCGAAAAAAACATATTTTAAATAAATCAATTTATAATATTAATGCTCTGTAAATTTACATTGAGCACTATTTTGTAAAAATAAAAATATCTATAAGAACACCGGATTATATATCTTACTGTCCTTTCTTTTTATTTATATATACATGTATCTGATTAAATATATTACAGACATTATGTCTGCTAATTTTTAACAAAATCCGTTCATACTCATGAATAACCTTCTGTGTATTGATGTTAAAGGATGAGAGAAATGTGCTATAGTTGTTTAAATTGCTTTTATTTTCATTTAAACAGCTATAGTATATTTCTCTCATCCTTTAACATCAATACACAGAAGGTTATTCGTGAGTATAAATGGATTTTGTTAAAAATTAGCAGACATAATGTCTGTAATTTATTTAATTAGACATGCCTAAAAGAGAATTTGCTGCCTAAATAAACAAATATATATATATATATATATATATATATATATATATATATTCAAAACAGTTTCTTTAAAGTATTTTCATGTATGTACTTCCAACATATAATATTTCAGAATTGAGAAAACAGAATCAAAATTCATATAAAAAAAAATGGAAGCTGGATCAATGGTGAATATGAAAAAGAGCCTTCTTAAAATTCCTGTTTCTGTCCATTGTGCTGAACGAGTGAAGCGTGGAGATTGTTTGTTGACTGGAAATAAACTGAACAAAGGTCAGCCCTGTTGCAGTAAGGTGTGTGAATGTATGGGGGCTGTGTGTATTGGTTTCCAATACTAAACATCTTTGGAATCAAAGATGAAGACAAAAAAAAAAAAACATAATTCCATTTGATCTCTCCAGCCCCAGGGAAAGAATTTAAGCATAAAACCTGCACTGGGGGAATGGTGAAATCTGTCTGTAGATTTCCTGGCAAATATCCACACATGCGCAAATGGGATAGGGCAAAACGTAACAAAAATATATGCACATGCATGCATAGATTGAAAAATATAGAGATACTTGTATTTTCATAATATATTTATATAAATATTTGTGTATACAGATTTACATATTTATATAAGCATGTTCATACATAAACGCAATTATACCTGTGAAAAAAATTGTTATGAATAAATTTTGTACTAACATCAGTGTGGGTCTCTGTGTAGTAGCTATGTGAGTCTGTGTAAATGTGTGTGTGTGTGTGTGTGTGTGTGTGTGTGTATATATATATATATATATATATATATATATATACATATAATGAAATACAATAATAATTGGTTGGATCCAATTATGGTGGAGCTGTTAATAAAAGGTTCCTAATATGAAGTAGAGCCTATAAAATGTAAGAAAAAAAAAGATTATAAAAAAAACCCCAGAGCCACTCATGTTTCATCCTTGAATCGAAAAACTTTCAGGCCAGGTTCAATTTCTGTCTTAGCTCACGGTGCTGACCTCATATATATATATATATATATATATATATATATATATGAAGAAATATAGTTTTAAGGTGTGCTGTATTTATGGGATAAAGTGCTCAATATCAGAGATAGAGCATATGTAAATTTAAAAGTGAACTTTGAAGTCAACACTCAGAGGCGACAGGCTGTTTCATGCTGGACATAATTGTCAGGCCGCAAGTGTTGGGTTTTGGGCAACCCACAATGCACCTCTGACCCATAAATATAAGCAGTTGAGAAAAAACCCAAATCCTCGCATCCGGACGATTGCATCTAGCATGAAACAGCCTGTCGCCTCTGAGTGTTGACTTCAATGTTCACTTATATATATGTATGTATTTATACATATATGCATAGAAGTCTGTAGCCTAATGATGAAAAAGTAGGAACCTTCACAGGCTCAAGCTAAAAAATGAGCATACCATGAAGAAAAAATGCCTCAAAATGAATAAAAAGAAAGTTTTATCACCGAAATCTTTGTTATTATTAATAGGAAAGATGAAAAGATTTTTTGATTATTTAATTATAAATTTTTATCCATTTTAGAGCATTCAGATTTTTGGTTAAAAGTCTTTTGCATCAGGAGGAATGGTGAGGAACAAAGACTGACATAGAAACTTTTAACATCTTTTTTTGCGGTGAAAAACATATTAATTTTGAAATTCTTGCAAAAATCAAATAATTCTTTCATTTTAAAGAAACATTTGAAGAATTATTAAAAAATGAATGAAATTATTTTAGAAATGCTTCTTTTTCAGTAAATCTTAGTAAAAACTTTTTTTTTTTTTACATCTAATAACTCCACCCCATTTAATTTTATGAAATTTTGATAAACTATTTTTTGTACAGCTTAAAAGTTAAATGTTTATATTAGTTAAAAGCAGAATTCCTTGGAGAATTTAAATCATCAAGATCCCCAGTTACTGAAAATCTGTTACAAATTGTAAAATGAATAAAGTAATAAATTTAAGATATTATTTCATTAGAAAAGATTTTAATAGCTTTTATGAATAAGATATATTATGGACACTATTAAGAAAAAAAAATTTCAATGAATAATGAATTTTTACAAGAATTATTTTAAGTTTTTAAAAATTTTAATTAGAATTATTTTAAGTTTTTAAAAAATTTTAATTGGAATTATTTATAAAGTTTTAAATCTTTAAATTTCTGTATTAATTTGTAACTGTTAGGTTAGGTAGCTCCATGAGATCACTAAAAAAAAAAGAGCATAGCATGTTGAAAAAGACACCAAACTTGATGAAAACAAAATTTTATCGTCTAAATGTTTATGTTATTATGAAGAGGAAAGATTAAAGTTTATTTTAATTATTTTTAAGAATTTTTCCTATTTTTAGAACATTGTAAATTTTGATTAAAAAAAACCTTGCTTCTCTTTGTGTCACCAGAACTAGTAAAATAACATATACAATTTTTAGCACATATTTTTGTATGCACACATTAATTTGGAAAATCTTGCAAAAATAAAAAATGAAACTTTCAGAAACTATTCACAGATGATGGAAATTATTATAAATATGTTTTTTTATTAAAGTCATGACAGAAATATTTTTTTATATTTATTACTCCCCATAAATAATTTTATGAAAACTCTAGAAATTCGATCACATCAGGTTTAGTGATTGCAACAGTTAAAAGCACAAGGCTTTGAGGAATGCAAATCATATTTTGTTTTTTGTTAATTGGACACCCCCCAACCCCTACATGAAAATCAGTTCTGAATTGTAACATACAAAACTCAATAAAACAAAGATATTATTTAATTTCAAATGCTTTTATTTGCTTTTATGAATATGGACAATATTTACTGAAAGCAAAAAATTTTTTCAATGAAAAATGAATTTTTAATGCAATTATTTGTTATTTTTTTAATTATAATAGATTTTTACATTTAAGTTGTTAAAATATTATAAAATGAGTTAAAAGACGCATTGGGTTTCTTAAGTCTCCTTATGAGATAGATCTTTTTTTAGCGCGTTGTAAATTGTATCATTTTGACTAATCAGAAGATCTGCAGTAATTAAGAATTGTAATTTTGTGTTTATAATCGGGTTGTAAGTATAAAGTATGGAAGACCAACCAGAATACAATTAAGTTGCGTTATTTGAGTTAAGCATTGTTCTCCGCTGTTAAGGCCTTTACTTTTACGAAACACGTGTGGAGAAGTTAATTTGATTTTTCAATTTCAACTGAGAAGGGTACCTACAAGTATCAGTATCATCTTATGAAATTTATATGATCTTATTTTTATATTAATTTTAGTGATGACATTTTTCCATAAATGAAATTATCAAAATTAATAATAAAATGAATGGAAATACAAATAACACAGTAAAATTTAGTAAATGTACATAAAATTATAGTATTTTATGTACACTTTTGATAAAATTTCATAAGAAAGATACCTATAAATGAATTAGATACCTTATGAAATTTAATCTCACTCTTAACAGTCTTATTTCAATTTCTTTATAATATATTTTCCATAAAGCATCGTAAACGTAAAGGTGAAAGCTAAGTACAAAAAAAAATTAGAGTGCTGAAAGTTTTCCTTAAAAATAATGAGGTAAATAATTTGTTCACTGAAATGTAAATAACTTCACTGCTCTCCTTTCGTAGAAGTAATTATCCTCACGTAATCCGTCCACGTCATTCATCACCTGTCAAGTGATGCGAAAGTTTACGACCTGCTTTGTTTTATTTTCAAATTACATCTTTTCCGCGCAGAAGCTGAGTTAAGCTGGGTTCAAAATATTTTAAATAAACATTATAATTTCTAATTTTCTTAAAATAAGTTTTGAAAAAATGATAATTGATTTTTAAAAGAACTTCAAAAGGAGATTTTCATTTTTTTTATAAAATGGAAAAAAATGATTGCCATGATCAGTTTTGTCTGACTCAAAAAAAACAAAACAAGAGTTTTAATGAAAATTTCGGATGTGCTAGGAACGATTAAAAAATTTAAAAAAATACCCCAAAAATATTTTGATCTTTTTTCTTAATAATAACATAAACATTTAGATGATAAAATTTTGTTTGCATCAAGTTTGGCATCTTTTTCATCACGCTATGTTCTTTTTTCAGTGATCTTGTAGAGGTGCCTATGTTAGGTAATATTTGTTATTAAATGTTATTGATATTTACTAATTCCAAATGGAATATCTTACTAAAATTCAGAAAACTCCAATATTTTAAAAAGAATTTTGAATTTTTTTTTGTGTATAAATTTTTGTAAATATGGATGTCCATACATGACATTATCAAAAAATTTCATCAGTGAGAAATAATTTCCACTTATATATGTCTGTATAAAATCAATACATGTTGAAGCTACAATAAACACTTTTCAATGTAAGATATAAAAAGATGTAGAGCAAGATATAAATGATGATAAAAGATACTTTAACTTTCAGCTGTCTTTGTGACTTCAAGTTTCATATGCAGAGCAGTGAGCTTCTCCCAAACATAATCTCATGCGATAAGGAAGGATAAGTAGTAACTTATTCTGTGGTTGATATGTTTCTTCACAAATGGTGGAATATTTTCTTGGGCCAGCCACTCCATTAACTATTCATCACCCCACCAAATTGAAAGTCGGTAGTAATGTATGTCTCACAGAAACACTTGTATCTTAAAAAATATGAAGATAAACATTTTTGTTCTTGTTTTTGTTTGCCCATTTTTTCTAATTTTTTTTTTTTTTTGACAAGCATCATTTGCAGCATTCTTTGGTGGCTCCTTCCTCAGGGGGAGAGCCCAATATTTTTGGTTGTTAGGAATGATCGTCTTATTTGCTCTTAACTGAGTTTCTTGCTAGTGTTAACCTTTTAGCAGGGCAGGTAAAAAATGAAAGGAAGAAAAGATAGAAGTTAGAACATCTGTGCTTATTTCAATGTTTTAGGTTTTCTTCTTCAAGTTTTAAAATCATGTAATTATTTGTGTATATATATATATATATATATATATA
>OZ010583.1:37416637-37471637 GCA_963932145.1 Acanthosepion lycidas | reverse complement strand
TATCTTGATGGGTGAACACTTGGGAATATCAGTTGCTGTAAATTTGGATGTACAGGTGGTATAATGGATAAAGTCTTGTAATTGTTACCTGGAGAGCTTAGTTCCAATTCCTATTGGGTCTGTTATATTCATTTATATATAGGAGGTATGGCAGTATAATGGATAGATGCTCAGATTGAGGCATCGGAGAGCCAGGTTCGAATTCAACTACATTCACTTATATGCTAATACCCTTGGGAAAGTTATGATGACTCCTCTTCTCCCCCCAGCTATAGGTAAATAGCAGGACAGACTGGGTTCTATAGCCTTGGATGACAATTGGTCTACTG
Organism: Acanthosepion lycidas; assembly: GCA_963932145.1. NCBI lineage: Eukaryota > Metazoa > Mollusca > Cephalopoda > Sepiida > Sepiidae > Acanthosepion > Acanthosepion lycidas. The sequence continues at coordinate 37,471,308 of OZ010583.1, read as the reverse complement.
CAGAAAGAAATGCCCACCTACTGCGGGAAAATATCTGCTTCGTCAATCATGTATCGATAGATACATGATCGCCTGCACATGTATCACGCATGGCACATAACTGACTGACTGACTGACCCTCGGGAAAGATATGAATCAATCTCTTCTCCCTCTAACTATGGGTTAATTAGTAAAATGTTTATCACTAAGAATTTATTATCTCCAAAAAACAAAATTTTTACAATCTAAAAATATTTTCTGGCTTTAAATAACCTGCAAAGGGTTGATAAGCCATAGAAAACAAATTAATCAATCAATGTACATGCATATGTGTGTGCCTGTATACACTAAATTTAAAATTGAATTTTCTTTTTGAAGTTTTATTTTCAAATGCATAGACGCATGTCCATCAGTGTATATATACACAAATATGTATCTCTCTTTCTCTATTTGTCTTTTGAGATACATGCAGACAGAGATAGATATTGTTTGGTTTTTAAGTTGTAGGCAGAAGAGCTGATTTCTAAGTTCACATTTATCTATCTATCTATGTAGATATGGACATAGAAATCAGCACTCATACCTCCAACAATCTCTATTTCCTTCTCTCACTCCTATGTGCCATGTCCTCTCAGGATGTTGGCAGTCATGGCTCTCCACAATTTCCTGTCCTTTTTTAGTAAATTTTGTCTTCTCTCTATCTCTCCTAAACACTCTTCTGGCAAACATTTTACACAAGCTCATTATCAAAATTATGTGCTGTTTTCCTCTTGTCCCTCAATATATTCTGTGAGTGTCATGTTTTCTAAGCTCTCTTTCCTCATTATGTGCCTTAGAAATTTCAACTGTCTCTTTCTGATGTTAAGTATAAGTGTCCTTTTTGTTTCCATTTTCTCTAAACTGTTGTTGCTCACACGTTTGTTACATGGTATACATGGAATTCTTTTGTAGAATACATGGAATTCTTTTGTAGAATTCTTTTGTAGAATACATGGAATTCTTTTGTAGAATTCTTTTGTAGAATACATGGAATTCTTTTGTAGAATTCTTTTGTAGAATACATGGAATTCTTTTGTAGAATTACATTTATGTTGCCTCAAGTCTTTTCTTCATCTGCAAGGAGATTGTCCAGCATTCACTGCCATACAATCTCCTCACAGAACAACACAAAATCTATTTATCTATCTATCTATCTATCTGGTGTATATTTTTTAATTTGGGAGGTGTTTGCAGAATCTTTTTACAGTTGTATCAAGAAAAATCCCTGAAGATGCTATTTCAGTAAATATCAATATCGAATGTGAACATACTGAAATGTTGTCCTGAACCATACCCAAAATAATTCAATAAAACTCAAAAAATAATTTTTTTTATTTTTGAGTGTTGGTGCTTGTCTAATTTAATAATGTACATTATTTTCATTCAGTTTTGGCATATAAAAAATTTAGATGGAATCTTTATTTTTTTTTAAATTTACTCATAATTTTTCAGTGCAATTTTGAATTTTAACCCATTACTTTTTGTAACAAGAGTCTTTTTTTTTTTTTTTTTAATAAATAAAAATATATTTGAAGAATTGAAAAATGTAAAGTTCAATACCTTTTTCTAGTGTGAAACTTTTTACAAAGAATTTTCATTTTTGTTTTCATTTTTGCAACTGCTAGATTATTTTTTGTACAGAAGTTCAAAAATGAAGTAATTCTGAATTATTTCCTTTGACTGACTACTTTATCAGAAGAATAATGTTATATATGATAATTCAATAGCTCTCGAATTCAGAAGAATTAAAAAATTATGTGCAATTAAATATTTTATATCAAACAGGAAATAAAATAAAAAATAAAAGCAATGAAAAAAATTATCATTTCATTAGTTTTTACTTATTTTCTTTTTTATACTTCTAATGTAGTATAAAAAATAAAATTAGTCATTCTAAGTTTCTTAAAAGGATATAGAATGAAAAAATATATTCTTAACACTATTGATTATATACAGTTAAATATAAATTATCTTTCAGCCTAAATACCAATTTCTTGATTATTGCACTGCTGGTTTTCTGTATTTCTTTCCTATTTTTAAAAAATTTTCACTTGTTCTTTAAGATTCAGAAATGACAGTAGAAAACTACTTTTGTTGACCTTTGACATCGGTGGCTGTCCATAGTCTACTTTGCATAAACAACTATTATTTTCATTAAAAAAATAAGCATTACTTTTACAAAATCCAGTTATTCAATCCTTAAACTTGTTAATTTAATTTGAAACGCATCTCTCAGACAAATATCAGATTTTCAAATTTGCTAATTTACATGAAGTTCCTCTGATGTGAATAAATTGTCATAGATTTGTCATTTATTTCCGATGGACATTTAACTAAAATTGAAAAAAAATAAAAAAGAAAAAAAATGAAAAGGAATAAAATCTGATGAAACGAAAAATGAATAATTTATAAAAAAGTTAATCTTTGAAATGCTTTTTCGGGACACACTCAAACCTGCAGGCCATAGTTTGCCTTGCCAATAGCTGATAAAGACAATGTGAATATAGAAATTAGCATCAATCCCTACAACCATATTGCAACTCAAAAGACTACATGACAATATATAATATAAATATAATATATATACATATAAATATATAATATAAATCTAAAAAGAGTAGAACTGATGAAAGTAAATAAGATAAAATATGATAAATAAGATGAAACAGAACTAATATACAGTGTAACCCGGATATAAGAGACCCTGATATAAGAGAGATTTTCTCTGGTCCCAAATTAGAGCCTGTGTTAATGTAAACAAAATAGACCAATCCCGGATATAAGAGTAACCCGGATATAAGAGACTTCTGCTCCGGTCCCGACAACTCTCTTATATCTAGGTTACACTGTATAATATAAAGAATTAAAAACAAATAAAAGAAAAATAATAAAAAATAAAATATAGAAATGATTAAAATAAACAAACTGAAGGTCAGGATTAATCTTCCTGATCATGGCTCTCCACAACTTCCTGTCCATTATAGCATTAATTAACTTTTGACACTTTACAATTCCTCTCTGTCTTTCTCTTGTTATCTATTCACTTTTTCTTTTATGTCACTTCAGGATATAGGCGATCATGGCTCTCCACAACTTCCTGTCTATTATAACACTATTTAACTTTTGACACTTTATCATTCCTCTCTGTTTTTCTATCCATTCACTTCTTTTATCTGCCATGTCTCTTCAGTATATAGCCGATCATGGTTCTCCACAACTTCCTAGCTATTATAGCACTATTTAACTTCTTTCTTTATCATTCTTTCTTCTATCCATTCATTTCTTTTATTCTGCCATATCCCTTCAGGACATTGGTGATCGTGGCTCTTCACTATTTCCTATCCATTATAGCTCTAAATAACTTTTAATTCTTTATCATTCCTTTGTCTTTGTTCTGCTATCCATTCAATTCTTCTTTCTTCAGGACTTTGGTGATTTTGGCTCTCCACAACTTCCTGTTTATTATAGTTCTAAGTAATTTTTCACCCTTTACCATTTCTCTCTATCTTTGTTCTGCTATCTATTCACACACCCTTGTTAAGTAGGAAACTTGCTTCTCTATCAATATGTCCTGGGAGTGTTAAATTCTCTAGGCTTTCTATCTTTGTTATGCGTCTCTGAAAATTTTAACTCTCTCTATTTGATTATATGTATCAGTTTCCTTTTCGTTCCTGTTTACCATAAAACTTCCTCGTTGTTTACATGTTCAGTCCATGATATTCTTAGTATTTGTTTGGGAGAAGCTAATCAACATTTGAATTTTGGGGATGAGGAATTATTATTAATTACATTATTTATATGTGATCTTTGTTGTTATTATTATTACAATACAGACTGACCCTCAATTTACAATAGAGTTCTGTTGCTCTGATGTGCTGTAATGTGATTTTCCGTATAAGTTGGAATGTCTCCACAATTATCCGTGAATAAGCCCTTGGCACTAATGATAATGCAATAGTAAAATAGCAATCTAGGACATAACGACACATTTCTATGAGATATCTTAACATAATTAGGAGTAAAAACCGATGGAGAATATAAATATAATACATGTAATGAAATTAAAGTACAGTGTAACCCGGATATAAGAGAGTTGCTGGGACCGGAGAAGAAGTCTCTTATATCCGGGTTTATCTTATATCCGGGTTTGTCTATTTTATTTAGGTAAGTATGGCTCTAATTTGGGAACAGAGAAAATATCTCTTATATCCGGGTTTCTCTTGTATCCGGGTTTGGTCTATTTTGTTTAGGCAAGTATGGCTCTAATTTGGGACCAGAGAAAATCTCTCTTATATCTGGGTTTCTCTTATATCCGGGTTACACTGTAATATATATTATTAAATGAAATTATTTAAACAGCTTGTATATTTATTGCCAGTAATGTCGTTGGCGCTTGTTAGATGAGATGACAAATAAGATCTTGTCTCTCTTACAGTTCTTGGAAGCAGCAGAAAATCTGAGGAAGAAATAATAAAAAAAAAAAACTTACATTTGTTTTTCTTTTTTTATCAGGAATTCACTAACTTATAGTTAAACAAGAAAATGTTCTTATCGTTTACAGGGAAACTCGATGTACATTTTTTCAGTAACGGGCAAAATGTCTTAAGCCAAGAAATTGGCCAATGTTTGTTGCTGTTTCTCCCTTTTCAGAGCATTTAACAATGTCTAATTTCACTTCCATGGTGATAGCTTTCCTTTTCTTTGAAGCACTGCCATCAGAAGAAGTTACATTATCCTTGGTGGCCATAATAAAAAGCAATAAGTTTCCATAAACACAATACAAGTGAAAGAGAGTGAATGCACAAAAATCTAATGTGGCATTCAACAAAGAACTGACCCACACCACTTTATATAGGAGGCAAATAGCACAAGTTCAAAACAAGATTGATGGAGAAATGTCATAACCACGAATTGTCATAGGTCATACTGTATTTCAGCAATTGTGCACCCCCCAAGCCTTCATGATAACATTAGACTTGAATCTTTATAAAGACTAGAGGGCGCAATGGCTGAAAAATTGTAATAATAACAAAGATGAGGATAATGGTTTGCATATAAACAAACCGAAAACTGTCTGGCATTCACTGCCATATTTCTTTCTTTCTAATGATATTTCCCTCTCGTTGTACTTTGCTTAGTTTCTGGAAGGCCTCTTATTGCTTTCTCGATCCACCTTTGCATTTCTGTGTCACATTCCCTGTCATCTGTTACAAAACTACCTAGATAGGTAAATTTCTCAACCTGCTTGTCTTTGACATCCATACTATGCAAATGTCCTGGGTAAGACAATAAACTACGTCCAACATCAAGGCCTCTGATCATCTTAATTGCTGGTGTTCCCAGGTCCACCCTAACCCAGTGTGGTAGCACCTGTTAGGGTCCCCGCTATGGGCAAATAGCTGACCACTCCTCAACCTGACTCAAAACACTATGAAAGCATAAAAATAGATTTTAATAGCGGAAATACTTTTAAAAAAAAAAATTAGTATTGAGCAATAAATATTTGGAAAAAAAAATATTAGCAGAAATAAAAATCTTGTCAGCTTCATTGAGGTTAATATGCCACGAAACAAAACAAACCAAACTATACATTTTTGAAAAAAATATTACAAGCTGTACATTTCTGAAAAATTACCAGCTATACATTTTTGAAAAAAAAAAGGAAATTTTTTTTGGCATTAAATAACCCATTGTGGTTGATATGCCGTAAAACAAACCAAACCAAACCCTACTATACAGCTCGCACATTGGGTTCTCTCTTTTACTGATGACCATGTATTCTGTCTCCTTACAGTCAATTGTTAATTGTAAGTCTGCATATAATATAACCTAAGACAATGCTAAGCAAAAGAAATGAGAAATTTCCCCTTCCCCCTATTTTCCATGGTCCTTCATTGGCATTTGTAAAGAGCTTACAAGACTGGTGTGCTGACGGCCATATCATGTTGAAACACCAGTTCTCATATGATCAACAAACTTAAGCAATATCAACCTGGTCAGTAATCTAAATAGGTGACTGCTTGGGAATGCCAGGTGCTGTAAGTTTGGATGTGTGGGTGGTATGGCTTGGATGTATGGCTTAGAATAGTTAATAGTAAATCTAAGTTCCAATTCCAGTTGGGTTCATTATATTCACTCACATGCAAATACCCTTGGGAAAGATATGAATCCACCTCTTCTCTCCCCAGCTATGGGTTAATTAGTATGACTTGTATCAGTGAATAATTATTATTTCCTAAAAATATTTTCTGTTTTGAATAACCTGCAAAGGGTTGATAAGCTGTAAAAATAAACAATCAAGACTTTTTTACATCTTTCATCTACATACTGTTGGAGGAATATGGTACAGCTTACCTCTAATCTCGCAATTATTACTGGTGGATTTTTTTAAAGAATGTTTGTAGATTGGGACCATGTTAAAAATTTTTTAACTTTTAATTTTGTTCTTCTATTAAACTATGTGCATATTGTCTACCATTTTAAGAAATGGTATAAGGAAATATGGAAAGTGCAACACTGGAATCCGAAGGCACATTGGAATAGCCAAAGTTGCATTCCAAAAAGCTAAGCAGAGTATAAGAAACAGAAAAATTTTGTTAGAAATGAAGAAAAGCGTACTGAAGTGTTACATGATATCAGTCATCCCAATATGGCAGTGAATACTGGACAATCTCATCAAAGATTAAGAAGAAACTTGATGCAGCAGAAATGCAGTTCTACAGAAGGATACTGAGAATACCATGAAATGAACATTTGTGCAATGTCAAAGTTTTAGAGAAAATGGGAATGAAAAGGGAACATACTGACTATCAGGAAGAGGCAGTTGAAGTTTCTAGGGTGTATAATGAGGAAAATCTGATACTCACAAGACAGATTAAATGCAGGAGGGACAGAGGAAAACAATGCATAACATACTTAGTGAGCTTGAGTAAATGGATGGCATGACAATGTTTAAGAAAAATAATAAAAAGACAAAATTTATTAGCAGCTATGAAGGACAAGAAATTGTGGAGAACCATGATTGCCTACATGCTGAAGGGAGATGGCATGTGAAGAAGAAGAAGAAAATGGTGGCCTTATTTTGGCTTTAAAGCATCATGAATATTTGATATATCTTCAAGTGGGGAAAGCTTAATATATAAATTGTTTGTTGCTACAATGGTCTCAATGAAAATAAGTTATTTCTTTACTTTGATTCCAAGCTATTGACTTTTGCAATGAAAAGTGGCAATATTATAAGGAAAAGCAATCCAAAATTAATCAGTTTAGCTCTTCATGTATGTCAGTTAATCAACTCTTGTGTGAACTTCTATGCTAATACATTGTTATTACATGATTAATTAGTTGGACTAATATCCTTATCTTTGTGCATGAAAGAATTTTGTTATTGGGATCATGGAGAAGGTGAAAATTATATTTTTTGGAAAAAAAAAAAAGAAGATTACTGGATATGAAGAGAACTTGAATAAGGCTGAAAATTTGAACAGGCAAAATGTAGTGACTACCATATATGTTGGTGTACAAGGTGACCTTATCCCCCCTCCCAAAAGAAATAAGGGTCTGTCTTATACTTCAGATATAAAATGTAAACTTCAAATCCTCTTGTTTATGGTAAGTTATTTGCATGGGAGATTTTTGATGGTAGGTTACCTCCTGCCTTAGTAACCATTGACACAAATATTTTTATACTATCTTGATAATTAAAATAATGTAAAAATTTGAAAAATAGTAAAAACAATATACTATTGTAAATTTAAAATTTCTATGATGTTACATTTAAGTTTCTTTTTTTTTTGATTTATAACAACCAGTTGTTAAAATTTAAGGATTCTTGAAAATAATGCATTTTTAAATTGTTTAAAAATTGTAAATAAAAATACAAATAAATATTTTTAAGTTGCAAAGCAACTAAAATAACTTAGTGTTTATTTTATGTTTGCCTTTAAACAAATAAATTTATTAATAGCTTGTAGATTTGGAAAATGGGTGTTAAACCTGTTAATCTTTTACTACATGAAAAATAAAATAGGTTGAAAAAATAAAAAGGGTTGGTAAAATAAAATAGGTTGGTAAAAATAAAATAGTTTGAAAAAAATGGGTTGGTAAAAAAAAAATACGTTGAAAAAATAAAATGGCTTGGTAAAAATAAAATAGGTTCGTAAAAATAAAATGGGTTGGTAGAAATAAAATAGGTTGGAAAAATAAAATGGGTTCGTAAAAATAAAATGGATTGGTAAAAATAAAATAGGTTAAAAAAATGGGTTTGTAAAAATAAAATAGTTTGAAAAAATAAAAAGGGTTGGTAAAATAAAAATAGGTTGGTAAAATAAAATAGGTTCGTAAAAATAAAATAGGTTGAAGAAAAATAAAATGGGTTGGTAAAAATAAAATAGGTTGAAGAAAAATAAAATGGGTTGGTAAAAATAAAATAGGTTGAAAAAAAATAAAATGGGTTGGTAAAAATAAAATAGATTGAAAAAAATAAAATGGGTTGAAAAAAATAGAATAGGTTGAAAAAATGGGTTGGTAAAAATAAAATAGGTTGAAAAAATAAAATGGGTTGGTAAAAATAAAATAGGTTGAAAAAAATAAAATGGGTTGGTAAAAATAAAATAGGTTGAAAAAAATAAAATGGGTTGGTAAAAATAAAATAGGTTGAAAAAAATAAAATGGGTTGGTAAAAATAAAATAGGTTGAAAAAAATAAAATGGGTTGGTAAAAATAAAATAGGTTGAAAAAAATAAAATGGGTTGGTAAAAATAAAATAGGTTGAAAAAAATAAAATGGGTTGGTAAAAATAAAATAGGTTGAAAAAAGAATAAAATAGGGTTAATTTATTTAACAGCCAAATATTAACCTTCATATACTGGTATTTTTTAAAGTGATGTCACGAAAATTTATGCTTACAGCAGCTGATTGACTTACCATTACAGAGTAATGGTAAGTCTATTGAGTAGATTATGGTCGAGTTAACGATAAGTCTAGATTATGGTAGATAATTGACAATATCTTTCCTGTCTTTTTCAATGAAGTTGAACAAAAACACAACTGCATGTGTGTCACAACAAGCCATTTAAAGATCACATTTCAGAACATTGGTACAAGTGGATGGTTAGCAGAAAAAGTCATCCAGTCTCTACTGAAATAGCCTACCAAAAGCACAGCACCTACTCATGTGGTAAATTGTAGATTGTGTTAGTTAAGTGATAATATCTCCCCATCCATTTTCCATTAGAATTTGAGTGTAAATAAAGTATATGCTTACTGAATTTATTTAATAAAGTCAATACAATACATTTTAAAATATGATTTGGTGGGGTGCCATCTTGTTTGTATGGTGAATATAGCCTGAAACCTATATTTTAACTTGGAAATTTTGGTGTCATCTTACATACCCAGTCACCTTTTATGTCAGCATATAAAGAATAAAGTAAAAGAATAAAGATGAAGCTATTGAACCAAATAATTCAGAGAATAAATGAAAGATTTTTGCAAAGTTAAGAATTAGTGTCACAACAATTAAACAATCTCTTTTGCAATCGTTCACTGCATGTTGTTTAGCGTATACTCATAAAATAGTGCAGTAGTTTTCTAACCAAACATTACAATGTTGTACTAGTATCAGTTTTGGTTTAAATAAAAACAGAAAATATGTCTGTTGATTATGACTTCTGACTTTCAACTTTGTTTTTAATCATGTTTTGATAGCTGTTGTTTATTTGGGTGGGTGACAAGACCTTTGAAGTACATTTTGTGTTTGATGAAATTTGTTGCTTTTCTTCTTTTCTAGGGGATCAGAAAAGCAACTATTTTAGACATCTATCTATCTATCTATCCAAATACACACATTTGCACATCAATTTTCCAACAGATGCTGCCTGCTTGAATTTCTTTATGGGTGGAGAACCAGAGTGTTTCCACATTTTGCTTTGAATCTTTGACTCAGGTTTAAAGTGGTGAACCCAGGCTTCATCTTAAGTTACAAAACAGCGGTGGAGATGCTCAGGGTCAGTCTGGAAGTGAATCAGAAGTGTTTGGGAAATGTCAACCCTTTTCAGCTTCTGTTCTTGGGACCCATCTTGCAGACAACTTTTTCATCCCCAAGATCTCAGTTAAAACCATATAGACCAAACCAGAACTAATGCCTATGGACTAAGCTATTTGCTGGAATTAAGACGTCTGTCATATGGTGAATGACATCAACTTGTTCATCAGTGGCTGAGGTATTAGGACAACCTGACTGAGGGTCATCTTCTTTGCTGCCCCTGTCCCTCTTGAATTCCATAACCCACTTCTTCACAGTTGCATAGGTAGAAGAGTTGTCTGCAAGAGTCTGTACCATGTCCTCAGGGATTTCCCTGGGTGTCATACCTTTTTTGTTGATACTTCATGACTACTTAGGCTTCTGTTTTGTTCATTTTTAGATTGTTTGCACACACCACACCTTTGTATGGGCCATACCTGCATAGAAATTAAGACAGAAATCTGAATAATTTTTTCTAGTTTTATAAGAAGTGGTAGTATCTTGCTACAACAAAGATGTTTGACTATGGCTCTTCTTTCTGTGTGAGGCTTAGAATTTTTTGAATGAGCCTCATAAGTATCTGACTCCGTCTGCTATGCTCTACTTTTACAAGAACCGGATCAGACCGATAATAGAGTACTGCTATTGTATCTGGGTTGGAGCTGGTTAGTCTTGACTTTCCAGTCTTGATAGAGTCCCAAAACGTCTATGTGGCTTTGTGGATGATGAATTAATTTCTATGCTACAATCCCTTTTCCCGCAGATGAAATGTTACAAGCATCTTGATACTCTATTGTGGAAAATGTTTAGGCAAGCTACATTCCATAGTTCAACAGATAACAGATAAGACACACCATGATGTGTACACTGAGGCAAACCACCCTCACTCCTTTTGTATTCCATTAGTAAGGAGTAAGTTCCACACAAACAGCTTCTTTCCATGAACTACTTCTTTGTGGAATCAGCTCCCAACAAGGATGTTTTCTCAGCCATAACAATCCTAACCTGTTCAAGTCTAGGATTAACTCTTATCTTCCCCACATATCCATATTGATTTTATCTTAACACTCACACAAAAAAACTCTTTCAGTGACCCTCTACCTCAAGTGACTCTTGGGCCTTGTATAAGGTGAACATTAGAAAAAATATACATATGTGACAGCACCATTTTATCGTACAGTCATGTGCATATATGCAAGAAATGTAATTCTTCACTATGTATGTCATGTGCATATATGCAAGAAATGTAATTCTTCACTATGTATATTGATGTGTGGGTGTTTATTGAATGATTGATTCGTTATCAACCTTCTGCTGGTTATTTAAAGCCAGCAAATATATAATTTTTTTAAATTGTAAGAATTTTGGGGGAGATAATAATTATTTACTGATGCAAGTTCTACTATATAGCCCATAGCTGGGGGGGGGTGGATTCATACCTTTCCCAAGGGCATTTGCCTGCTAGTGGATATAACAAATATGACTAGAATTAGAACTTGGCTCTCTGTTTTCCAATTTTGAGCTGTTTACACCACCCTTGTACCCAAGCTTATGACACCTGGTATTCTCAACTGGTCACCCATCTAGGTACTGATCCGGCCCGACATTGCTTAACTTTGGTGATTGTATGAGAAACGTTGTTTCAACATGATATGGGCATAAGCCTGTGAGTGTTGTGTGTGTGTGTATGTATGAAAACATTTTTAAATGTTCAAAGTGTAATTCTGCTGAATCGTGCAGTCTTGTCAGTTTAAATTTTCTGGTATCTTTGATACTAAATTTGCTCATGTGTAAGAAACTGTATCTGATGCAATGTGCACATTTGACACTTTGACTACATTCAAGATGACGGATCATAAAAAAAGTGCATGGTGTGGAATTAAATTATCTTTTTATTTTTTTTAATTACTGGTCAGTCTGATGAGGTCATATTGGCAGCTGATGTCAAAAGCAACCTTCAGTCTGTTGTTAACTGGGACAAAGAATGTCTTGTTAAATTTTACAACTCCAAAAGAAAATTACTCTTGATTAATCATCTGAGAGAGCCCTTTCTGCCTTTTAACAGCATGGCTGATGCTAACCTTAAAGAGAGTGACTTGTTTGTACCTTCTTGGGCTAAAACTCTCAGCTAATATGAAGTGGAAAGATTATATTGAATCAGTTGATAGGTCAGCTGCTAAGAAGGTTGATTCTCTGTGTCATGATAGATAATTTTTTCTCACCATTATCTTGCATATTTTTAAGTCTACTATTCATCCATATTTTGAATATTTTTGCCAAATATGGTCTGGTGCTCCTGCTATAAATTTAGATATTCTTGAGGAAATTCAAAGTAGAATCTGCTATGTCATTTGTCCCGACCTGGCATCTTAGATTCAGTTACTTTCCCACTGCCATAATGGCGCTTCCTTGTGCTTTTCTATAAATACTTTCATGGTAATTGTTCTGATGAACTTTCTTGTATAGTATTATTTAAATTCTGTATTAATTTTGTCCAGTTAACTGACATTTCTGTTGTGATTAAGGATTGTGTTTTTTTTTTATTACTAACACTATTTTCCTGTATATAAAATTGTCATCATTGTAAATATTAATTGGGGTTTCATTTTTAAATGTTGTTATTTTTATTCTCCACCCCACCGACAAATTGTACATATGGGAATGAGTTAGAACTACATAGAGACTTTGAGGTATTATGGTGACTGTAGTAAGAATCCTAAGTAAGAATGTGTTGCTTTGGTGTAGGGAATACTGTGGTATGTTTGAGTCAGTAAACATGGCTAGCTAAGTCTTAGATAAAACAGATTGAAGGCCAGTCTTCCCCTATCCCTCCTTTTGGACTTTTGCCACATTTTCATATTCTCAAAGTATATACTATTCTCCTCTATGGTACCTAGACTCTGTAAGTACTTGCTGTACTAGAATTATTGGTGACATTTGTTGAAAGAAACATGGTTTAATTCTTTTTTTACATGGTTTAATTCTTTTTCATTTTACTGTTTTATTTTTTTAAATCACTTAGAATTTCCTTTTTTAATTATGGAGGAAATCACTTGTTTATTTGATGTAAATCATTGTTGATTGAACTATGAAAATTAAGTGTAAAGAATTAATAGGTATCCATCCTCACGATAGAGTCATGGTTAACATACCAGTCTTACAAATTATTATTTGTGTGATTCTCTCTGGGTGTCCCAAACATGTTACTTGGTGCAAGATTAGTAAATATTTTTATCCTTACCATGGCACAGGGGTTATTTATTTTTCAGCTGATCACTAACAAGCTTGTTTAAATGGTTGATACAACAGGGATTAGAAGAGATAGCAAAAAGATAAAATTTCCTAAGACACTAAAGGACAAGAAATTGTGGAGACCCATGACTACCCACATCCTCAAGGTACAAAGCATATAGAAGCAGTATGAGCTTGTGTAAATGATTTGCAATAGGTAAAAAAAAGAAGCTCTTGTAGATTTACAAGAAATGGAAACAAAAATCAGAACATGACTCTTTAAATGTTTGCAACACATAATGAGGAAAGAGGGCTTGGAGAATTTGACACTAACAGAATATACTGAAAAACACGAAGGACAGAGGAAAAACAGTAAGTAATCTATCAAACAAAAATGGATAACACGACAGGGAGGTGTAATAAAAGGACAAATATTGCTAAGAGCTGCCAAGGATAGAAAGAGTGGAGAGCCATGATCATTCACATTTGGAAGAAGTCTGGCATAAGGCAAAAAATTTATGGGAGCCAATGATGATCAAACTAATTTCACAGTAGTAACAGTCTGGTTAGAAAACTTTTTTCCGGAGTGAAAGCATCCCTAATAACTGATACCGTATACAAGTTTTCATAATTCGTTAACTAGAACTGCAGGAATTTGAAACCTGATCTCTGTCTTTATTTTCACATGGAATAAGTAAAAAAAAATTGACCTAGGAAAAAGTAATTTAGGCTGTATGTGTTGTGTATCATTTTTATGATAACCTGATGAAGCCCAAATCTCTTTAGACTGGTTTTGAATTCACCGTTTTTCCTTCTCCTAGAATAGTTGCAGCCCAATCTCTCCTGCTATTTACCTATAGCTGTGGCGAGAAGAGATAGATTCATATCACACTCAAGGGTAAAGTAAGTAAGTGAGTCTATTGAACTTGACTTAAATTTGAACTCAGCTCTACGATTTCTCAATCTAAGCGACCATTGCTCCATTGTGCCTCCATTTAAATTATGGCTTTTTTTTTTATTGCAATATAAATTCCTATTAAGCTTTTCTTTATCTCTGTGTAATTATATTTCTAATGCAGCCTATGTTTTAAGATTACCAGCGTACGTCTTTTTTATGTAGAAAAATAAGCTAAAAACCATTTTGCGAGAGGAAAAGAACCAGTCTATTTATTAGGAATATTGCATTCTATCATTTTTGGATGATCTTAGGTTCCAGGATGAACTCAAATTAGCCAATACCTTAAAGAAAAAGAAGTGAAGTATTTTGGATATTTGAAAATTTATAGATGAACTAAATAACTTTCTTGAAGTTGCATGACAAAAAAAAGATAATCTGCAAATGAATGAGAGACAGATATGCAATGTGATTGGCCCTGATTTGGCATCTATTACAGACGTGCCATCACTTCCTTCTGTCTTTTCTACAAATACTTTCATGGTAACTGCTCTGACGAGCTACTTTCACTGGTTCCCAAACTGCATGAATTTAAACGTACTACTAGGTTGGCATCTCAGTCCCACCTTTTCACTGTCAAAATGGTTAAATGTAGCCGTCTCTTCTTCTCCAATAGCTTCATGTCTTGCACTTCCCTTCTGTGGAACTCCTTTCCTCTTACTTGCTTCCCTGACAGCTATAATCTCCAAATATTCAAATGCAATGTCAATCAACATCTCCAGATGCCTCGATCTATTCCCCATCCTTCTCTTCATCCTTTTCTCTATCATACCGCTTTACTCTTGCTTCCACTCTCTGTATACTCTTGCATGCTAGTGGCACTCCTGCCTTGCTTGGGGTGAAATAAAGTAAGTGCTTGCTTTTGACCATTTTGGAACCACCCAATAAAAGTCTTTCAAGGAGTAAATTGTCCATGTCTAAAGACAATTTCTAGATGGTAATGAAAGTACAATTTTCCAGGAACATCTCCTGAGATATATTGCTGGTATGATGTCACATACTGACATTGGAATAAAGTAACCTTAGCAGAGAAAAATTACATTTGTATCTTGTCTTCTTTGACAGTGATATCTTGCAAGAAATATGTGTGTCTTAGGTGTTCTTACTTTGGCAGTGTCTAAAGACCATTTGTCAATGATGATGAAGATATTATTGTCATGGAGCAACTCCTAAGATATATTTGGTTTTGGTGAAGCCAGTTTTCAGACAACTAGATTGGTGGTAAGATCTCATCAATTTACAGTTGAGCTGGCTAGATGTATCTGTAATTACTATGCTAACAGTTCTCACACTTCTTACTTGTGGAACTCCCTTCCAGCCCCATGCTTTTCAGTCAGTTTTAATCTGCCAAAAATTGAAATGCAATATCAATCACTATTTACTGTCCTCCTGATTACACTTTTCTCTTTCCACTCATTATTGATGTTTCTGTTTCTAATTCTTCCCCACCCTGTAACCCCTTGCGTCTTAGTGGCTTTGCTTCCTTGCTTCAGGGGAACTTGTTTAAAAATATAGAAAATCTCTGAAAATTTGGAACAGGATTATCAATTGTTTTAGTGGTTGAAGAAACATTTTTTTAATTACCTATGTATGTTGCACAAATCCTTTTCTGTGCGTGAAGTGGTCAGCAATCTTGATTTGAGAAACCATTGATCTGATGAAGCTATTTAAAAATGGGATTCAAGTTTTGAAGTTAATGTTTTGGTTTTGTAGCAACTTGTGGTGTTGTGCAAAATTACCTCTAGCACAGACTAGAATAGAATTTTATTTCTCAATAAAGAAAATTTGTGCTTTCTTTTCAAACTTCATATGAAATTAACTCCTGATTTAATTAACAAAATGCAAACATATCCAGCAAAATTTATTTTGGGCTTCTTTATTAAGTATTGAGATATGTTGTTTACTATTTACTTTATTTAGACTATTGTCTTCATCTTTGTCACCATATTTATTACAATGTTTTGGCCGTTGTATGCTCCAGCCTTCTTCAGGTGGTTGGAATGTTGAACTGAACCCTTTATTTCACTCACTGGGGTAGACTGTTCTAGTTCCACGTGCCATGTTTAATGAATGTCAGATGCCGGTTATCTCCTGTTAATTCCCCTCTAGAAGTTCTCCACAGACATAACCGAGTATTGAACTCACAAACTTTGGGTCCTGTCACTGGATCTAACTAACGCCTTTATCCACCATACCATGTGTCCTTATGTTGTTTGTTTTTAATATTTCTAATGAGTAGAAATGGTAATTCTAAATTCTAATTAATTCTAAATGGTATTGATGATGGTGAGAGTAGTTATTTCCATACAGGAAACGTGTGGTATTCCTTGTCTGAACAGTTTGTGATACCATTGGTTTAAATTAATAAAATCTTTCTTTTAAAACAGTTTTTCAAGAAAATAGACATCTGAAGTCAACTGTTATTGCTCTTTCTAATATTGATGAGGGTTTCCACTCTAGCCTTTTGTTTAAGGTAGTGTGGAAAGTCAACACCTTGATTATATAATTATTTTCGAGTCTGTCTATATTTCTGAGATGAGGTATTATGTACAGTATTTACATTAGTCGGACTATTGTCCTCATCTTTGTCGCCATATTTGTCCCAGTGTTTCGGATGTTGTATGCTCCGGCCTTCTTCAGGTGGTTGGAATTTTGAAATGAACCCTTTATTTCGATAAAGGTGTTGGTTAGATCCAGTGACAGACCCAAAGAGTGTGAGTTCAATACCCGGTTAAGGCAGTGGAGAACTTTCAGAGAGAAAATTAGCAGGAGATAACTGATAACTGACATCCATCAAACATGGCACGTGGAACTAGAACAGTCTACTCCAGTGATCGAAATAAAGGGTTCAGTTCGAAATTCCAACCACCTGAAGAGGGCCGGAGTGTACAACGTCCAAAAATGTTGTGACAAATATGGCGACAAAGATGAGGACAATAGTCCGACTAATGTAAATACTGTAAATAATTATTTCCCTTTTAGTTACATGTTTTAACCATTATAGTTCTTACTGATACTGGAAGTCTTCAAGTGAGGGTTTTCTTGTTATTTGGTAATATGCTTTGTGATTATGTAATATAGGTCTGCTGAAAGGATTCATTTGCTTGAAACCATTTTTAATCATTGATCTAAGAAAACTGTTGTATATGGCAGACAATTTAGACATTTCTGAAAGATTTGTATAACATCCATGTAAGAGTCTAGATTTGATAAGCTTATTTAAGAGAATGATTTCAGTTCTTGGATTAATATTTCAGTTTTCTGACGTCAAGCAGTGTTGGACAAATGCTATGCCTAGCGTAACATATTCTGAATTCAATGTCCTTATCTCCAAATAATAAATTTCTTATAACTGTTCCATACACAAGGTGTTTAAATTCTTTGGAACTTATTGATTCCACATTCTGAATTTTTAGAAAATTATGTGCTTGCTTAAAAAAAGCCAAAACCTTTTTAATGATACTAAGAGTACCACATGATACTAATAGAATCAACCCAAGTTAAGTGAAAAAAAATTCCACATTTTCTGATAAATAAATACTTAAATAGTTAATTTTCAATGATGTTTCAATATATTTTTTCTCTTTGTCAATCACAATACTATCTTTTATGGCTACATATCCTTATGCTATGCAACCCTAGCTCCCTCCCTATATGCACACTTACAACATCCCTATTTAGTTCAACATCCCTATTTAGTAACCCTCTATCTTGAGTGGCACTTAGGCCTTGTATTGGATGAAAGTAAAAAATAAAAAGAAAACAACTCATAAATCATATCTTTAAACTTCATTAATAATACCATTGAATCATATTTAGCGCATCAAACTGTTTCTGCAGAACTAACACTAATTTACATCTTTTACGTGTCATTTAAATTTTTTGAACTGACCTCATATTTGAGCTTCCCTTTGGATTTGAGAAGTCGTGCATCGGAAGTTACACACCTTGTAAAAGTGTACAACTGCTGTGGAGGAACTGCAAGAAGCTGCAAAATCAAAATGGTTATAACCAAGAACTATTCCCATCTTTAATTAAGGAATGAATGAGAAGTTTCTAGAAATCAAAAAAAAATCAGAATTATTTTTTCCTGTCTTGTATCAACTTACTGGCCAAAAATATTTTGGCATGTAAATTGAAATATATTCAAGCATTTTCTTTATGGACCTTCAAATTTTTACTTACAAAAACAAGAAAGAAAAATGAAAAAAAAAAAGTTGCATTTTGAATGCTTTTTTCCATTTAATTTTGTGTTATTTCAATGCATGAAACCTCAAATCTAAATGAAGACTTAGAATATGAGCCTAGCTAACAAAAAAACAAAAATATGAGGCTAGACAACAATAAAAGAACAAACAAAACAAAAAAAAAACTAATAAACTTAAATCACTAGTTGTGTTTGGTATGCAGAAAGAGATTGTTTGAATCGCCAAACAATATCCTGCAAATCTAAACTTATAGATAGATAAAAAATATTATTTTCCATTTAAGTATGATAAGCTTTTTTTTATGACTTCCATAATTTTGACATTATCAGTTTTGAAATTGTGCTTCTTAACAAAACAAATTTAAAAAAATCATAAATTCATTTATTTAAAAAAAAAAAAATTATTAGTAAAATAACGTTAAGATAACTGTGGCCATTTTAGAGATTTAGGGCATTTTAAACAGACACCATTTTTAATGTTTATTTAAATTATCAATTTTATCAGATACCCAAAGCAAATTTTCATGACAAACGTATAAAAAAAAAGTTTTTGCGCAATCTTTCTGGAGTAAAAGTAAAAAAAAAGAAATACTATTGTTAGAATGCTTCACAGAACAGGCCTCCAAGCATACTGATCTCATAAGACCTGTTTTCTGAAGGCCAATCATTTGAAATCTTGTTCTGGAAGAATATGCTATAGTCATGTTAGATTAATTTTTTTCATCTTTTCCTGTTGGTATGCACTGCTTTTGGCCAGTCATGTGACTCTCAATGGCCAGTTAACAGAGCCCCATCATTACAGAGTGCATTTTAAAGACTTGCTTGATTGCATAGCAGCATATCAACCTGTATTGGTTATTTAATGCCAAAATCTGCATAAGTTGGAACGCAATTGTATGACTTCAACTACTATTGCTTCAAATATGTATTGTTGGTAATTTTAACATAAATATCTATTGTTGGTTGATTGATTTTGTTTAGTGGCATATCAACACCTCTATGAGTTATTTAATATTTTGTGTGTAATTTTAGGCTTTCATGGTAAAGTTATATTCTTTTAGATATATAGTTTGTGAATCATAAAATGTATTGTTGATAATTTCACTATAAAAAAACGTATTTTTATATTTTTTAATGTTGCATTGTCATTTTGCTAATTAAAAATCTGTTGACTTTTGTTTAGGGGTTCACTATTTACCCATAGCTGGGACCCTAATTGGTGCAATTTAAAGAGACACCATTATTAACCCTATAACACTAACCATGGGTATATAGTACCCAGTGCAAATTTTCCTATTTTTAATTACAATTTTCAGTACCTGATTTTCTTACCTAAATAATGTTTTTCAGTTCCTATTAATGTTAATTCAAAGTACAAAAGTTTGAAGTGCCTGCATGTAAAATATTTCAAATAAAGATTTATATTTAATATTTTTTTTGATATTTTCGAAATCGGGTATACCCATGTTTAGTAGTGGTGTAACTTTAATTGATGGTTAGTGTTCTAGTGTTAATGTTTACTTAAATTATCAAATTTTTAGATGACAAGGAGGAATTTTACATTAAGTTTTTGCACAATGTTTTGTAAAGGAAAGAAATAAAGGGAGATTACTCTCCCTTGGTGCAGTAGAAAATAATGTAATTAAAATAATTTGTTTAATTATGTGCATGTGTATTGCTTTCTGTACTTAATCTCTTAGAACAGTTTTTGCCTCCAGTTATCAATTCTCATTGCTTTCCAAGAACAAAAAGAATCACCAATGAATGGAAATCATAACAATAGTACACTGAATCAGGTGTTGTCAATTGTATGAGCTTTGTTGATCCAAATAATGTTGTACATACAAACAACATTGAAGGTGGCTAGCCCAACATTAAAAATAAGTATTGAAATATGCAGGGCATGTCAAGTGGCTTATGAAATATATATTTAATTAGTGTACCTGTGCTGTCAAAATTGACAGCAAGAAGGAATGTATTATATTAGGTTGGTGCAAAAAATAATGTCGTTTTCTCACATAGTAACATATGTGAGAAAACGACATTATTTTTGCACCAACCTAATAAGTAATATGTTATGAAATAGACAAAGTCCGACAATTATTTTTAGACATTTTTATGTTTATACATTCTTTTTTATAGATACATATTTTCTATGACAATTTCTTGGACATTCAGGCTGGTAAATGTTGTTAATACTGTTTATTATAAAACAGAGCATTTACTTAAATATTTGTATCTATAAAAAAGAATGTATAAATATAAAAATGTCTTAAAATATAAGTAATATGTATTGTAAATAATTTTTGTTTAATCCAAGTACAATTTTTTTCATGTGTAACAGTTGAGGGGAAGTGTGCAAAATAACGATGACCCATCCACCCAAATTCAAGTTATATTTGTTTTTGGAAAGAAAAAAAGAACTTTAGTTAAATAAAAATTATGAGAGACAGACGTAAGTTATGGGCAACATTAGTTGTGTTGAATATTTGTTTTACAAATTTAACTATATTTTATTTCCTTTTTAGGGCAAATTAGGAATAAATAAATAGAATTTATGTGTGCATGTAAGAAACAGTGAAATGTATTATATTTCTTTTTATCTTTTCAAGAGCAAATATAACTCAAATTTGGGTGGGTGGCTCATCATTTGTGTGAGAGAGTCAGTATGTGTGTGCATTCTTCTTTGTAGTAATGGGGGATACAAGAGATTGTTAGAATTTAGTTCTTACTGTGAACTGTGGCGCCGTTGTTCAGGGCAGTCTCTTTGTAGTTTTCAGTGTGGTAGCTTTTTGTGTGTGGACATGAATGGGAGGTCTTCACTTCTGTGCATCTCATGTTAAAATTTGACATACTGATCCTCAATTGTTACACACACAAACTATATATATGTAGCATATTATATTTAAAGATGTTATGTCCCTTCAGTTCATAGATAATCATGACTCTCCACAGATTCCTTTCCCTTATGATTTTTGAATTGCAATGAATTCTTAGGAAATAACATGGAATTGTGTCCTGTTACCTATTCTGCCATTTGGCATTCAAAGATTTCATTCTCTGAGACTGGTTGCTACCTATGCATATAGAAGCCAGTCAATCCTACTATTTAATCCTTAGCTTGGAAAGGGGGAGAGTTGGTGAAATTCTGACTTTCTAAAGGGCATTCATGTGAAAGTGAATGTTGTGAAAAAAATTATTAAAATAAATCCTACAACAGAAAACCATAATAAAGAATAATAAAAAGTGTAATATACATCACACAATGCGTATTGGTAGAAAATCATAAAAAGTTTATTGCAAAACCATATAATGAGTTATCCCAAGCCTACACAATGTTAGTGTATCATAAAGATATGAAATTTTTGACCAATAACAAGATCTGAAATAAAGAAAAAAAGATTGCATTCATGTACATTATAAAAAATCAAAAACTCTCCATTCCATTAGAGATAAAACAAGATTAATCAAATTAACCTTGTGGGGCAAAAACACTATTTTAAAACAAAAAATATTACTCATGTAGATGTAAAATTTGTTATGAAAACAGGTAATTTCTCAAATACTTATCTACAAAAGCATTAATACATAGTATATACAATATTCTTCACTTTTTAAAAATATATTTTGTTCAATAATTTCCCCCCACCCCAAGCAAGGTGGGAATGCCACTAGTATGCTGGGGGTTACAGCAAAGTGAGAGAAAAGACTGAATATAGGGAGGATTGAGGGAAAGAACAAAAGATGAATGGGATTCAAGAAGATAGAAGATGGCGATTGACATTGCATTTAAATTTTCGAAGATTGTAGGTATCAGGGAAGCAAGTAAATAGAAGGGAATTCCACATGTGGGAAGTGTGAGAAAAAAACTGTTGGAGTAGAAGTGGCAGTTGCATTTAGATATTCTACGAATAAATGGGTGGGACCTAGATGGCAATCTAGTCGGGGCACCAGGGAAAAAAAAGCTCATCAGAGCAGTTGCCATGAAAATATTTGTAGAAATGACAGAGGGAAGCCACATCACGTCTTTGAGAAAGTGACTGAATTTGAGATGCCATGTCAGGATTGTTTACATTACAGATCCTTTTTTGGATTTTGTCAAGAATTTTGAGATGAATAACAGTTGCACCAGACCAGATATGGCAGCAGTATTCCATGTGCAAGATGAATGATAGATTTGTAAATGGGCAAGATGGACTCTGATGAGAAAAACTTTCTGGCACAACACAGTGAACAAGCTTCTCATAATTTAAAAGTTTAAAGTGACCCAACTTTCTTTGCGGTAGATGCAGATATTTATTGAATTGATGTAGTTGCTCCACTTCAAGTCATTTGAAAACGTAAGGCCAAGAAGATGCAGTGTGTGTTGCTCTCCAGGAGTCTAGAGTCAGTCATGCTGATGGCAGGCAAACATAAAAAGATTAAATACCCAGAAATTCCAAAGATAGAAAATGGACTAGTAAGAGAAACAATACTTCACTTCAAAAGGCAGTGACGGCCTAGGGTTGTTGGCACCATGGGCAAGCTGAACTTTGGCACCATTACAATTATAATTTTTTTAAATTTTCACAAGGAGAAAAACTGAACATGTATTAGGTTGGTGCAAAAATAATGTCGTTTTCTCACATAGTAACATATGTGAGAAAACGACATTATTTTGCACCAACCAAATAGAATAACAAGTTTATTACAATACACAACTTAATACAAGCCAAAGAAAACATTCAATATCCTACCTAAAACATTTTTCTAGCCCTTAGATCTGCAAATCTTTTCATGGCACATTTTACACTTGTCTTCTTTACAAGATCATTTTCTATTGAGAAAATAGCCAAATGATTTAATCTGTCACGGGTCATGGATGACCACAAGTATGTTTTTATAAGCTTTAGTTTTGGAGGATCCCAAACACATGACATGACAGTATGTTTGTGCCCTGAGCAACTGCCTGAACAACTGCCCAAGTTGCCAGTACCTTGAGCCGGATCAAGGAGAAAAACTGAAAATGTAGAATAGCAAGTTTATTACAATATACAACTTAATACAAGCTAAAGAAAACATTCAATATCCTAACTAAAACATTTTTTCTAGCCTTTAGATCTGCAAATCTTTTCATAGGACTTTTTACACCTATCTTCTTTGCAAATCATTTTCTATTGATAAAATAGCCAAAGATTTTCATTTGTCTTTAGTCATGGAAGACTGCAAGTATGTTTTTATAAGCTTTAGTTTTGGGTGATCCCATACTCATAATGGCAACATGATGGCACCTGCCCGAGTTGCTAGTACCTTGAGCAGGCTCTATCAAAGGGAACTTCCCCTTCACTGTTGCATTTGGATAAAGGGTTTCATTGGATTTTGTTATATTCTATGGTAATAGGAATATGGTAATGGACAAACCTGGTGGATGAATAGTAACAGGTTTATTGTAGAAACCAGTACAACAAGCAAAGAAGTAATAGTTATGCACATGGTCATTGAAAGTCAGTACAGTTGTGTGTGGGCTGCTATCGGAAGGCCACTACTTCCCGCAGATCCCAGCTCGACTCTGCTGTCCTCATGGATACTTATGGGGTTATCAGGTTATTCCATTACATCACCTCTCCCAAGCTGAAATTCTCCTCTAGAAAATACAGCTTTTTTAATACCTCCTCTTTTTTGGGTCTGGACTTAACCGTGCTGTTTTTTTTTTGTTTTTTTTCTTTTACTCTTTCGAGGAGAATGACATCTCACTTTTACAGGCAAAGCTGTTGTAGGAGATGTACCCATGTGTTCTGCTATGTTAGTGGGTGGTGCTATTTTAAACATGTCATAAGGTCATCTATAGGAATTTCTTCATCATCCTGTTGAATGGTTTCCGAGTATCTAGATCTTAATTGGTTTATATGCCTTATGCTTACCCATCTTTTCCCTTTTACCGTATAGATAACTCTTCTGATTCTGTTTAAAATAACACCATTCTCCCAAAAACATTTTCCACCTTGATAGTTCCTAAAGAAAAGTTTATCCTCAGGTGTATATTTCTTTGTACAGAATTTCTCTTTATTACATATTTTGTTTCTTGTACAAGGCAACAATCTGTCGAATATCAACCTTATTTTTCTTGCAAACATCAACTCAGCAGGTGAGGATTTTGCTGTATTGTTTGTGTTTGGTGTTACCCTGTATACTGCTAGAATACATTGATTACTGCTTCCATATCAGACTTGATATTTATTTACTAGATGTGGATATGAATTTGTTATCTCTGGAATTTCTGGTAATAATGTAGATTTGAATTTGGAATGTTCACTTTTCCCAGAGGGCCAGGAATTTAGCCAGTAAACAACAATGTTTGTCCTGAAGGTAGAAATTTTCAACTCCCTCTCATGAGTTTTTCAATTTCTTACATATTCATCACAGGGTGCTTATGACAACACCTTTGAAGAAAGTGATTGGCTGGTGGTGATTTCATACTTAACCAGGATATTCTCAGAATGGCTGGGTGTTGATTGGCCAGGGAAGTTGCAATGTCATTAACCTGAAGTTAGCTCAATGACTTCACTTACATGAATTTCATGGACTGTATTATACAATTTTATCCATCGTAATAATATTAGGTTGGTGCAAAAATAATGACGTAATAATGTCGTTTTTTGACGTATTTTTTAATGTCAAAAAACGACATTATTATGTCATTATTTTTGCACCAACCTAATAAGTTTGATTGGTTCAATAAGGTCAGATTGGCAGCTGATCTAAAAAATGACCGACAGTGTGTTGTTAACTGGGGCAAAGAATGGATTGTTAATTTTAATGCTTCCAAAATGAAACAGCTGTTAGTCATATGAAGGACCCCTTTTTGCATTCCATCAGCATGGCTAATGCTAACCAACAGGAATGTGACTCATTTGCACTTTCTCAGGATAACATTCTCTATTGATAAGAAGGGGAAAGATTATATTGAAACAACTGCTAGGTCTGCTGCAAAGAAAGTTGGTTCACTGTACCATGATAGATAATTTTTCTTGTCAGAATCTGTCTTACATATTCATATGTTTATGTTTTGAATATTGCTGCCAAATATGGTTTGGTGCTCCTGCCATATATTTAAAGATTCTTGATAAAATCCAAAGAATTTGCAATGTCATTGGTTCTGATCTGGTATCTCAGCTTCAGTCACTTTTCACTGATATAATATAGCTTCCATAAATACTTTCATGATAATTGTTCTGATGAAATTTCTCTCTATGTTATCTAGACTTTATGAATTTAAGCGCAGTGCTAGATTGGCAACAAGGTTTTAATCATTTTACAGTTGGATTGGTTAAATTTAATTGTAAGTTCTATGCTAACAGTTTCTTCTCACTGCATTCTTGCTTGTAGAACTCTTTTCTGACTTTTTGTTTTTTTAAAACATAAATGCAATGTCAATCATTATCTACTTGATTCATTGTCTTTTATTGTTCTCGCTTCTTAATAATGTTTCTTTTTTTCTTATTCTTTCATGCTCAGTAACCCCTTGTGTCTTAGTGGCTTTATTGCTTTGCTTGAGGGTGAAGTGATTAAAAAAATAAATGCCAATGTGTTGCTAATGTAACGGTTATCAGTATAGAGGGGGAAATCTGACCAGGTCTGTTATGTTGATTTAGCACCATTGCTCTCAAAAAAAGACTTGAACCCATTTTCCTTTAGCTAAGGTTTAAATAACAGGGCAGACTGGGTTTTTACCTTTGGTGGCACCCAGTTTAGAAGAAAGATAACTCGGAATTCAAACCGTTGGTGTAAAGCACAAGAAGGAGATTTCTCATATCGAAACTTGGTCTGTCCATTCTCTGCAATTGGTCATCCACCTGCCATTCTGGAACTCAGATTTTCTGGAGAATTCTGGAAGGAATGTCCAGACGGCTGGTCTGAATCTGGTCAACTTGTTAATTCACATCTTATCCATGCTATTGCTTTTTGAAAGGAACTATCATCATCCCTTGGAATGATTAGCATCTTTTTTGTCCTTTTTTTTCTTAAATGTAATTTAACATATTCGTGGAATATTGGTGGAACATTTATTTGAACCAGATACAAAAAATTCTCACTGTCACGAATATTTCCAAATGCACTTCTATTTTGGTACAAAAGAGTACATGTAAGTCTTATATATTTGTTGTAAAAAACTGATTTTTAAGTGTCTTTTTAACCAGTCAGTAAAATAAAACATTACACACATGTACATTCCTTTTATAAAGGGAGATAACTCTGTCAGAAACGTGACAATAATAACTACATTATTTTTAATTTCTTCTATTTTCCTGTTTTATTTCTTATTGGATAAAGCATTTCAGCCATTATTATTATTGATTATTATTTATTTTTATTTTAATTGTTTATTTTTACTGCAACTTTACAGAAACTATTAAATAGCAAAAAAGGTCTCAGTTTTGAAAAGAAGCGATGACTTATTAGCGTGTATTATTTTTTAAACATTTCACCCTAAGCAAGGTGAAAATGCCACTAGAACACAGAATGAGAAGACTGAGAATGGGGGTGGATTGAGGAAAGGACAAAAAAAAAGAAAAGGCTTCAAGAAGACAGAAGATAGCGATTGAAGTTGCATTTAAATTCTTTTGAAGCTTGTAGTTATCAGGGAAGCAAGAAATCAGAAGAGAGTTTCACAGGTGGGAAGTGCGAGACAAAAAAACCTGTTAAGAGTAGAAGTGACAATTGCATCTAAGCTCATTCAAAAGTAAAACAGTGAGATCTAGTTACCAATATAATAATACATTTAAATTCATGTAGTCGAAGCACCAAGGGGAAAAAAGCTCATCAGAGCAGATGCCATAAAAATATTTGTAGAAAAGACACCAGGAAGCCAAGTCATAATGGTGAGAAAATGACTGACGTCAAGATGCCTGATCAGGATTGATTACATTGATTCAGATTCTGTCAAGAATCTCAAGATGTGCAGTAGGAGTACCAGACCAGATATGGCAGAAGTATTCAACAAGGTTTTCATAACTTAAAAAAAAAAATGCATATATCCCTAATTTCTTTTTTTCTTTGGCCATTTCTAACAATATATTGAAAATTAACACTCTCCCTATGTCTTTTTTTAAAAAATTTTTATTGTTTTCTTTCATTGGTCAGTAATAGTCTTCGTGTTTGTGGAAGATGTTTTTGAAATGTCAATAGTTTTTTTTTATTTTTCTCAATATTGGTAAATTATAAATCAAAACTCATTTAAATCAATTTCTTGTCTGATAAAATTGGGGCAAATTTTCAATTTCTTGAATTAATTTACAAACTGAATATGGGATGTGCGTTGTGGTATAATGGGTATCGATCCAGAATGAGAATTGAGAGAGCCAAGTTCAAATACCCTTGGGAAAGGTATGAATGCATTGCCTCTCCTCCTAACTATGGATTAAATAGCAGGATGGATTGGGTCCTATTGCCTTGTCTACTGCAGAAATAAATGGGAACCTACTATGGAAAATATTCTGACTAGTCAGTCATGAATCAAAAGAGACATGATTATCCAAACATATATCATGTATGGCACTTAAGTGACCGACAATATGATTATTGCTTGTATACTAAACAATGTTTTTCAAATTAAGATAATGCATTTGCGTTCCTTAAAAAACCATCTCTTTTTCTCATTCTTTACCTTCTCTCTCAACTAAGGAGAAGGCAACTCCCATATAAAAAGAGGAAGAAGCAGAAAAACTGAACTGTTACAAAATGGAAGTTCACTAGTCCCGGGTCGAGTTATTATGACTAGAAATCTACCAAAACAAGAGAGGTTCCATGTATAAATTCTGCCATAAAAAAGAAAAAGAAAAGAACACCAGAAAATAAGTAAAGGAATTTTGGCCAATCAAAAGAACAAAGAGATTTTTGATATTATCCAAATCCAAGCATTGAGTCAAGTAGTCTGGAGCCTTTCAAAATTGTATGTAAAGAGACACCTGAGAGATTGCAGAATGGAGGCAGTCAGAAACTGGTCTGAGCATGCCATGTGAAGAACTAACTGGTTGTCTGCTTAAGACATTTTTCCATTCTTTTGAGGGCCAATATACACAACAGATTTCTGCCACAATGTGTATCAAAGGTAACCACACTCTCAACAGGTGCCAACAAGATAATGACTCCTATAAAGTCTGACTTGTAAATTAACATCTACCAAGCCTAACGAACTTTCAACAACCAGATGTATAAAGGACTCACTTGTATTGAAGCCAATTAAATAAACATATATTATTTGTTTATATCTTTGGTTCTGTTTCTTTATTGTTAAGTGTTATGAATTTTTTGATAAATACCACTAAGACCTTCAGGTGTTTCTCCTCTAAGAGAGTCATGATTGTTAGGGTAGGAAAAAATGGCATAAAAAATAAAGTTATCCCTTCAGTTTGTGAGTATGGAAAAAGTTACAGAAAATAAGTAAAATTTTCCTTTAAAATATTTTTTTTAATATAGTAATATTTTAATTTATCTAAAATATTTGAAGAGAAAGAAATTGATTGATTGATTGATTGATTCATTCATTCATTTTCTACGGCTTATCAACCCTTTGCAGTTTTATTTAAAGACAGACAATATTTTTAGACTGTAAGAATTTGTTTGTTTGTTTTGTTTTTTTTTAAGATAATAATAGTTTAGGGATACAAGTTTTAATAATTAACATAACTGGGGGGAGGGCGAAGAGGTGGATTCATGCTTTTCTCAAGAGAATTTGCATATAAGTGAATATAACAAACCCAACGGGAATTGGAACCTGGCTCTCTTATTGATAATTCTGAGCCATTATTCATTACACCACCCACACATCCAAGTTTACAGCACCCGGTATTCCCAAGCAGTCATCCATCTAGGTACTGAATCAAGCTTGATGTTGCTTAACTTTATTGATCGTAAAAGAACCACTGTTTCAACATGTGGCCATAAGCATAAAATTGAATAAAATAAATTGAAAGTAGCAACTAGTGTAAACATTTGGAAAATTTTATCTGTTCCTCTTTAAAAAAAAAAAAAAAAAAAAAAAAAAAAGCGAAAAAAAATTATCTTCCTGTTCTTGATTTGTGCACTGCAAGGTCAGATGATAATTGTTATTTTTTGACTTAATTCTCCATTATCTGTTGTTGCTTTCTCTCTCCCATGACACAGGCCTTTTTTTATGTTCCATGACTATCTACCAAGCAATATGGATTGGAAAAAATACCAAGATAAAACCTTATTGATCTAGCAACAAAGCTAAACAGCTGGCAATATTAAAATTTATCCATGTCTTTTTCTTTGAAATTGTCTGATATGACAATCTTTTTGTCAGTATTACGAGTAAATAGTGTAGTACCAATCAGTCAGTTATGTGCCATACGTGATACATGCTTAGGCCATCATGTATCGAAAGATACATGACTGACAAGGCAGATTTTTCCACGCAGTAGGTTGCCATTTCTTTCTGTGGTAGTTTAGTTGTCATCCAAGATTATAGAACCCAGTCTGTCCTCCTATTTACCCATAGCTGGGGGGAGAAGAAAAGGATTCATATCATTCCGAAGGGTATTAGTACGTAAATGAATGTAATGGATTCGACTGGAATTCGAACCCGACCCAAGCTGCTATCAAATATTCAACAGTGCCTCTTGATTGCTTAATCAATAATAAAAATGAAAAACAAAATATTATTTTTTATTAGTTTTTTTTTTCAAACGCCAGAAGATGATCATTCAGTTATGTGCCATGCGTGATTTTTCTCCCGTAGTAGGTTGCCATTTCTTTCAGTTGTCATCTAAAGCTATAGAACCCAGTCTGTCCTCCTATTTACCCATAGCCGGGGGGAGAAGAAGAGGATTCATACCTTTCCCAAGTGTATTAGCACATAAGTGAATGTAATGGATTCGACTGGAATTTGAACTCAGCTCTACGATTCTTCAATCTGAGCTGCTATCCATTACCTTGCCATACCTCCCTAGTACATAATACTAAAGGAGATTACTTATACTGTTAGCCAAAGGTACCATGAGAATGTAGGCCTACTAGATAAATTATGGACTCTGAAAATGTATAAATTTTAACCTCTCCAGAAAAACTACCTGTGTATAGTGCAACCTCTTATATTTTGCATAAAATCTGATCATAAAAACTCACACTATACTCGAGTATATAAAATACTTGATTATAAACTGTAATACCATGTGAACATTTACCTATGACCATTAGTCTGTTTTTTTTTTTTGCATCTAGAGATCTTCACCTAACAATTTGCATTGATGTAAACAAAAACTGGTGTACATTTACCAAAGGATCATAATTTGAAATTATGTCACAGTGAGCAAGTTTTGTTTTCAATATTCTTCATTCACTGGCTGACTTTTGAGCTGAACCTAGCACCCTCTTTGGAATTATTTAGGTAGCACCTAGGATCCTTTGTTTTTTTATTCTTACTTCTCCTAAGTGACTTCTATCAATGTGACTTGTTGAACATTTTATTTCTTTTTCTAAACATGACTTACATATATCTAGAATGTGACCTGATTATATAATCCTCTGACTGGAATTCCATATCTTTCAGCTGAGTGGCACTTGATCCTGAAAGTTTTTATTTATTTATTTACTTTTTCCCTACTCATGGTTGGTTGAAAGCTTCACATCTAGATTTTACTGGTATTAGGTTGGTGCAAAAATAATTTCGTTTTCTCACATAGTAACATATGTTAGAAAACGAAATTATTTTTGCACCAACCTAATATAAATCACCAGACACTTCAAGCTCAGATAAAATCATTTAGAAACCACTTCAGAGGTGTCGTAAGGCACAAATAGACTGTTATATTCTGTGCTAAGGGAATAAATACTTAACACCAGGTGGATAATAGAAGAAAGATTTATTGTACACAACAAGTACAATATGAAATATGGTACAGTTATACACACAGGCAAATCTAGTAGTGAGTGCCACTAATGGAACGGTTGGACATGCTTTCGTCGTCTCACTCTCACGTTTCTCTCTCTCGTAGATAGTATACTTTATAGGTACTTACTACCTATAGTGTAATCATTCATGGGGGTGACTGGTTATTCCATTACATCATAGACTTTACAAAAATTCTAAAACGGTCAAGCAAGACCATTAAATGGACTTTGGTATTGAGAAATATATAATTATGGTGACTGATTAATTTAATTTTTTTTATTTATAAAAATCTCTTTTTAATGAATTAATGAAATCTGCATGATTTGGTAAATAAAAAAAAATTAATTTTGTTTTTATTTATTTAAAAAAATTAAAAATATATTTTTTTAATTTAATTTTTTTTTTTCCAGAGTGGCACTTCCTCCCTTGACATACGAGTATGAATTTTCTGTACTCAACTGTACGGTAAACAATACAGATTTGGGTGGTTGTCCCATCTACGTTTCTGTGGGAAATGGTAACATGCCGCCATTTGATCTAGATGATCTGCTTGTCAACTGCACAAATTCAACTGAGAAGTGTCGGCTAAAAGTCATGTCACCAAATCTTGCAGGTTTCAATTTTGTGGGTTTCTACCTGCGAGACATAAATAGTTCAGCTCTTGTCGATGTCACGTGGAAAGCCGAGTCTCAAAGTAAGTACTTGACACATATTCTATTGTTCAATTTAATTGTCATAGCGAAAGTGTTAAGAATGGCAATGTTTTTTTCTCTTGCATGACAGCTAATCCAGATTTTAGGTTTTATTCTGTTATTATATTTATTTTGTTATTATATCTTTGCGGTTTTAGTGGTTGGGAAAAGATGATGATAAAGCACTAAATTCAGCAAATTTTGATTGAAAATTTGTGTAAAGCAAATATTGACGGTTAATTTGTATATTTTGCATTGGAAATGTAAAATAAAAAATATTATTGGTGGTTAGTAATTAAGTCAGATTTAACTAACAATATAGACTTTCTGCATGTATGGTGTGAATGCACTAATTTTACATTAGAAATACATTGACAATTTAAAATAAAATTGTTAAGAATTAATGTAAGCATTCATAACAGATAGAATTATCATATAAAACACAATTGATAATAAGTAAATACAAAGTGAGAAAAACAGCAGTTAATTGGTGAAGCTTCCTGAAGAGAGGATTGAACAATTACAAAAAGTTAATATATGAAACTCCAGCATGCTGAACATTAGTCATCTATTAGTCATCTAAATAACAAATTTTATTTGTATTAATACTAATATATATATATATATATATATATATATATATTATATGTACATTACTTCATGGAAAGTGCTCAATATCTGTGATAGAGCTAACATATTCAGTTGTATGGATATGAGTTTGTAACCCTGGGTTTCATGCTTTTGCAATCTGATGACCACAAACCTAAAGTTACAAACTCATCTCCATACAACTGACATACACCTTGGTGCATAATTATAAGGCCAGCTGAATTTTATATCTAAACTTTAGCAATTGAGCTAATTCTTTAATATTTTGTATATTATTATATAGTATTAATAATCTGAAAGTTTCAAATAATTACCATGAATAAAAAATCAGTTCTTGTAAAATTATATTAAAAATTTGTAAAACGATGAGTGCATAATTATAAGGCCGTTAAAAAAATGTTATTACAAAAGTGACAAACACTAAAATTTTATAGAAATTAATATTTAGTTTGTTGTCAATGATTGGCTATTACTTCAAACACTATTTTTCATAGAATAGATTAACTTCTGAGTGTCATTTTGGTTAATTGAATCCCAGGCTTTTAAAATTTCACTTTTGAGCTCTTCCTTGTTATTAAGTTGTTGCCCATTCTTGTATATTTGCCTAACCAATATCTCCCAAAGGTTCTCGATAGGATTGAGATCGGGATATCTGGCAGGCCAATCCATAACATTAATTCGGTTAGCTTGAAACCACTCCATAGTGGACTTGGCTTTGCGAACAGGAGCATTGTCTTGCTGTAAAACCCAATTTTGACCACCAATTTTTTTTTCCCCATAAGGCAAGAGAGAAGTAGACAATAAATTTTGATAACTCAAAGCATCAAGTCTTGTGTCAATGAAAACAATTGGAGTTTTGCCTTTAGATCCGAATGCCGCCCAAATCATAACACTTCCTCCTCCTTGCACACACTTGGAAAAGTCCAACTTCTTTCTAAGGTCATGCCAATAATAAGATTGGCTATCTGGATCATTCAAATTAAAAATTTTTTTCATCAGAAATTGCAACACCTTCCCATTACTTGTCCCAAGTCATATGAGCTTTGACTCAATTGAAGTACCCTAACATATGGTGCTCAATCAAACATGGAGCATTCATAAGCTTGCCATAACTGAACTCAGACAATCTGTAAAGTTCTTTCCAAGTGTCCAGCATGAAACACCCAATTCCAAAGTTGTCTGGATCTTGGAACACAATTTGACAGCATTGGTTGCTTCTTTTTGATTGCTCTGACATTCCAGTCACTTAATTTCTTTCTTCTTCCGGCTCTTTTCTCGGCTCCATATTCTTCCGCATTTGATAAAAAATTGTTCATAACCAATTTTTGGATACTTAATCCTAACGACAATTTCTCTCCTACTCAAATTTTTATTTTTGAGTGCCATTATTTGACCTTTTTCAGATTCACTTAATTTTGTGCCCAAAGGCATAGTTTATGTCAATTTTGTTATGCGAAAAATGCTGGTGAGTTATTAATAATAATTTATAAAATTTTAAGCGATTGTTGATTAAATTATCTTAACTTGCACTGCTCTTTTTTTTAAAAATGTCCTTATAATTATGCACCAATCGTTTTTTGAGTTTTTGAATAAGTGATTTTCTACTCATAAAAATTATTTGAAACTTTCAGATTATTAATACTATATAACAATATACAAAATATTAAAAAATTAGCTCAATTGCTAAAGTTTAAAGATAAAATTCATCTGGCCTTATAATTATGCACCACACTGTGTATATAGATATATATATATATATATATATATATATATATATATATATATATCATGGCTATCCTCTCGGTTTTGAGCGTGACCACCTACTTTATTTCATGTCCTCAGTCCCCCTCCCACTCCCCTCAAATTCTATGTATTCGCAGGTGACTCTTCCGGCCAGCCAAACTGCGATAAATTTTGCCACAGAATTGTCATACCCGATCAGTTTTGTTTACAGTGACATTATTTGGGTGCACACTAGGTTTTGCACATTTACGCAAATGTCTTTTGAAGCCGGCAAAAGATAGGCACAATTTTCCGCATGTGTCACAATTAACGTGATGAATTTGTGGACCAGGTGCTGGAATTGGGATCAAATAAATATGGATTGGAATCTGACAGAAAGATAGGATAAGGAATAAATAGGAAATATTTACATATCTAATATGTTTCCATTTTATTAAAGCTCCATCAGATAATGAAATTGGGATCAAATAGGGATTGGAATCTGACAGAATGATAAGATGAGGAACAAGTAGAAAATGTTTGTAAATCTAACATGTTTCCCTTTTATTAGAACTTCATCAGATGAAGCTTTAATAAAATGAAAACATGTTAGATTAATAAACATTTCCTATTTGTTACTTATCCTATCATTTATATATATATATAATGAAATGGACAAAGTTTCGATTACTGTCAGAGGACACATATTTTCTATGAAATTTCTCACACATTCAAGCCAGTAAATGTAGTTGTGTTTATAATAAACAGAGCATTTACTTAAATATTTGTAGCTATAAAAATAATGTATAAACAGAAACTATATTAAAATATATATATATATATATCCAAACAAGTTAGATTAAAATGAACCAACAATGCCTGAAGGTTTGAATAAATTCTTGCTACCTAAATATACCTTATCTATATAATAAATGCGAATGTCAATGTGTCACTGTGTCACACATTTTCAACTTTTCTCTTAAAGGTCGTAGCACAACATGTCATACCATTTTGGAATTAGGCTGGCTCTATGAGTAAATTGAAAACATTCAAGGCTGGATTTGGACACACAATCCTGAAATTTTGGATTCCCAAATTTTCATGACGGAGATTCTTTTCAGCAATTTTTTACATGATTTTTTGCAACAAAATTTTATACAATGACAATTTTTATAACTTAGAAATAAATTTGGGAATATTTGAAATTAATTTTGAAATCCAGCAAAAGTCACCCATTAAATAAAAATAATTGTTTGTATGGAAATTAAGGACCTATGTACACCATTTTTTCTTTAAATTAAGTGGCAGCAGAAGAAATATCGTTGAACTTTCAAAAGATAAGCTGAAATATTAATGCAATACTTAAATGCAGCAATCAATTTTGAGTTCTTCTATAGTTTATTGTTGTCTATTGCTTACGCCAGCAGTATGTCTTGCAAAAAAGAAATTTTTGCCATCAGAAGACCAGATTGCAATCAAAAGCTGCAGCAAAGAAAAGAAAGTCTCATGCAAATGAAAACCCAGATCAAATGGCAGCCAAAAGAGCTTTCAATGTTGAGAATATATAAAGACTTAGGGACTCTCAAACTCCTGAACAAGCTTTTAAGCTGGTATATATATATATATATATATATATATATATTGTGTATATTTAGGCAACAATTTTTCATTAATGCATGTTTCATTAAATAATATAGACAAGTCTGGCTGCGTACACAATTCTGGAAAATCCTTGTTGAAAACACAACTATACTTAAACATGAAACAATAAACTAAAACTAAAAATTCTTGAAGCTATATACATAAAACAGTTGAAACCTAATCTGAACAACATGCAACAAAAACAGACTATCATTATTGTTTCGTCCGTGTATTGGTTGATATATTGAAAAGTAATTGTCATCTTTGATAATGGCTTATATGAGCCGAAAGCTTAGATTAGATTTAATGGAACATTCATTTATATATATATATATATATGAATGTGGTGATAGTAGTCGTGGCTCCTGGGGACACAGTCCTATGGTTAGAGAGAATCTCAGTTGAGTTCCACCACGGAATATGTGAGCAAGCGGCACTATATTGAGTCTGATTTGCAACTTCTTTGTCACCAAGGCCCATTGGAACAGTTGGTATGACATTTGCTTGATAACCTAACTGTCCGGGTTTCAATTCTCGGTAGTGGATGCGCACTGCTGATGAGTCCCAAATATAGGATGAAATGGCTGTCCAGTGCTTTCTGCATTCTGTTGAGGTTTCTCAATGACTCAATGAATTACTTAATTATAATTATCAAATCCTCCTAATAATTTCTATCATATATATATATATATATATATATATATATATATGCCATCGACATGCAAAACTTTAGGGCCATCATGATAGATTAATTATTTTTTGTTAATATTATCTAAAAATTGGGAGTTATTATCACAATGCTTTTCTTAGTACATTTTATGATCTTTGAGGAACAGAAAACAATTTAGAGCATTTTTTAATGCTGTATTGTAGATGGTAGCATAGTTATGCTGAAAAAGGAATTTTTTTTTTTTTTTTTTTTTTTTTTTGCAAAAAGTGATCTTTATTAACATTCAAAGTACAAAACATCAAAGTATTTTCAGTAATTAGTGTTGCTACCTTTGCCTTGAATAACTGCATCAACTCAAGATGACATTGAATGGAACAAGGTCCAAATTTTCCCATTGGGAATTTTTCTCCCATTCTCTTTAGCAGTAAAGCTCTTGGAAAGTGTGTAGTTTTCATTGGAACATTTGTTTTTTCAGTTTCCCTTCAATTATGGTTCAATTATATTGTCATCAGGACTTTGTTCTGGCCAGTCTTTGAAAAGTTGAACATTTTCATCCATTAGAAACCTTTTTGTTGTGTGGGATATGCAGCAAGGGCACAATTATGCTGAAAAACTTCTCTGTCTTCTTAGCCTGCGGAAAATTAGACAGTAGTAAACAAATATAGTTTTTGCTTGAATATCTGGGATGTGGAGTTATCATTATTTACACTATATATGGCATATTGCCCACATCTTGTTGTTTTTATCACAAAGTTTCAGCTGTTGTGCCCTTCCTCAGGTATATATCAATCTGGGTAGCCTACAAAGAATTCTGAACTGAACCATTATTTATTTTATGGGGTTAACCATTCTTGTTCCACTGCTCATGTCTAAATATATCATCTTGTTCTTACTTTTATTTAGTACTGCTATGATGATGTCCCTAAACATGAGCAGTGGAATGAGAACAGTCTACTCCCTTGATTAAATAAAGAGGTTAGAATTACCTGAAGGTTTCTCTGGTATATACTATGAGGAAGGTTATAGGGCACAATGTCTGAAATGTGGTGATAAAAAACAACAAAGATGAGGACAATAGTCTGAATATAAATAAACAAATATAGCTTTCACTGTTGAGGTTTTTCCTCAATTTATAACAATTTTCTTCTACCGTTGCTTTTGATGCAATCCCACCAGAAAATTTTACCATTCTTATGGTAGTTCTTTCATTGCTTCCTTCTCCCACTGGCATTTTTGCATATTCTCCTGCATTAATATGTAACTCTGTTTTGCAATCGTCACTAGAAATTACTTTTTGCCACTTTCAAGCATCTCTTGTTATGTTCTTTTGACCACTTCAGTTTTCTCTTCCAATATATTTTGTTAATAATGTTTTTGTGGCTGATATACAGCCATTCAATTTGTTTTGTTTTTTTTTTCTTAATATTCTGTGTAATGTATGAATTGAAGTCTCACTGTTAAGACTGCATTCATTTCTCATTTGTCTGGCTGTTAATTTTGGATTGACTACAAAGATTCTCAGTCTTACTTTTGTGGTTTTCTCGTTCTCTTTGCACTTAAAACTTTTCTTGTAGTACAAACATTTTTTTTTTTTGTAGGTTGTTTGAACATTCTTTTGAGGAAATCTTAAGAAAATAAAGTTGCACAATCATTTTATGTAGTTGGACCAAAGCTTATGACCATGAGTGGATATAAGACAAACTGGTTCATCAAAAAATGGTTGAAAAGAGTATTTCTGGAAGATAATGTCTTTTAGTTTAAGCTACCTTTGTAATTATAAGGCTCGGTATTGAAGGAAACAGCACTAATAATATCATGGGAGAAAGCTATGGTAGAAAGATTTTATTCTACCATTTATATTTCCTTCATTATAGGCATTACTATATCCATTATATAATAAGAGTTTAATTCACAGATGGAACAGATTGGCTGAAAGGAAATGGAATGGCAAACATGCTTTTTTCTGTCATACAGGAAATTATACATACATATGTACATGTGTCCCATGCAGAGAATAATATATCATATATCTACACAGCAAGCAGAGTGTAAAACGAAACAAAAAGGAAAGGTCTTGCATGTAATATGAGGATCCTTCTGTGTTTCTGGAGAAGGTAGGTTTAGGACTCCAGATTCAAATGGGCTGGATTCATCTACTCTGTCTTAGGCAAAGACATATTCCCTGAAAGGGAAATGGCGAGTCTTTGGTTTTTCCCAAATCTATATCAGGGGAAAGATATATTCCTAAAGGAAAATGGTGCCATGTGCTTATAAGCTGTAGCATTTGCTAGAGGGGACAGATTTAGTCCCAGACTGGGCCCCTTGGCCCAGGCTAAAGAAAGCAGTATCTCAGTTTGGCTGCTGTAAACCAACTGAATGACTGGCCCCTTTTATCACCCTATGATGTGCTGTTAATAAGCAGTCATCATGTCACCCATGTAACTATTTCAGTCAAAGTGAGATAATAACCTTCTGTATCCCTATAATAATAATAATAATAATAATAATAATAATAATAATAATAATAAATAAGTTTTAAGGAAAATGGAAAAAAATTGGATGCTTATACATAGAATCAGAAAGAGATGGTTGAAATTTTTAGGACACATAATGAGGAAAGAAGGCTTGGAAAATTTGATACTTACAGTACATACTGAAGGCAAGAGGAATAGAACGAAGTAGCAAATAAAGTACTGTACAAATGGCTGACAGAGCAGGGAGTGGGAACTATAGTAAAAAAGATAAACATTGCTAAAAGCTACTAAGGATAGGAAAGTGAGGAGAGCCATGGTCCTAAAGCAACACTGTACATAGAAGAAGAAAATACATCCTTGTTGTACTCCACATTCTATTTTTGTATTCACTTAAGCCATTCTCTATCCACATGCAACATGCTTGATCCCAATATTATTATCATCATCTTTGTTGTTATTATCACTACATTTTGACTGCTGTACTCGCCGACCTTCTTCAGGTGTTTATTATTGATCTGGGTAACCTTCAAGAAATTTAAAACAATTTTTAGTTAATCTCTGTCGGTAGATTATTCTTATTTTGTTCTTAGAGATATCTCATGTTTTTTCTTATTTAGTCCTGCACTCTGAAAGTTACATGGATTATCAAATATCTGAAGAAGGCCAGAGGCTACAACAGCTGAAATGCGATAATAACACCAAAGTTGTAGACAATAATCCAAATGTAGATTGATTAAATAATGTTGACTCCTTATTTCAGAAATTCTGACAGAGATTATAGATTATTTCAGTATCTTTTCCATGTAGATCAAGTTTTCCTAATATTTCAGAGAATTATCTTATTAAGAAGGATGTTTACATTATAAATAAAGCACTGTCTCAATTTATTGATTATCCTAATAGCTTTTTTTTACTTTTTCTTTTTGAGGTTGTGAAGCTAAATCGCCACATGTTTGGTTAATGGACAACACAACCGACCGCGAGTCACTTATCAATCGGTCCCGGCAACACCCTAACCCTGTGTTCAGCTGTATTACATTGCCCATGCTGGGTCAGTTCAGCAGTTCCACAGAGAATTTCAATAGCATCTACGTATTTCCCAATGGTTTTCTCATGCCAGAAAGGAACAACACAATCATGGTTCCTGACACATACAGTCTAGTAACGGGATTCAATGTGAGGTATTTATCCAACTCAGGTGGAACCCTTGCTATCTCTGTGACCTTCAATAAGCCTCACATGGTGAGTTAGATGAGTTTTATTTAATTCTTTTTACAGTGTTAATGATATGAAGTTTTAACATGATTTTTTCTAGTAACAGATTCTATTTGTAACCGTATAGTGTAAGACTGTAATTTCTCTTTTATCGTTAATGTCCAGAAAAGAAAAATATTTGTATGCTTTGATAAATTTAATTTCACTGAACAAATTTTCCATCAAAATTTTCATCTTTTCATTATATTTCTATATTAGAAACTTACTAAGAACAAATGAAATATACTTGTTTTTATACATTAAGAAATGGACAAAGTCTGACAATTTATTTATTAAAGACATTTTTATGTTTAACGTTCTTTTTATAGATACAAGTATTTAAGTAAATGCTCTGTTTATAATAAACAGTATTAAATAACATTTACCAGCCTGAATGTCCGAGAAATTTTCATAGAAAATATTCATCCTTTGACAGGATTCGAACCTGCATCCTATACGGAACCGTCATTTACACTGATGTGCCTTAACCGACTCGGCCATGAAGGAGCGTTCGGTTGGCAAGGTCAAATTTACTGCTTATAAACTTCAATCTTCCATGAATCTTGTACATGAGCAGTTATGAATGTACGAGATTCATGGAAGATTGAAGTTTATAAGCAGTAAATTCGACCTTGCCAACCGAACGATCCTTTGTGGCCAAATCGGTTAGGCACGCCCGGATAAATGACGGTTCCGTATAGGATGCAGGTTCGAATCCTGTCAAAGGACGAATATTTTCTATGAAAATTTCTCGGGCATTCAGGCCGGTAAATGTTATTTAATACTGTTTATTATAAACAGAGCATTTACTTAAATACTTGTATCTATAAAAAGAACGTTAAACATAAAAATGTCTTTAATAAATACTTGTTTTTACTTTTACAATGATATTGCTTTATGAAGTTAGTGTACATGTCTAATACAAACATTAATAATGAAATGCTTAATTTTTAATTAATAACAAAATTTGTAAAATTAACCTTTCTTTCATTTTTTTCAATTTTTTTAAAATCATTTCATCCCAACTAATGCAGTAAAGCCACTAAGACAAAAGGGATTACTGAGTGTGACAGAATAAGAAAAAAGAGAAACATTATTAAGGAGAAAGAACAATAAAAGAAGAGTAATTAAGAAGACAGTAGATAATGATTGACATTGCATTTAAATTTTTGAAGATGACTGGAAAAAAAGGAGCTGGATAAGAGTTCCACAAGTGAGAAGTGTGAGAAGAGAAACTGTTAGCATAAAATTTATGGTTACATCTAGTCAATTGAATTGTAAAATGATGAGAATGATTGCCATGAAAGTATTTGTAGAAAAAGCACAAGGAAGCTATATTGCACAAGTGGATAAGTAACTGAAGCTGAGATGCCAGGTCAGGATCAATAATATTGTGTATTCTTCTTTGGATTTCATCAAGAATCTCTAAATATATAGCAAAAGCACCAGGCCATATGTATTAGCAATATTAAAAGCATGAACGAATGGTAGACTTATAAACATGTTAGACAGATTCTGGAGAGAAAAATTGTCTAGC
The DNA here is from genome assembly GCA_963932145.1 of Acanthosepion lycidas. Classification (NCBI taxonomy): domain Eukaryota; kingdom Metazoa; phylum Mollusca; class Cephalopoda; order Sepiida; family Sepiidae; genus Acanthosepion; species Acanthosepion lycidas. Next base: position 37,429,382 of record OZ010583.1, on the reverse strand, counting down.
GCTGTATTTTTCAATGTTTTTAAGCAATGGCACACCTAGGAACAAATGAAAATACCATGGCACACTTAGAAGAATTTTTAAAGGGTATACATTTACACACACCAATTGTGAACTTACTTTATTTCAATGTTTTTATTCAACTATTTGTGCTGTTTATTTAGCGTGAAACGTTTGCCTGGTGTTGTTTTTTCGATATTTCTTCAATGCTTGATTGAATGTGTGATAAGCAGACCCTCATTTCTTCTTCAGTTGAGCGTGGTCTTTCTTGCTTTTTATTTTTGACGTTATTTAAGGTTGAGAAGCCTAATTCACATAAATAAGAAGTAGAAAAATTGAAATAAAACTGATAAGGCTGTTTTAGCTAATGTGGGATATTCCTTTTGTATCAAAATCCAATATGTATCAATGGGTACAATCAAATTTTTTTATTTTGGGCCCTTGATCCCAAGAAATGGTGGCCAGTTTTACTTCACATAACTGAAGTCCAATATTAGAATGTCGGCCTCAGAAGGTCTGAAGCAAATACACTGCCACTAAAAATTAATATTCTGAAACTATTTCTTTAGCTAACCATTTGATAGCCTCCCCCCACAACTTTAAAATGAGTCCAGCCCATAATATTCAGATAATATTAATAACTGGGCAAAATTAAACAAATATTCCAGCAAAAAAGCTGTGTAAGAAAAGGACTGTTTTTCTCTTGAAGACTCACTCAGCGATTTTTATGTTTGTTTGTTTGTTTTTTATGGCATATCAACCACTGTGGGTTATTTAATGCCAAATCCAGTTTATATGAATTTTAAATGCCTATTTTGTATAGAATAAAAAACGTATAGCTGGCAACATTATTGTTTCAAAAAAAAAACGTATAGCTGGCAACATTATTGTTTCAAAAACTTAGAGCTGGCAACATTATTTTTCTGAAAACATTATCTGAGACCTTGCTGTTGGATGCAGTTTATCGCCATAGCCAGGACGCGGATGTAGTTTACCATCATACCCAGGACGTGAGCAAAACCTGGAAAACTAGCAGTTCACTATTTACCCATAGCTGGGACCCTAACAGGTGCTACCACCCCGGGTCAAGGTGGACCTGGGAACACCAGCAATTAAGAGGTGGTTCCACACTCCTCAAAACCTCCAGATCAGAGGCCTTGCTGTTGGATGCAATTTAACGTCATACCCAGAATGCCTCATTGGGGGGGTCTTACCCCTCTACAGAGGTGCAGTCGGCGTATTCTAAAGCCCCAGCCGACAGGGCCGGCGATTTTTATTGTTTTAAAAAGCTATTTTTTTACAATTTTAAATAAAGCCAAAACATATTAAACTTTTTTTATGCATTTGTTTCTCAGTTCCCAACTCATTTTTGTAAATCTATGCGGTGAGAGCAAATGAAAAATTTATTCCAAAAATGCATTTATTTCAGAATTTATAATTAGTTATTTGTCATAATGTGTTTATATAAATCTTCTTGTTTTTTTGTTTACAAACATTTTTTTTTTTAAATTTTTAAATTTGTTTTCATAGTTATTTATTTATATAGTAAATGATAAATATGGCATATTTTTATAATCTTGTTAATAAAAATATTCTAGAAAATAAACAATCTCATAATGTTTAATATTTTTGTTGCCAGTTGTAGCAGAAACAAAATGCAGATGGAGCTGCTTACTGCTACTGATAACAATAACTTCCCCTTTCAGTCAAAGAGACAATGTTTAGTGTGCTGTCTCTGCAGAAAGAAAGTAAATGTTTGCCCTGCCAGAACAGAGCCAGTGTGAACCCCCAGGACATCTAGTTATGAAGCAGGAAAGTATTTCCCAGCTTCTTCCTGAAATAGTTGGGATAGCAAGCTGAGTGGTACTAGCTATGCAAATAATTCCTTTTGTTTGCCAACTAGTAAAGTTTCATGCTCCATTAAAGCAGGCATATTTTTGCAGAAGAAGAAGGCTGGCAGTGCACAGAGTTGACCATATAACATGATTGCTATGTGTTATCAAGGATTTCTATCCATATCACCTAGCGTCATTTGATATTTATTTGTCCTTGTTTGTGTTTCTGGTGTCTCGGCTGCATTCATCCCATAGATGTGGTCTTCCCATGTGGAAGTCTTGTTCATGCTCTGCTCGGCTTCTTTTGTCTTTGATTCTGGTGCAGCTGATATTTCCATCCTTATTCATTGGCCGAAATCCAACCAATAAGAAGAAATTTCTTGAGAAAAAAAAAATTCTTAAATCCAGTTTTGTATGTTTGAGTTTACTTAAAAATCTGTAACATAGCTTTTTAAAACGAAAACTGAACAGGGAGTATACAATATTAACAACGTCAAGAGAAAACCTGTCCTTTTGACACGCTATCTTTCGGCAGGAGCTATCTTTTAATTAGAGAATCATTTTTACCTTCCATCACCATGGCTGATGCTAACCTCCAGGAGAACAACTCTTTTCACCCTCTTAGTCTAATGTCTTCCACAGACATAAAGCAGTGTGATTATATTGAATCAAAGAAAGTTGGTTCACTATATTGTGTTAGAGAGTTTATCTTGCCAGAAACCATCATTCATATTTATAAAGCTACCATTTGTCTGTACATTGAATATTGCTGCCATATCTGGTCTGGTGCTCCTGCTGTATATGTCCAAAAATTTGACAAAATCCAAAGAAGGGTTTGTAATATTATTCGTCCTGTTCTAGTATCTTGACTTGTCATGATTTCAAGGCTTCTCTCTGTCTTTTCTATAAATATTTTCATGGCAATTGTTCTAATGAAATCTACTTCTTGGTACCTTGACTGCATAAATTTAATCATACTACTAGACTGGTAAGTAGGTCTCATTTTTTTTTTTACTGTTGTACTAGCAAGATACAACTGTATGTGTTTTCTTTTCTTGCACTTTGAAACTCTCTTTTGTTTTTTTGTTTCACTGTCACGTTTTTCCAAAAAAAAAAATTTAAATTCAACGTCAATCACTATCTTCTGTCTTCCTGAATCATGTTCTTTGATTATCCTTTCTCTTCACTAAAGTTTGCTCTTTGTCTTTCAATCTCAGTAATCTCTTGTGTCTTTGTGGCATTATCACCTTGCTTGGTGTAAAATTAAAAAAAAAAAAAGACAAAACGTTTGTTAAATTTTACCAGTATTTTTTATGGGTTGCACTGGTTGTTTCTATAAATCAGATGGTATTATATTTTTTTTTTTGGCTGTTGCTGCTGCTTACTAAAATGATATGCTTCTTAATGTTGATTTTGTGGAATTCTTTCTTATGCAGTTCCATTCAGAGAACCAGACTGCAACTGTCTCAATGTGCATTGTTAAAGATGGCTTCCCGGATATCAACAATTTGGAAAATTGTTCCAATGGTGCTTTGCTCACTCTCAACTCAGTTCACAGACACCAGCACCGGCAGAAGATTTACATTCCTTACCCTGAATTCGGGGACTACTATGTGGCATTCCGGAGTAGCTGTTTTTCTTTTAGTGGGAACAAGTGAGTCCTTTATGATTAGTTTCTAAGTATAGAATATTCCTGCTTATTGGGACATAATGAGAAGAAGGAAATTTGAATTCATGTGTCATAACAAACTTCACTTACATACAGATACCCTTGGGGAAGGTATGAATCCATCTCTTCTTCCCCCAGCTATGGGTTAAATAATATGATTTGTACCTGGAAAACATTCTTATAATATTCACTTGCAAAAAAAAAAAATATTGTTACAATCTAGAAAATATATTTTGGCTTTAAATAACCCACAATGGGTTGATAAACTATAAAAAAACAACTCAATCAACATATGAAACAGCTTAAATACATAAATAATGTTAAATTAGTAACATCTAATAAGAATACTAGGATAAATTTATCATACGTAAAATAATTGTTTCTTCACTTCTGAGCTCCCATCTAATTCAGGTTGAACCGTGTGATGAAAATTTGGAACATGTAATAGTATTTTAGTAAAATCTGATAAGTATACGAAACTAAAGTTTTCATTCGTAAAATAATTGTTTATTCACTTCTGATCTCTGTGAATTTAATGCTAAACCAGAAGTTTATAGTTTTGGGTGTTTCTTTCAAATGTTTGATCTCCCTTGTAAGTTGGGCATTTCTTTAACTTCCTGTGTGTCTTGTGTGTGTTTCTTTTAAGTTCAGCTGTGTTCACTTCCTTGTTTATATTGATGCACCTGCTGACATCCTTTGATGCCTGATTATGCACTTGGAATCTTCGGGGTCAACTTCTAGGCCAATCCTTCAGGCACCTAGGACTTTGATATTCTGAGGTGACACTGAGTACAAAACTTACTGCAGTATCCTTTAAGGTGAATCCAATACATATTGGGGTCACTACAGGTCAACTCTTCTGAGATCAAAGGTTCCTGACGGACATTAAATTTGATTTCGGTACCTGGTTATTTCCTGGCATGAAGTATCTTCAGTATATTTTTTCAGTTTTACTTTCATGCATGTAATCTTTTGCCTGGCTTAATCATTTAGATAAGAATTCTTGATTTACTAAACTAAAGCAAATTCTTGTCTGCATTTTCAGATGAAGAATTATTGTAATACACTGATTTGTTTGGACTAGTAACCTCATCTTGATTGTTATATTCATGGCATTTTGAATATTGTATCCTCCAGCCATCTTTGGGTGTCTATTGTAGATTCAAGCAAGAGTGCAGTTTGAGAATCTCAGAAAGTTACCAACTCTACCAGACACCTAAATATAGCTGGAGGGTACAATAGCTGAAACATTGGAATAATAACAATGGCCCATATAATTGTAGCTATACTCTAAAAAGATGCTTACAAAAGAAAAAGAGCAGATCCTACCTGATTGAAATTGACAATGTGGTGAGTCAACAATGATAAACTAAAAATAATAATTTTTTGTATCACACTGGCCTGATTAAATGACTTACTGGCCCAAATAAGTGAAGCAAATTCTTATAAATATAACTTGTTTGCAGTATTATTTTTTTGGGGCTGACCTGATTAAATGACTTACTGGCCCAAATAAGTGAAGGAAATTCTTATAAATATACTGAGTAAGAATTTTGACTATTTAGTTGAGTCATAACTAAATTCTGTTTTGTAGAACCCAGTTGTGATGACTATTAACCAGGTATAGTAATTTAGAATGAATTTGGAAGACACTAACATATGAAAATATACAACACAAAATGATAAATCTTCATATATAACACTGAAAGCTGAGTCCACATGAAAGAAAGATAATGTTGTGTGTGTGTATGTGTGTGGTGAGATCATTGGTGTATTATTCATTTAGAGTTCTTAAAATGTAATGAAACACACACTACACATTTATACATCCAGCAGCTACATCCTGTCCAGTTAGAGCATTAATCAGCAGTCAGGTTAGGTTTAAAGCTTCAAGTCCATTGCAGCACTAAAAATTGTCTTATGGGACAATAGCCTAGTGGATTAAAGTGTTGATTCATGAATTTGGTGGCATAGTGCTTATGAGTTCAGTCAGTTGGTGTGTATTTGGACTCAGTAGAAACAATAGCAGGTAAACAGTAAATGAGCAGTACTACCAATGAGATCTAGATGATATGGGCAGTGAAATGAGAACAAGCTAACCCCGTAGATTAAATAAAGTGTTCAGTTCAGAATTCCCTATAGCTTACCCAGATCAGTATACACCTGAGGAAGGCCAGTGGGCACAATGGCTGGAACGTTGTGGTGATAATGACGAAGATGAGGATAATAGTCCAAATATAGATAAAAAATTTGTAATTTGGGCTGGTTTATTCTGCCCCACCTGCCATATGCATCAATTGCTTATCTTTTTCATTCATTGCAAAAACCTTTGATGGCGGGGGGAAAAAATTATTTATTGAAAACCAGATTCAAGAGTTCGTCGAAAACTTTCACGTCACAATCTGTCGAATTTTACTTGAAAGATATCGAAGTGCTGCCATATAAAAAGAGCTGTAGTAACAAGTCATAGCAAATAATGATGAATATAAAGGGTGTTCCAATAATTTGGACCGATTTTAAATGTGAATTAAGTTTAAGCGTCTAATGATTTTTCCTTTCAGATTTAACAACTTAATTCTTTGTTAATCTTTCCATGGTTGAAATTGCCAATCAAACGTGTTAAAGTTATCGAAGCCTATTATGTAAATGGACATTCAAACAGAAATGCATTTCGCGCAATTCGCGATTTATTTTGGTCAACATAATCGACTAACTGAGAGTGCAATTGGAAACGATGTAACGTTGTTGTGGAGAGGTTCAATTCCTGAGAGCGATGACGAATAGAGGTGTCTAGATTTTTGGCCACATTCTCGTGCACTGCAGCAATGTTTTCAGCTGAACGGACTAAACGAGCATGCAATGATGTTTTCACATCTGCCACCAGTTTGTTTAAATTTACGAACAATTTTTCCAATTGCACTCTTGAAACTTTAACGCGTTGTTTGATTGTTAATCTTTCCATGGTTGAAATTGCCAAAGACATAAGTTGTTAAATCTGAAAGAAAAAGAAAAAAATCATTAGACGCTTAACCTTAATTCACATTTAAAATTGGTCCAAGTTATTGGAACAACCTTCGTAATTGAATAAAATGTAATTGTACTTTATTATCTATGAACTATCAAATCAGTTCAATACTCAAGTGAGTATTGAGACCCATAAGTGATGAAAGCGTGCAAATAATTTACAAGTGTTTTTAATGGAACAGTGGATGTATGGATGGCCAAAAATGACAAAATCTGATATGACCCACAACAGATAAAGTATTTCCATTTATAACACCACCATTATATGATGAGTAATGCTCCAGTTTTAATATAAATTATTATTTTTGTCTTTTTCATAGCACTAAAGAGGTATGTGACTTACCGCCCTCTGTGATGTTTAACATTATCCAAGCACGGTGTAAAGATGAAAAATGCGGACGATATGGCCACTGCGCGGAATATATCAGTGGACTGTTTGTGTTTAGCTCTTGCAGGTGTTTTGCAGGTAAGCACTTGTTTGTCTTGTGTTGCTTCATGTATCTGTCTCATGTTTTGTTTTAGGTACCTGCTGTTTATCTTGTGTCATTTCTTGTATCTGTCTCAAGTCTATTAATGTATGTGTCTCATGTTTTGTTTTAGATATCTGTTTGTCTCATGTGTCGATTTATGTGTCTGTTTTTCTTGTGTTGCTTCATGTTTTGTTTTAAGTACCTGTTTGCCTTATTTATTTTATGCATCTGTCTCATGTTTTATGTATTTGTTTGTTTGATTTGTTGTTTTATGTATCTGTCTTATATTTTATGTATCTGTCTCATATTGCTTTATGTATCTGTCTCAAGTTCTGTGTATATGTTTGTGTCATATTCATTAATGTGTCTCATGTTTTGTTTTAAATATCTGTTTTTCTCATGTTTATTTGTGTATCTATTTTTATCTGTCTCATGTCTAATGTATCTATTTGTCTCATGTTGCTATATTTATCAGTCTCATGTTTTATGTATCTACATGTCTCATGTTGCTTTATGTATCTACCTCATGTTTTATGTATCTATTTGTTTCATATTGCTGTATGTATTTCTTTTATGCTTTATGTATCTTTTTATGTCATATTTTACGCGTCTGCCTCATGTTTTATGTCTCTGCCTTGTCTTTCTTTATGTATCTGTCTCATGTGTTCTGCCCACCTGTCAAAATGGGATGAACCAAAAATTAGGTCATTTTAAAATTTAAATCCTCTGTAAGGATACATCAATGAAAACTCTCAAAATGCAGGCATTGCTTTTGATTTAATGCAAATTATTCTTTAAGCTTGAAAATGAAGCATCAACGACTGACTCTTGACTGACATGTTGACCCTCACTAGTTTACTAGTAAAGAAAAGAAGATTTTGTTTGTATAAGGGAATTTCAAAATTACTATCTCTTTATCAGTAAGCTAAAAATAATTAAAACTTTAATAAAAAATGGCTTTTCATTTGTTTTATTTAAAATAATGGAAAATTATAAAATGTCATCAGAAGTGCGTAACATATAGAGATGAGTAACATGGCAACATGCACACAAGATTCTTTGATTTGTTTTTTACAGCTTATCAACCCTTTGCAGGTTATTTAAAGCCAGAAAATATTTTTAGGAAGATTATTATTTTTTTAAGATACTAATGATTTAATGATACGAGTCTTATTAATTAATCCATAGCTGGGGGAGACGAGGTTGATTCATACCTTTCTCAAGAGTATTTGTGTATAAGTGTATATAATGAACTTAACTTGCACTTGGCATGCCAATTAGCCACTGTACCACTTGCATATCTAAGCTTACAGCAACTGGTATTCTAAAGTGGTCACCCATCTAAGTACTGGCCAGTCTTGATGTTGCTTAATTAAGGTGATCATATAGGAACTGGTGTTTCAATGTGTATGTCTCACAAAAGTTTGGCTAAAGACTAGCAAAAGTTCTTTGTTGAGGATTTTTTGAATTTATATTTTGTATATTTCAGACCATTTTCATTTTTTCTGGTACATATTTTAATTTAAATTCTCTAATGTTTGAGTGCGTTTAGCTTTTGTAAGTCATTATCAAAGAGTTGTTTCTTGTGCTGTGTCAGTTTCATCATTTTCAAATATTGTTTGTCTTCACGTGACAGTTTCTGTTATTATGCAAAAGCTAGATGCATTAAGCAGAAAAAACTAACAACCCAACATCAATAAAATATTATCAAATTTAAGGACAAACATGCTAAATCTATTTCTTTTAAAAAAAAAAAAAAAAGCTCCAAAAAAATAATGATGGCAATATCGCATGAACTGTTAAGTGAGGATTTTCACATTTATAAATTTACCATTTGTCTATGCATTGGATATTGCTACTACATCTGGTCTTCTGCTATATATCTTGAGATTCTTGATACAATCTAAAGAAGGGCCTGTAACATTATCGGTCACTTTCCCACCATAGTGATGTGACTTGTCTTTTCTATAAATATTTTCATGGCCATTGTTCTAATGAGCTTTCCTTCTGTCTATAAATATTTTCATGGCCATGCCATGTTTGATGGATGTCAATTATCAGTTATCTCCTTCTAATTTCCCTCTGAAAGTTCCCCACACTGCCTTAATTGGGTATTGAACTCACACTCTTTGGGTCCTGTCACTGGATCTAACCAACGCCTTTATCCACTGTGCCATGTGTCCTTGTGTATGAATTTCTGGGTATTATAAACCTAATGTCTTCAGCAACCATTTTTACCAGTGCTCATATTGCAATTTTGCTGTTATCATTACATGTTTTTACCAGAGCTCATATTGCAACTTTGTTATCATTGCTTTTCTCTGGCACTCCATCTTACTGGTTCCCATATTGTATTTATTTCTATGCTTGGTCGGCTCAGGAGATTTTTGTGGCCTAGCATATGTGCTGATTCCTTAAGTTTACGAATTTTCCAATGGTGTTCCTTGTCTATGATCTCAACATGATCCCACAGAGGGTGGTGATCTCCCTTCTCTCTCCATATGTGGTCAGGCATGACTGATTTTTCTACTTCCCCCCCATGTTACAGCTTTCTGGTGTTCTTGAAGCCTTACCTTGAGAGGGCGGACTGTCTCTCCTTTATATTCCTTTCCGCAGCTGCATGCGTTAGCGTACACACAGTCTTTAGTCATGTTCTCCTCTATGGAGGGGGGGTCTCACTCGAGAGATATCTGTGAAGTGTTGTCAAGCTTTTGAAGGTTGTCCTGATGTTATATGGACTGCAGGTCCTTTGTAGTTTCTCTGATAACCCCTTCATATAAGGCAAGCAGACTGTTTTCTGAGTGTTGTTGTCCTCCTCCTCTTGTACCTGTCTATCCCAGTTTTTTGGGGCTGCTGCCATGTACCCAGGGTAGTTGTTACATTGTAGGGTACTACTTATACTGACCAATTCTTTATCTAATGTCTCTGGGTTGCCACCTATGACTTTTGCTTGGTGTTGTAAGAAATGGACAATCCCTTTCTTTATGCTGTATGGATGGTGGGAGTTGAAATTGAGGTACTGTCCGGTGAATGTCAGTTTACGGTATACAGACGTCTTAAACCCATGCTCTGTTCGAGATATTAGAACATCCAGGAATGGGAGTGTGTTGTTACTCTCTTTCTCCATTGGGAACTGTATTGAAGGTCTTATTGAGTTCACATGGTCCAGTAGAACCTGGACATCTTCCCGGTGTGGCCAGAGTATGAAGGTGTCATCTACGTGCCTTAACCATATAGTTGGCTTTAGAGATATAGATTCTAATATCATTTCTTCAAAGTATTCCATTTATATATTCGCCATTGCTGGTGATAATGGCGAGCCCATTGCTAAGCCCTCATCCTGTTGATATATGTGTGATCCCATTCTGAAGTGTGTTGTTTGCGTACAGGAAGTCATCATCTCTATCAGATTATCTATTGGAATACTAGTCTGTTCTTCTAGGGAAGAGTCAGAGGTCAATCTGTCTCTGACTACTGAGAGTGCCTCCTCCGTGGGTACCTTGGTGAACAAACTCACCACGTCCAAGCTCACCATCTGGTTGGATAGGATGGGAGCATTTTTGATTATTTTCATGAAGTGGGCAGAGTTTCGGACATATGAAGGTGACTTTCCGATCAATGGGTCAATTATATCTACAAGGAAGCAACTCAGAGGGTGGCACACAGAGCCTTGGCAACTAAAATCAGCCTGAGTGAAATACCGTCTTTGTGAATCTTAGGGAGACCGTATATGTGAGGTAGCTTAGTGTAACGCTGCGATAACTGCCTATATGTCTTAGGTGCGAAGTGATCCTTGTTCTTGATTAGGATCTGTGACAGTTTGTGTTCCGTTTTCATAGTAGGAACCTTTTTCACTTTGCTGTAGCTACCATTGCTAATGAGGTCTTCCAGTTTTCTTGTATAATCTGATTTGTCCATCACTACAGTCACATTACCTTTGTCAGCCGGTAGTATGATGATGTTTTCGTTCCCCTGTAGGGATCCAATCGCCAACCTCTTTAGTTTTGTTATGTTAGACTTGGCTCTCTCCAAGGTCTGTCGCACTTTCCATCTCAGTTCATCCGCCTGAGCCTGAGGGATGTTCAAAGCCACCTCCTCGACTCTGGCAATGGTGTCCAAGTATGGCACCCGCCTGATGGTTGTGGCGAAGTTGAGACCCTTATTCAATACTGACTCCTCAGAGGCACTCAACTGATATTAGCTGATGTTGACTACTGCTTTCACTGGTGGGTGATGGACCCTGTGCGTCACCTTCTGATCTTTCAATCTATTTAATTTTTGCACTTGGCGAGCCTTGACTATATCAATTTCATGTCTGAAGGATTTATCCAGGTCATTTTGGATCCTTCTCTGGTCTTCTTCATTAGTAATTCTGTTGAAAAAATCCTTGAGTGTCTGGGGGATATGAGCTTGTAGTCGATGTTTTATCCAACGATTGTACTGGATATTTTCTCGAACAAGGTCGTGTCCCACTTTCTCTGCGACCCGACAAGCTCTCCTTGAATTAACGGGAAGTCTTCATGCCAAGCCTGAAGGGATGAGTTGTAGGTCTCTGCATCAGTGTAGGAATGTCAGATGGTTCGATATTTGTGCCAGTTTCTGGTAGGATTTTTCAATTTGTCTCCATATTTTTGATATATTGGGTCCGTACTGATCCTTCAGAGTCTGTCTATATGTGTCCAAATGTCCGCAAGGACACTTGGCACAGTGGATAAAGGCATTGGTTAGATCCAGTGACGGGACCCAAAGAGTGCGAGTTCAATACCGGGTTAAGGCAGTGGAGAACTTTCAGAGGGAAAATTAACAGGAGATAACTGATAACTGACATCCATTAAACATGGCACATGGAACTAGAACAGTTTACCCCAGTGAGCGAAATAAAGGGTTCAGTTCGAAATTCCAACCACCTGAAGAAGGCCAGAGTGTACAACGGCCGAAACGTTGTGATAAATATGGCGACAAAGATGAGGACAATAGTCCGAATAATGTAAATAATGTACATAATACCTCATCTCAGAAATATAGACAGACTCAGGTGGGAAGTGTTAGAAAAAAAAAACTGTTAAAGTAGAAATGGTGGTTTCATCTAGCTGGTTTAACAGTAAAATGGTGTAATCTAGATGCCAGTCTAGTAGCCTGCTTAAATTCATGTAGTCAGGGCACCAGGAGAAAAAAGCTTGTTCGAGCAATTGCCATGAAAATATTTGTAGAACTGTCGAGAGCCACGTCATGTCAGCGAGAAGGTGACTGGAGATGAGATGCTGAGTCAGGATCAATTGTATTGCAGACCCTTCTATGCATTTTGTCAAAGATCTTGAGATGTGCACCAGGGACACCAGAACAGATATGGCAACAGTATTCAATTCAATGAAAATGGTAGATTTATAAATGTGCAAGATGGATTCTGACAAGAAAAATCTTCAGCACATCACAGTGAGCAAAATGTCTTTGCAGCAGATGTAGAAATTGACTTGATACAGTTGGTCCACTTCATGTCAGTGGAAAATGTGAGGCCAAGAAGATGTAGAATGTTGCTTCCCTGGAGTTCAGCATCTGCCATCTTGATGGTTGGCAGAAAAAGTTCTTTATGGAAGCAGTTTTGTTTTGGAGGTATTGAAATTTCCAAGCCACTTCTTGCACCAGTTGACCACTGATTTGAGGTCCTTTTAAAGAATAGTTGCTACATTTACTTTGTCATATCTGTTGCATTGGCTACTAAGGCAGGAGTAAATGGTTGTGTCAACTGCATA
>OZ010583.1:37381637-37409137 GCA_963932145.1 Acanthosepion lycidas | reverse complement strand
ATATCGTTACAAACATAGAAAAGAGTCCTGAACTGTTATGTAGTACCAGTCCTCTTCTATAGCAGTGAATGTTGGACAATCTCCTCACAGATGATGAAGAGACTTGAAGCATCAGAAATGTGGTTCTACAGAATGATACTGAGAATACCATGGACTGAACATGTGAGCAACAACAAAGTCCTAGCGACAATGGCAACGAAAAGGACACTTATACTTAACATCAGGAAGAGATAGATGAAATTTCTGGGGCACATAATAAGGAAAGAAGGATTGGAAAATTTGATACTCACAGGACAGATTGAAAGTAAAAGGACCAGAGGAAAGAAACACACAACATCCCTGGCAAGCTGGAGCAAATAGATGGCAGAGTAGGGTTTGGGATATAGGGCGAAAAGACAAAAGTTATTAAGAGCCTCAAAGGACAATAAATTGTGGAAAGCCATGATTGCCAATGTACTAGAGGGGCATGCCACATAGAAGAAGAAGATGACATATATGATTGATTTATTCATTTTTATGGTTTATCACTCTTTTGCAGGTTATTTAACGCAAGGAAATATTTTTTAAATTTTAAGATGTTTTTTGGTGTTAATAATGATTTACTGATACAAGTCCTACTATTTAACCCATAGCTGGAGGGGAGAAGAGAAGGATTCATACTTTTCATAAGAGTATTTGTAAGTGTAAGTGAATATAATGAAATTGGAACTAGGCTCTGTGATTTTCAGTTTTGAGCTGTTATTGCACCACCCGCACATCCAAGCTTACAACACCTGGTATTCCCAAGCGGTCACTCATCTAGGTACTGACCAAGTTTGATGTTGTTTAACTTCAGTGATTGTATGGGAACAACTGTTGGAACATGATATGGCCATAAGCCAATATGACACTCTCCCAAATTACATTTAATATTACATTATTATAGAGTTTAAAAGGTGTGTGTGCAGGTAGTGTAGTGGTTAGCAGCTTGTAAAGTGAAGTCAGCAGACTGTGTTCAAATTCTGTCCAAATTTGTTGCGTTCACTTTCACACAAATAACTTGAGGAAAGTGATGAATCCATCTTTTCCCCCTCCAGCTATGAGTTAAATAGCAGAACAAACTGGGTGGTCTAGCCTTGATTGGAAACCAGTCTAGGAGAAGGTAACTTAAATTTAAAACCAGTCAAGCATAGAACTGGCAACTCCATCTCATAAAAGAAAAAAAAAAAACACATACTTGCTACAGATGTCACAGCAGCATTTAGCATGGTGAGACTGTGGCTCATTCCCCCATGGGGGAGTGGTATAAAAGAAGAGGAGGAAGAAAGGAAGGAAGGATCCTGGAAGTAAACCAAGTACAGTACTGTAAAACAATGGCTGAGCAGATATGATTTTGCATATGAGACCTGGGAGGTATTTTTTAACCATTTTTTTGGTGTTTGGGGGTATGTGGAGTTTTATATGCCATCAAATTTAGTAATCTACTTATTGCTGCTTGATACTGACATGTCATGATGTTTGATCAGGAAGAGTGAACTCTTTTGAAAAAAACACCTGCCTCAAAAATAAACTAAATAATATTATTTTAGATTGTCAACTTTGACAGAAACCAATTTATTGTAATCTTTCTTTTTTTTTTCTTTTTTTTTAGGTTGGAGAGGTTATGCTTGCACTGATGATACGAACGCCAACCCTGACAGTCTAGAACTTGTAGCAGTCTTGCTACTGACTATTAGCAATGGCTTCTTCATCCCTGCTATCATTTTGGCTTTTTACCGACGCTTCTTCTTGGAGGGAACTGTCTACACCTTTACCATGTTTTTTTCTGCAGTAAGTTCAGTTCTCTTTTGTTTTTGAGGTTTTGAGATATAAATGATTCATCAAGGGCAAATAATTATACACACACACATGTGCACGTGCCTATGTATAGTTTGATTAAAAAGTTTTATTGTATTTTCCAATTTTTGATTATGCTGTTTAGTATTGTGCTCCAAATTGTGAATAAAGTGTCCAAATATATATATATATATATATATATATATATATATATATATATATATATATATATACATAATGTGCCAAAAGTATCAACCTATATTGTTTTGAGTTGGTCTGCTTTAGACCACTCTGCCACAGATGGTGGTTTTCCCTTATAAAGGAGGATGAAGGTTCAAATGCTGCTGGAGAATGCATTTTGTTTTTTAATAATTTCTGGAGTGTACAGGCAGATTGATGTAATACACGGTGTTTAAAAATAAAAGAAAAAAAAATCTATTCAGGCATAGGCATCCACAAAAAATAATGCTTGAAGTAATAAGGATGTCAGATTAAAAATAAATGCTTTAATTCTTTAAAATTTGCTTATATATATATATATATGTGTGTGTGTGTGTGTGTGTGTGTGTGTGAAATAGACTTAGTCTGACAATTATTATACTATATTTTATTGTTAAACATTATTTATATAGACACAGATATTTAAGTAAATGTTTTGTTTATAATAAACAGTATTAACAACATTTACCGGCCCGAACAGTCAAGAAATTTTATAGAAAATAGGTGTCCTCCAACAGGAATTGAACCTTTGTCCTATATAGAACCATCATATACCCTGGTATGCTATCTCAGTTTAGCTATGAAGGAATATCTGGTAGCAAGGTCAATTTTAGACAAAAATGAATTAAAGTAGTTTAAGAAAATTTATAGACATTCTCATATCAAAACAACATGATTTTTTATGATAAACAAACTATTTAACATGCTCAAAATGCTCCCCTTCATGTTCAATACAACACTGAACAACACTATCAGCAACACTTCCACAAAACATTTGTTGACATATTTCTACATTACTTTCAAAAAATCTATCAGCAGTTGCTTGTTTTAATTTAGAAATCGTTTTTAGTTTGAGCTTGCAAACGAGACCTTTTAGTACATTCAAGAAGAAAAAGACTGGTTATTGTGATGGCCAATCAAATATTCAAAAGCTGTTACTTTTGCTACACTCTGTGTGTGTGTGTGTGTGTGTGTGTGTATACAGTGTAACCCAGATATAAGAGAGTTGTCAGGACCGGATAATAAGTATCTTATATCCGGGTTTGGTCCGTTTTATATACATTAACACAGGCTCTAATTTGAGACCAGAGAAAATCTATCTTATATCCGGGTTTCTCTTATATCCGGGTTACACTATATATATATATATATATATATATATATATATATATATATAGTTTAATCCATTTGATGACAAACTCCCCCTACCCCCAAGTATAGTTGATTTAGACGGTAAACGAAATTTAAAATTAAATGAATTAGACAAAAATAAAATGTTCAGTAGTAAATGGAAATCATTTTTAAAATTATTTTGAGCACTTTACCTTAAGATCTGATAGACTTTGAAATGAATTAATGTTTAATGTTTTCAAATTATTTTATTAAGAATTTTTACCATTGTTTTTACATTTTTGTTTTGTTTATTATTTTACTCTTTTTGAATATATTTTGAAAAAGTAAGGTTTTTCTTTAGTTATATATTTATTTTTTTACCAAATGATCTAACGACAGATAAAAATATAAATACAATAAGTTAAAAAAAAAATTGTTCAAGGGAAGTAACTCTTTTATCTTTATGGTTGCCTCCCTTATAACGTGGCGATTAAAATCTGTTGCTGTTTACTTAGTTTTCTGAGTATGTATGAGCAGCAACAATGAGTATCGAACTCATTACTAATAATCAATAATTCTAGATTGATAAAACGGTTTGTATCTGTTAGTTGGAATCTCTTTTGATTGATCGTTCATCGAACTATAACTGAGAATAAATCACACATACGTAAATTTTAAATTAAATTATTTTGTACAAAAAACTAGTTACTAATGTCAGTATGTCCAAATTTATTGAAAATTATTAAATGTTTTTAATGACAAACGCTAAGGCATCACAAACAGTTTACATATAACTAAGAGTGTTTATTCGCATCCAATGTTCGATTATTTGATTAAGAAAAATATTTTATTAGAAACATGGGAAAATATATTCGGAGTTATCTCCCCTGCATCATAAATGGACATTTTTTTCCTGAATGATCCAAAACACGCATTTATGCTCCTTGCGTAAAAATAGTTCAATTTTTTCAATATTGTGTAAGTAGCATTTGTGTGTGGTATGGTTTACAAGAAAACTGAGAGATTGTTATTATCTTATATTTCCAAATTGAATAAAAACTCTTAGACAGTTAATGTAATCATTTAAAAAAAAAAAAAAAATATAGTGTTTAATCTTGTTGCAGCACTGTTTCTAGTTTGATTAAAAATTTTAAAATAGGTAACTGGTCTCCATGTGATCGCTAAAAAAAGAGCATAGCATGATGAAAAAGACCCCAAACTTGACGAAAACAAAATTTTATCGTCTAAATGTTCATGTTATTATGAAAAGGAAAAACCAAAGTTGTTTTTAATTTAAAAATTTTTTCCTTCTTTTTTTTAGAACATTCTAAATTTTGATTAAAAAAAACCCTTTTTCTCTTTGTATCAGCGGGCCTACAATTTTTAGCACTTTTTTTTTGTATGCACACATTGATTTGGAAAATCTTGCAAAAATAAAAATAATTGTCGGATGTTAATGAAACTTTCAGAAAATACTCATAGATGATGGAAATTATTATAAATATGTTTCTTTTTTTATTAAAGTCATGGCAGAAATATTTTTTTTATATTTATTACCCCCACACCCCCCATAAATAATTTTATGAAAACTCTAGAAATTCGATCGAGTCCACTTTAGTGATTACAATAGTTAAAAGCACAAGTCTTTGAGGAATGAGAAACAATACATGTTTTGTTTTTTGTTAATTGGAACCCCCTACCTGAAAATCAGCTCTGAATTGTAACATACAAAACTCAATAAAATAGAGATATTATTTAATTTCAAATACTTTTATTTGCTTTTATTTGTTTTTATGAATATGGACAATATTTTTAAAAGAAAATTTTTTGATGAAAAATGAATTTTTAATACAATTATTTGTTATTTCTTTAATTATAATAGATTTTTGCATTTAAGTTGTTAAAATATAAAATTAGTTAAAAGTCGCATCCACTTTCGTAAGTGTCCTTATGTGATCTTTTTTTTACCACGTTGTAAATTGTATCGTTTTGACTAATCAGAAGACCCGCAGTAATTAAGAAATGTGCTTATAATCAGGCTGTAATTATAAAGTATGGAAGACCAACCAGAATACAATTAGGTTGTGTTATTTGAGTTAAGCATTGTTCTTTGCTGTTAAGGACTTTACTTTTGTGAAACACCTGTGGAGAAGTTAATTTGATTTTTCAATTTCAACTGAGAAGGGTACCTACAAGTATCAGTATCATCTTATGAAATTTATATGATCTTATTTTTATATTAATCTCAGTTATGACATTTTTCCATAAATGAAATATCAAAATTAATAATAAACTGAATGGAAATACAAATAACACAGTAAAATGTAATAAATGTACATAGAATTATAGTACAATATTTGTTTAGCACAAATTTTTTCATTACTATTGGTTGTCAATTATTTTTTGTACATTTATGTATTCAATCTACACTTTAAATAAAAATGAATCAACATTACAAACTAACTTTTTATCCTAAACTCTAAAACTTAATAAAAATTTTAAACTTGCTACAGCAGCCTTTTCTTTCTCGTATCTGAACTGTACCCTCAATACCGAACATCTCAGATTTTCAGTTTTGAGATGTACTGTAATTTGCTTATTTCCCAGTCATATCACATATTTCAACAGAGTGAAATAAGAGAGGCTTTGTTGAATCTATCGTTCTTTCTTTAATGTACACTGTTGTACCTATTGTTTATTTTATTAACTACTTTACTAATACCATCAAAAAATGAAGAAAATATTTAAGTAATTTTATATTTACTTTGGTTATATATTCTGGGTGTTTAATCTTGGATTTTTATTGATACAATTAACTCTGTTGTCATGTATCATAAAGAATTATGTTTTAAATTATTAGAAGTAAATATATCCAAATATAAACAGTTTATGCTACAAGATTATCTGACAGTTAACTGTAGTGGATATATATAGTAGCAGAAGTGGCAGCTGCCTCACACATTTATGCCCTTAATGCCTGACATAAAATCCAGTATTAACTATGAAAATTAAAATAAAAATCCAGTATTATGAAAATTAAAATAAAAATCCAGTATTAATTATAAAAATTAATATTAAAATCCAGTATTAACTATGAAAATTAAAATAAAAATCCAGTATTATGAAAATTAAAATAAAAATACAGTATTAATTATAAAAATTAATATTAAAATCCAGTATTAACTATGAAAATTAATATTAAAATCCAGTATTAATTATGAAAATTAATATTAAAATCCAGTATTAATTATGAAAATTAAAATTAGAATCTAGTATTGATTTTGAAAGTCAATATTAAAATCCAGTATTAATTATGGAAATATAAAATTAAAATCAAGTATTAATTACAGGCTCCTAAAAAAAGTTTGGTATTAATGATGGTTTTAAAAAACATATTTTAAGCTTTTAGTTGGATATTTAATAAATAACAACAACAAAAAAAAACATCCCAATGTGTCTGCTTTCAAGAAATGTATCTGTAAATGACTTTGTGGATATAAGTAAAGCATTTACAGCAGTAGAATAGAAATTATAGCACCAGATTTATTATATTTTGGAATGCATCAAAAGGATTTTCATTTCCTCTCTATTCTTTTGAAGTCTATATTTCCCTGGACCTTTTTGAAGTTCTTCATGGGCCAGTATTTGCATTCTCTTGCACATTTTCTCTTAAATCATCATAATCAACAACTGATGGTCATTTCCTTATGGGTCTTATTTCGAGGGACATGTTGTCACAACCCCATAAATGCTGAAAACAAATTGACCAGTTGGAAAAGATTTTATTTCCTTCCACTTGCATAAGCAGCTTTACAGATTTGGGGACTTGCTTTATTACAAAGCCTCCAAATTAACAGAAGCTCATTATTTGTTACAGCCATTGTATAATATCATTTCATTTGGGAAGTGTCTGAAAAACACCACAGAGTTGGAATGTCCCTGAAAACCATACCACAGATTTGGAAAGTGTCTGAAAACTTTTACCACAGATTTGGAAAGTGTCTGAAAACTTTTACCACAGATTTGGAAAGTGTCTGAAAGCTTTTACCACAGATTTGGAAAGTGTCTGAAAACTTTTACCACAGATTTGGAAAGTGTCTGAAAACTTTTACCACAGATTTGGAAAGTGTCTGAAAACTTTTACCACAGATTTGGAAAGTGTCTGAAAACTTTTACCACAGATTTGGAAAGTGTCTGAAAACTTTTACCACAGATTTGGAAAGTGTCTGAAAACTTTTACCACAGATTTGGAAAGTGCCTGAAAACCATATTACAAATTTGTGAAATGCCTGAAAACCATATTATGAATTTGCAAAATGCCTGAAAACCAAATTACAAATTTGCGAAATGCCTGAAAAACACACTAAGAATTTTAGAAGTGCCTGAAAAGCAAAAATTGCAGCTGAATAGTGACAATTATATGATTGATTTAATAACTATAATAATAAAAATAATCTGACTTGGTTTGGGATTTGAAGAAGTTATAGAACATGACTGTTGAAGTAAGGGGTTCACTTAGAACACTGTCTAGAAATTTCAAAGAGTGCATATTAAAATTGAAACCAACATTGTAGACCTCCAGGAAATTGGCATTATTTGCTTTGTGATGATTCTTCAAAAAGTTCTGGAGTTGTGAGGATTTTTGTTGACCCAATGCCTTCAGGAAGAGAATTCTGATTAGCTACATCAAATCAAGTCAAGGTCTGGAGCTTTGATTATACTGCGGCAGGTTTCCCGGTAACTGGGGGGGGGAGGCAGCAGTCGGCTAACTTTCTCTCCCTCTTTCCAAGCATTCCTGTCAAGTGGGCTAATGTGAGCCAGGCCACATCTTGCACACCCTTCCACGTCTTCCTAGGTCTACCTCAACCTCTGTGACCAGGAACACTGATCTCCAAGACAGTCCTGATGCATGACAGAGCTTGTTGGATATGACCAAACCGCCTAAGATGACATGTGTGCTGCATGGATGTTATATCCTCAATACTGTTAACAACTCTGAAGAGGGGGGGGTTAATAATAGATAGTTTTTAGATTTGTACATGAAAGAAATTTTCAAATAAATGCCTGTAAAAAATGAATAGTAAAATCAGTTGTTTTTTTGTGCTAATCTCTTCAGGAATTCCCTATAAAACCCTTGGCAAATGTAAATTCAAGTATGTTTTTTTGGTGAATTGTTCATTCTGCTCTGGCTAGGTTATAATTGAAGACTTAATTGTTAAAGCAGAGAAGCCTCCTTTACTTCTATATTTATTTCTTTTCCAGATATACCATGCCTGTGATGCTAGCAATTTATATCAATACTGCATGATGCGTTATGAAGTTCTCAGCTTCAGTGACTTTCTTGGCAGCTATATGGCTGTGTGGGTGACACTTATGGTCATGACACGGCTTCCTGACAGACTGCGGACCATTTTTGTTGTCATGGGGGCTTTGTTTTTGGCCTTGGCTGTTGACTATGACAAACATGGACTGCTTTTAAATATCATTCCTTTGGTGCTTGGGGCTACAATGGTGTTTTTATCTTGGGTATGTATAGATTTTTGGTATTCTTCCAATTAAAATTTGTGCTTTAGGATTAAAAAAGACTTATATCCAATTATATATATATATTTCATATATATATAAAATATATGTGTTTTTAATGAATTCACTTGTTGGAGTTAGCTCCTCCTTAATTCCCTAATTGTTCACTAGGGGTCGCTCTTCCTAGACTATAAATATTGGGCAACTTCTTGCCTCATTCTCTTTTTCTCTTTGCATTTCAGTGGACAAAAAATGTAATCTCTCGTAGAGATCTGTGTCTTCCCATTTGTGGAAGACGCCATGAACATTATACACACATACACGTATGTACGAACATTCACCAAAGGACAAACACAAATGTTCACACACACACGCAAATGTTAATGTCTATGTTCATTGTTAAAATTGTGCTGTATAATACATATATTTGTTGATATATAATTATTTATTTTTAAAGAAAAAAAAATTTATAACATAAATATGTTATAAAATCACTACAAAAATAGCCATTTTGTTTCAACACCCTCGGTGTCTTATCAAGTGATGATATCTATATATATATATATATATATATATATCAGTCTTGTTTTTTTTTCTTTTCGTCTTTGGTTGGACTCAATCTGAGTTCGGCATTTTCTCGTAGTTGGACCTTCTTCTAGCAGGAAATAAATGCACGTGTCCTAATATAACAGCGCTCAAACCCACACGGTCCTCTACACAGTCATTAAATAATTTATATTATTTGTAATCTGGATAAAGATGTTGAAAAAAATTGTTGACCCATTGTATCACATCATAAAGAACTTGATTCTTTCCGCCATACTTTATCTTTGCAAGAATCAGATTGAACCAAAAATGGATTATTGCTGTTATATCTGGGCTGGTGCTGCATGATTTTCACTTTCCGGC
The DNA here is from genome assembly GCA_963932145.1 of Acanthosepion lycidas. Lineage (NCBI taxonomy): Eukaryota > Metazoa > Mollusca > Cephalopoda > Sepiida > Sepiidae > Acanthosepion > Acanthosepion lycidas. Next base: position 37,399,558 of record OZ010583.1, on the reverse strand, counting down.
CTTATTAGAGTACAAAGTTGCTTAAGTGACCTTGTGGAAGATTTTCCACTCTGTCACTTCTTTCCATTTGATGCAATGTCACAAGCCTGTCACTACTCTATTGCTATTTCCACTGCAAATGTTTAGATAAGTGCTTCATTCTTTAGTTCCACCAGTTCAGACCTTCACGGCTAAAACCCACAAGGTTACATCTGCAGGGTCAAACCACCCTCATTTTGTCCATATTTCAAATGAAATGATGAAATTCCACTCAACTTTTTCTTTGTAGAACATACTCCCACATGGATGCTTCCTTGAAGACTACAATCTGAACCTCTTCAAGTCAAGAGTCAATTTAACCTATCCGCCATATTCTCATAATCTGCACTTACTATTCTTACATTCATATCCATGACCTCACTCAGTAACACTACCTTGAGGTACTCTTGAGCTTTGTATCTAGAAAAATACATGGTTAACTGTTTCAAAATGTGTTGATGTATTTGTTTTTTAATTTATTTTCTTCAGTATCTGTCTATTTCTGAGATGAGGTATTATGTACACTATTTACATTATTCAGACTATTGTTCTCATTTTTGTTGCCAAGTTTATCACAACGTTTTGGCTGGACTGAACCCTTTATTTTGCTACCTGGGGTAGACTGTTCAGTTATCAGTGATCTCTTGTTAATTCGCCTTTCCAAGTTCTCCACTGCCTTAACCAGGTATTGAACTCACACTCTTTGGGTCCTGTCACTGGATCTAACTGACGCCTTTATTCACTGTGTCATGTGTCCTTGAGGACATCTGTAACACCCAGAAATTCATACTCAGATGTTCTCAAGGACACATGGTACAGTGGCTAAAGGCGTTAATTAGATCCAGTGACAGGACCCGAAGAGTGTGAGTTCAATACCTGGCTAAGGCGGTGGAGAACTCGGAAAGGGGAATTAACAGGAGATATCTGACATCCATTAAACATGGCACATGGAATTAGAACAGTCTACCCCAGTGAGCAAAATAAAGGGTTCAGTTTGACATTCCAATCACCTGAAGAAGGCCGTAGTGTACAACAGCTGAAACGTGATAAACATGGCGGCAAAGATGAGGACAATAGTCAGAATTATGTAAATAGTGTCATTTTCTTGTTTTTTTGTTTTTTTTTTACTGCTATTGTGATGCCATCTCCTGCCATTCCTGTTTGGCTGAGTGCAAAGGGTTGGCTGTTAGTTGATTTCTGTAAGGATTTATTTAAAAAGTCAATTTACAAATATTGTGACATGTATCAGAAGACAGGTGTTAGTGTTCAAGTAATTAGAAATATTCATTACAGTTGCAATCAGATAGAAGTAAATTCACAGAAACAATTGGTGTCCTATCCATGCTAAGAATAGTTCATAACAACATTTATTCTTTTTTTCCCAACTAGTTTGATACCTGTTACTTTGCTAACAGCAAGATGATAAAACTTCTGATCTAAATTGTTTGTCCATTTAAAATAGATTTATCAGAAAATATATTCACTTTAAATACAGATGGAATCATAAAAATAACTTCAAAGGACCAACTTGTAATCTTTTCCTGCTATAGAGGATTGTTGCTTGATTAAAAGGGAAATAAGTCCTTCCTGACATAGATGTCCTTTTTATTTTTATTCAAATTGTTTAAATGTGTATTTCTGCATGTGCATTTATATTTTAATTCAATAACAGACTTTAAAATATTTATACAAATATAAAGAAAAAATTCAATTTATATTTATTAACAAATAATTTCTAAAAGTTTTAATAAAATTATTATCTGATTTTTTTAAGGTTTAGAAAATTACCTTTTTTTTTCTCTTGGCTCCAAATTTATGATTTTATTGTTTAACCTAGGGTAGAGGTTGTCCAGACTCTGTGAGAAGGGAATGTATTATTTTATTGTCTTATTTCAAACTCGGTCAAATTGTGTGTGTATGTGTGTACCTGTAGGTACATTAAATAGCACAAGCCCACATATGTCATAACACAGTCATATGCATACTCATTACATATATGCATGAAAAGTCATACACAGTGTGTGATAGACAGAGAATCAGCTCTTCTTTTATAAGGTTGCTTTATTGTATTTGGCAACTAAAAGAGCAAAATGCTTCACATATAACATTTTCTTTGGTTCTGTGAGCAATAGAATCACAGTGTCTGTTTTTGTGATCCTTCAATCAAATTTTATTTTAAAATTGTTCAGTAATGGATTTATGTGAAAGAAATCTTAGCAGCAAGCAGCTGCCTTGCCATTTCAGGTAGACTTCTCAGTACATCCTGTCAGACAAGTGCAGCTTCTGTGATGTCCAAAGAAGATTAAAGGCAAATACAACATAGGAAATCTTATTTACCTGGTGCAGGTTATGCCTACATTGGGTAGGATAGGGAATTGAAAACTAATGTTAGCTCAAGTCCTAGAGTCATTTTGTCCCTAATGCACACATGTGTGGGCTGCCAACATTCTGTTGTGTCTGCAGTTAAATCCTTAGAATCCAGAAAATCAGCATTGTGGGTGATAGTGGGGTTCTTCAATACCTGATTCATGAATAAAAACTTCCTACTGATTGATTTGCCAGTGGAGATTACTGCTTGCATGGGTAATGTAGATATAGGAGAGTGGTTTACCCAAATGTTCACTCCCATTCTTTTAAATAAAGGATGAACAGAGCCTAGTCAAGCAGAAAGATGAAAACAGCAAACCATGTCTTTATGCTTCTTTGTCAAAAAACTGGCATTTCATTGTCTATTAAAGACATTTTTATGTTTAACGTTCTTTTTATAGATACAAGTATTTAAGTAAATGCTCTGTTTATAATAAACAGTATTAAATAACATTTACCGGCCTGAATATCCGAGAAATTTTCATAGAAAATATTCGTCCTTTGACAGGATTCGAACCTGCCTCCTATACGGAACCATCATTTAGCCGGGCGTGCCTAACCGCTCGGCCACAAAGGATCGTTCGGTTGACAAGGTCGAATTTACTGCTTATAAACTTCAATCTTCCATGCAGGTTCGAATCCTGTCCAAGGACGAATGTTTTCTATGAAAATTTCTCGGACATTCAGGCCAGTAAATGTTATTTAATACTGTTTATTATAAACAGAGCATTTACTTAATTAATTGTATCTATAAAAAGAACGTTAAACATAAAAATGTCTTTAATAAATAAATTGTCGGACTTTGTCCATTTCTTAATGTATTTCATTGTCTATAAATTTTAAAAGAGTTATTTAAAATTGTAATATGTTTTTTACTATTCCACCAAATCTCATTTTCATTTCTCTGTGTCTGTGATCCCAATATTTTAGCTGATCCATTCTCCAAGGTGACCTGTCTATATGGAAGAAGAGAGAGAGTCTTTTACTAGGAATTTTACTCACAATTACACTGTCACCAAATTCACAAACCAATGCTTTAATCTGTAGAAATTCCCTGTAGATTACCTGTATTGAAAAGCGCCTAATGAAGGCTGGAGGCTGTAACATTCTGATAATAACAACAAAGATGAGGACAATAGTCTCTAATGTGAATAATGTAAATAATGTCTTGGATTGTTTTGAGAAAATGGACAGTTTTTAATATTGCATTTTTTTTTATGCTTTAAATATTAGAAACAAGTGAAGTTGATATAAAGATAAAGATTTATTTATTGCAAACATTTATTATTTTTAATTTTTATTCTTTTAACTCTTCTAGGGTTACCAATGTCGGACACGGCACCAGTGTTATCCAACGTGGCGGCGCTATGTCTATTGCTTATTACCTGGAGTGCTGCTCGCTTTAGCCGGCTTGCTTCTATTCACCTTCTTTGAAACAGAGACCAACTATAAATATGTGCACAGTGTGTGGCACATTCTCATTGCCATGTCCATAGTGTTCCTGCTTCCACGGCGCCGCTGTCCACCTGATGAAGACAAAGGTAACGATGCTGATTCTGAGATCACCATGAACAGTTTCTTAAACAGTGCCTTAGTCCTAGAATGAGGCTTAAAGGAGGATGGAATCAATCAGTTGACATTATTATTATTATTATTAATATTATTACTATCAGTATTATTATTACTGCTCTCATCATCATCACCATCATTATAATTATTATTATTATTATTATTACTACCAGTCTTTTATTATTATTACTACGTTCATCATCATTGTCGTCATCATCAATATTATCATCATCATTATTACTATTATTACTATCAGTATTATTATTATTATTATTATTATTATTATTATTATTATTACTGCTCTCATTATCATCATCATCAATATTATCATCATCATTATTATTTTGATGGGTTCTGAATTTGGTGAATATTCGCATAGAAATTAGATGATTGGCTGTTAGCTGCAATGTGTTTGCATTTTATCACACTGGAAAGGAGATTTGGAATCAAGAGAAAGAAATGAGAAATGCAAAGCGAGGGAAAGTAAAGAAAGAAAGAAAGGCTTTCCATATAAACTATGTATTGTGCATTCATTTTTGTATATAAAAATAAAATTTATATACATCAACCTACATATATATATATATATATATATATATATATATATATATATAATGGGTGTCTCCATCAAAATGTATACACTTTTGTTAACAACAGCTGTGGTAGTTACTTGAAAGTTTAACACTTGAGTGAATCAAACACGTTCAAGATAAAGAGGAAATTTTACAGAGGTAATTGACTAACCTGCCTTTTGTCATCATGTGATATTCCCATTGACTGTAAGACAAAAGAGAACAATCAGTTCATCAACTTGTAACGTTCTTCAGAATACTTGTAATAAAGATTCATTTAACCAGGGTGTTTGAATTTTTCAGTTGTGCTGTCATATCCTGCTATGGCAACAGCTAAAAACGACCTTGGCTGAAATCAAGAACTAACTTACTGATTCTGACATGGGCAGTGGGAGGGGGGTGCACTCTGTACAGTGACATGGGAAGTAACTCGGGTGAATAATGCAGAGTTCTAAAGGTTAAGTTTAAACATTTAATGCTTTTATTTTAAAGCTTGACTCTAACCTTTATTCTTTAATTTGCAAGTGTTCAATTTATTTTCACATAATAACCAAAGCTGCTGTTAACAGAGTCTACACTTTTTAGTGGGGAGGCAGTCAAAACATCATTAAAGTGAAAAAGGCAAAAAAAAAAAGAAGAAAAAAAAAAAGAAAGAAAGAAAGAAAACATTAATGCACAGAAATCTTAACTAGGATCCATTTATACGAACATACTTTCACAAGGGCATGATATATGTAATATATATTCTTATCTTCATTCGTATATGAAAACCAAAATTTCCAAAATATTTTTGTTTGCTTTGTGTAAAAATGGAAACAGTATATTATCTATTTATTTATACCTTCATTGATCTGCTGACCTGATTTGCTGTTCATCATGAGGTCTATCTTGGTCACTTTGTAACCTTACAATGTCCTTGTCTTGTTTTATTTCTGATTAATTTAACATCTGTGCTCTTAATGGACGTACATCTGCAGTGATTTTCTGTTATTACTGCTGAGAAGACACTATCCCAAGCTAATGAGCCCCATTTGCATTGGTTTTGATGTCAGAGTATTTCTTGATTGCATCTGCTTTGAAGCGCCTTAAATTCTTTATTAAATGAGATAAACAGTTTTCAGAAATCTTGGATCTTCTTGCCTGCAAAAAAATGGAGTATCAAAAGGATGGTTTTTCCTTTATTTTTAACTACCTTCACTCCTTAGTAATGTTTATTGTTTTAAAAAAACAATGATTAGAATTTGTATTAAAAACTAAACATATGATGAAAGTAAATTTATAAGTTTTTTTTGTTGTTGAGAATTTACAAAGAAAACAAATTAAGGACCATTTATTTAATAGATTGCTTATTTACAACAATACTTTTATATTTACAACATTATAAAAACTGGTACAATTAAAACTAACGCAATGAAGTATTTATCATTTACTAATTTATAAAGAAATAAATATGAAAACAATTTTTTATTCAAAAATTTATAAACATTTACTAAATTATTAAAATATGTGAACCAATTATAAGGAAATCCTAATTATTTACCATTTTATAAAGTTCAGATCGAATCGCAATAAATCAAGGTTTTGCCAACCATTCCAATAAAGAATCTAATAAATAAATAGTGTTCATTATTTTTGTTGCCAATTCTCAAGAACAAAAAAAAAATGGATAAATTTATTTTCAAGTGTTCAGGTTTTATTAAAATTCTAATCATTGCTTTTTAAATAAGACAATAAACATTGCCAAGGAGTGAAAGTGGTTAAAATAATAGTGGGGTCAAAGGGAAAACTGTCCTTTTGACACCCCATTCTTTTTGTAAGCATGAAACTCCAAGATTACCCAGTTTTCTTTATTAAATTTAAACAGGATAAATAAATTGTATGGTCATCGTTGCAGAAACTAAACAAAAGAAAAGATACAAATTCTGATGAACTTTACTAATTTATCTGTTTTCAGATGTTTTTTCTTTTCTTTATTTTTTTATTATTTTCAGTCAAGTCAGAAATATTTTAAGTGAATTACAACTTCTTTGTTTTTTTGGGTATGTGACCTGTTGGACATTGATGATCTATTGGAGCAGTTGACGATGTAGTACTAGATTTTATTTCTGATATAAATTCTCCAAAGTAGAAGGAAAGATTAAAATCAGTTTTCAAATGTGTTCAGATTTCTAATTTAAGAAGAACATTCTCAATGCAACCAAGCATATTTGTAATAAAAATTCAATTATAAACATACATAAACATACACACACATACATATATGGTGTGTGCCTATATATATATATATATATATATATATATATATATATGGTATATGTATGTGTGTGTATATGGTGCGTGTATGTGTGTGTATATATATATATATATATATATATGTGTGTGTGTGTGTGTGTATATGATTATATGGTGTATATGATATATATGTATTATATATATATATATGTGTGTGTGTGTGTGTGAGTTAAAGATCAAATATGGATCAGAATCTGACAGGATGGTAAAATAAAACAGTTTGTTTTCTCTCAATCTCTAACTAAGCTTTAATAAAAGTGAAATGATTGATATAAGTTTCCTATTTCTTATTTTATTTTACCATATATATATATAGTTTGTCTGTGTATAATATATGTGTGTACTTGCATAATATATGTACATATACATATTATCATGTTAATATCACAGTATTATATACACAGATCAATATCATGTATGCAAACACATTGCAAGTCTAATAAATGTACATAAGACATAAAATCAATACAGGTATTCCCACAAAAAATTTATCTATGCACAATCATACATTTTTATGTATGTACTTGATTATATGTATATCCATTTGTAATATATGCGCTGGTATTCCAGCCACAGATTGTCTGGCACCTCTTTTAATCCATACAAAATTATGAGTAAGTATTTGAATCTCACATGATTACCAGAACAAATTAATCTGCCAAACATTGGTTGCATTGTTTGTGTCATATATGCTTAATATGAGTTTAAAACAGCGATGCTGAATAGATATGAGAGATGTGTAATTAGCTGGGGACACAGGCATCATTGAATTGTTAATTTGTAACTGCTGTTGGTCTTGCAAAATGGATAATCTGGCATAGTTCTGGTACCAAGAATGTCAGAAAATGCTGGGTGGTGTACCTGTATTTGCATATACTTATAAGAATTGCATTTGCATATACATAGACATAAAAATACTTTGTATATATGTTATATAGTTCATTAAATATCACAAGGAATTTATCCTTAATTTTAATTGTTTTATATATATATATATATATATATATATATATATATGCACCTATTTCTTTTAATTTGTCATTATCTGATTATTAATTTTCTACACTCACAGATGAGCAAATCCATTAGAATAATTCAACCATTTTGTTTTTTTGTTTTTTCTTACTGCTCATTAAATGGCTCTTACATTAAATACGCATTTATCATTTCGTGTTATCATTTCAAGGGGATTCAAGGTAAAGATATTAAAAATACTTTCAAATGACAGGGATAAAAAGATTAATGACAGCATTTATTAGCTGTTACAGTGGACAAAGGTTACAAATGCAAACAATGTTCAGTTGAATGTCTCAATACCATGCTAATATCGTGCTACAAAATCCTCAAAGTGAATTCAACACATTCCTGGGATTTTTTGTATATATTTATATACAGAAATATTTATTTACAGAAAAGAACATATCTCAGAAATGAAAAAAAAAATATTTATGTGGTTTGCTGTAGTCTGTGTGTGTTTATGGTGTTCCACATGGTTTGGTGAAATAAAAAGCCAGTTTCCTTGGGGGAATAAGAAGTCTGTTCTCTTGGGGCCCAAGAAGCATTCCTGGAAGTGAAATGTGAAGGGTCTGGTCACTACAGTTTCCTGTGGTTTGAGAGAACAAAAATAGAAAGAGATTTTATATCTTTTTCTTTCATACAGCTTATTAGGTATTACCATGCCACCTAATAGGAATTAAGGAAAGTGCCCTGGCAACTAATCTGCGGTAATCTAACAAAATATTAAAATCTTAACTGATTCAAATTTCATTTATTTTTCTTAATTCATTAGAAAACTTCTTGTTAAATATTATTTTTATTTAGGTATAAAAGAAATTTCTTCCTTATCTAATTATTTCTTGCAACTCTAAAAATTACACATGCCTTTAGTTCGAGAAGAAGCAGCCGTTATATTTAAGATTTTGTATTTTCAGAGTGTACTTGTTTCTCTAGAATACTTGATTTAATTTTTGCCTAAGCTATGTGTTTAATATTTCCAATGTCTGAATCTCTCAGAATAAGATATGTGTACAGTCCAAATCTCTTGCAATAAAATATGTGGATGATCTGAATTTCTCAAAACAAGATATGTGTATGGTCCAACACATACAGAATAAGATATGTGCACCCTCTAAGTTTCTCAGAATAAGATATGTACACCGTTCAAGTTTCTCAGAATAAGATATATGCACAGTCTAAGATTCTCAGAATAAGATATGTGCATCGTCTAAGTTTCTCAGAATAAGATATGTGCACCATCTAAGTTTGTCAGAATAAGATAGGTGCACCGTCTAAGATTCTCAGAATAAGATAGGTGCAGCGTCTAAGTTTCTCAGAGTAAGATATGTGCATCGTTTAAGTTTGTCAGAATAAGATATGTGCGTCTTCTAAGTTTCTCAGAATAAGATATGTGCATCGTCTAAGTTTGTCAGAATAAGATATGTACATTGTCCGAGTTTCTCAGAATAAGATGTGTGTATTGTCCGAGTTTCTCAAAATAAGGTATATGCATTGTCCAAGTTTCTCAGATTAAGACTTCTTTGTAAAGGTTGGTTGGTTTCTTTTTACTAATGCTGTTTGATTCATTTTTCCATTAAGATGACAATGCATTGCTGATTTCATTTTTTCTTTGTGTTTGATATTCATACTGCAAATATTTAAAAATAATAACTCAATTTAGGGAGTTTTAATTTTTTTTATTTTTGTATACTATTGTACTTGCGAAATAACACATAGATGCATAGATATTCAATAAATCTTGCATGTTTAATAACACTTATATATGTGTGTTAATTAACACTTAGATACAAGTGTTTTAACATAGTACTTAGGCATGTATGTTAAATAACCTTTAGACACATACATGTTCAATAACACATTATGTTAAATAACACATAAATATATATATGGGTTAAATATCACAGAGATAAATATATGGTTTAAATAACACATGGATACATGTATGTGTTAAATAACATATGTATGCATATGTGTTAAATAACCCACAGATAAATATATATATATATAGAAATAACAAATACTTATATGTGGAAGTAACATATAGACGCATAAGTGTTAAAAACACATACATTTTAAATAACATATACATATGTTTTAAATAACATGTAGAAATATACATGTTAAATAACATGTATACACATATAGGTGTTAAATAACATGTAGAAATATACATGATAAATAATATACAAACACAAACATGTTTACTGTTTTCATTAAAGAACTTAATTCTCTCCTGTGTATTTTCTCAAAAATGGTGAAAATTTGTAATCCAAACTGACAAAAATTTTTTCCCAGCTAACCATTTTGGTCGCTGCTTTTGTATACATGCGCTATCATCCTATATAGACAGGCAGGTGTAAATAAAGCACATTAGAGATTGGACATAATTAGATCTTTTTTTTTTTCATAGCTTCTTAAATATTCTTAAACATTCTTGTATAATAAGAGTTTAAAGACAAATTTAATTATATCTAAATATTTATTTACCTCCCCAAATTGGAACATTTCAAAATCTCCATTAATCAAATATTTTTTTTTATTTCTATTCACAAAAGTAAAAGAAAATGGTTCTATTAAAAATTGTCCTCTTTATTTAAATTCCCAAAGGACAAAAAAGTTATTACTGATAACATTTTATGATAGTGATTAATTTTTCAATTTTTTAAAATTTTTTATTCGTGGCTTTGGTACAAAATTTAGCGAGGAAAATTCATATCACAAAAAAACAAAACAAAACAAAACAAAAAAAAACGTTTTCATTGCTTTACTGACTTTATGATCTCAAGCAATAAATAAGGTAGCAATCATCTGATAACGTTTGCGACTTTTGTTCACTCACTAACTTTTTTTTTTATCATTCATCAAGTACGTCTTTCATCTGATTTTTGGGAAAAGTATTTTGTCTTGAATCTCGGTTCATAATATATGCAAACATATAAACATATTATGATGTTGGAGCTTTGTGTCGGCCTATGTTGCTAATCTAAAATATCATTATTAAAATAATTACGTTCGATCTCATAGTGAAACAAAGCAATAAACTATAAATAATGATAAAAACGCTTTCAATTATGAACAGGGGAGATCACTATTTTTATGATTTACGAGTTACTTCCCTTATCTTAATTTATCGTTTGATCTGCATTGTAGGATATCAAGTTTTGCGCGGAACATAACAACAACATCAATATTGAATCCAATTCAATAAATTCATATACCTCAGGCATTCATTTTAATGAATGAGAACATTGTACATAATTTATCATTCAATGATTTACATACACAATGTGTTCTCGCCCTCTCTCTTTTTTTATCAATGCAAAACAAATGTCAATACTCAATACAATATATTGCAATGGGAACATATCAAATTCCTTGTAGGTAATAATCTTGATTAATACGAAATTTGATTGATTCTTATAAAGAACAGAATATTAAATTGGAAACTGTTGATAAAATCAGTCTCACGTTTTGTTTCTCAATCAACTATCAAGAAAAATGTTTTCAGGATTTACTTTCAATATCTATTTGACTTTTCATTATCTCTCTGTTGATCAGGGTTTCTATTCTTAAAAAAAGGTTTTGTTTTGCATGGATATGCTCAAACAAAAGTATGATATGCATTAAATTATAAATATCACTTGAACTTCTAGACATTTTTCTTAGAGCAGATACACCTCCATGCAAACACATTGTATCACAGTTATTGACTGACTTTTGTTAGATGTTATGTCTTATTCATTTTATGTTGTTTTTATTTTCAATTAATTTCCTAGTTTTTGTTCTTGCTTTTCGAAAAATCTCAGCTTTATATAACTGACAGCTTTCTTAGGTCCTTCCTTTCCTATTTTTGCATGGTTGAAGCATTGTGAAAGGACAAACAACAAGAATGAGGAAATTAGTCTAAAGAAAAAAAAACACATAATGGTGTATCATATTTTAAACTGTCAGTTTAATGATATCTCAATTTCATGCAGGCTTCTGTAAATTAAATGCTACATAAGAAATAAGGAAAACATATTTCATTGAATGTAGATTTGATGGAAGCAGTTGTTTGATGAGTGAGCCCTTTTTATATATTATTTGCATATATATGTATTGTCATCCACATACTGGCCTGTTTCTCACTGTATCACAGTTCATTATTATGCTATCGAAAATTTTCAGTTGAGCACTGTTGAGAGATAGTGTAAACAACAACTGTCACCACTAACACAATGCTCTTCATAGAAAATAAATCAAGCACTATGGCTGTCTGGTGTTTGTTTATATTCATAAAAAATAATATGCTTGAATTTCCCTTTCCCTCTGCCATGAGCTGATAGCTCAGGAGTGGAAACTCTGACTGATGCCAAATCAGTCGGGTTTTGCTCCTGGCTTGAAGTAATTGGATAGCTAGCCGCACTGATGAGCTGTGATACAGCAAAACAGGCCTGTATGTGGATGACATTATTATGCTCTTGAAAAATTTCGGTTGAGCACTGTTGAGAGATAGGAAAATTCTAAACAGCAGCTGTCTCCACTAACACAATGATCTTCATTGAAAATGAATTGAGCACTATGGCTGTCTGGTGTTTGCTTGCATTCGTAAAAAATAATATGCAAGAAAGGGAAAGATGTATGACAAAGTAGAAGAATTTTTGTGTGATGCGTTTTGTCCTTTAGAATTTCATTGGACTAAGTTTATGTTTGCATTGATACGACTGCACATGCATACAAACGAGAAGCCCTGGGAATTTTAAATTTAAAGATGATTTTTTTTTTTTTGACATATGTTATGGGTATATGATCTAGTCAGTTTCATTTAGATACATTTTCTTTTTGTCTCCATCACTTTTGTTATTAAATTTCCCACACTGTGATAATAGATCTGCCAAGAACGGCGAAGCATTGTCAGAACCTGGATGCAAATTCACTGTAGATAATCTAGTGATTATAGAATTTTCTAAACATTTTCATCTTAATGAATTGTTTTCTCTTTCAATTAAAGTAACATTTTCTGTATGGAAATTGTGGTCAGTCTTGATATGGTGAGCAACCAATGCATTTAATGTGTTGTTTTGTAAAAGGTTCCATTTGTGTTCATATAATCTTTTAATTAAATTACTTAAGGTTTCTCCAATGTATTTCTTGTGGCATTTATTACACATAATAGAGTAAATTCATTCTTCAAGGAATTTACTCTAACCAAAACACATATAAAAAAAAACAGTCATCTTTAAATTTAAAATTCCCAGCATTTCTTGTTTGTGCATAATCCAAACTTAGTCCAATAAAGTCCTAAATACATCATATGAAAACCATTTCCACTTTGTCATACATCTTTCCTCCCAAATTGTTCTTGATAAAATTATATATATATATATATATATATATATATATATATATATATATATATATATGTGTGTGTGTAAAGAGAGAGAGAGAGAGATAATAATATATTATTTATATATATATATATATATATATATATATATCAAGAACAATATTGGGGAAAATGTATGAGTAAGTGGAAACATTTTACTTGTGACATGTTTCATCCTTCAGGAGTTCATCGGACTAAATTTGTTATGTTGTTATGACTACACAAGCGCACAAATGAGGGGTGCTGGGGATTTTAGCAACATAACAAATTTAGTCCAATGAAGTTCTGAAGGATAAAATACATCACAAATAAAGGTGGTGGTGGTGGGGGGGGCAACTTTTTGAAAAGTGGTAACATTTTGTTTTTAAATTTCCTTAAAAAATCATTTAATCACCAGTTACTTACCATCAACTGAAGAAGTATAATCAAAGTATTGAAACATGAAAGCTTTTATGTAGTGATTTCAAAATGTTTTATTATAATCACTTATAATAAAAATATAACAATATATATATATATATATATATATATATATATATATATATATATATATATATATATATATATACACACACACACATACACACAGTAAGTAACTTGTTTATATGCAACTATAGATAACTATAAACTATGCTGATTTTTCAGTACTAATATCTGTGACTTAAGCAATTCAAAACACAAAAAGAAGAAAAAAAAAAGAAGCAATTAAATAAAACATAAAGTGGTATTGTTAAATACATTATATTATACTATATTCAAGAATTCTACCAATTCAGTTACATTGAAATGTCTTTCTTTTTTTGTTTATTAGATCCAAGCATAAATGATTTAAAGCTGCTATTTAAGCAACTTGAGTAATAATTCTTGTATAAAATTAAGCAACCCAAGTACTGGTTAACATCTTATATTTATATTTGCTTATAAAAATCATGTAATTATCTATCTATCTATCTGTCTGTCTGTCTGTCTGTCTGTCTATCTCTCTCTCTCTCTCTCTCTCTATATATATATATATATATATATATATATATATATATATATGAATAAAAAGAGACAAAAGGAAAAATTATTCCTAGCAGGCATGAGTCGGCTACGAATAGTTTTTTCTCTTTATTCATTTTGTTCCTTTACAGATACACTCTATCTGAAAATAATTTACACACAGACACACACATATACACTGTAATTCAAATTATTAATGAGGTGACACTTTTCCATCCAAAAGCTTGGAATTTATCAAAATTATCAGAGAATGATGACAATATGTATATACACCTACTGCGTAAAAATTGCAAGGTTCTTTAAAAAGGAGTAGAACTGATGGTCATTTACCTAATTTACTTAAATTATTAGTGTGTTAAATTATTAGCAAGGTGTAATAAAAACCCCTGTGAAAAAAAGAAAATAACACTTTAATCGCTTCATTTACAGATTTTTTTTTTAATGGATACATACAGTAACTAAGATGAAATTAGATTGAAATAAAAAAAGTAAACAAAGTTCAAAAAGTACATTGGATTTGGTTAATATGGGATATGTGATCCTTTTTCTAAAATGACTTGGCAAAGGCACTGGTCCATTAAATATGTCAATTTCTGGATCTCCTCTGATGTAATTTCATGTGATACATTGACTATTTTCTGCCATAAGTCATCCTTTCTTCTAAATTGGAATCCATTTACATAAACATGTCTCTTCAGAATGCTCCACAAGTTTTCAATTGTCTGGAGAATTGACCAGCCACTTCATCTTCCAAGGTCCACAGAAGCCTAATTTCTGCAGGTACTCCATAGTTTTATGTGCTGAATGCAAAGGAGCATTATCTTGTATAACTAGCATGGCTCCCCAGAAGGTGATTCTTTGCTTTTTTAGCCAAGATTCCAGGTGCTCTTTGAAGAAGGCTATATAAGCATCTCTGGTTATTTTTGTACCATCAGGCACTCTCCTTGAACTAACCATGATACCTCCAATAATACCAGCCCAAATCATAATACTTCCTCCTCCTTGTTGGCATGTCAAATGTTGATGATGATTTCATTCATTTACAACCCAACCTTTGCTCCAAACATCAGGGCCATCAAGTGTTGCACGACTTTCATCTGTGAACAGAACTTTTGAGAAATCAACCTTCATGTTCTTCGTTGCCCATTTGAAATGCATTTTTATGTGTACTTTTGTCAATCAAGGCTTTGTCAGTGGTCTCACTGGTGTCCCGACCTTTTTCAAAAGACGATAGCGAGTACCTCTGGACGCTGTTGCTTCTCCAGTGCTCCTGAGAAGTGCTCCACTGGTCAGGACTGGATTATTTACAGCTTCACATTTCATTTTTGAAAAAGAAAATGTCAAACAACACTTGAGTGACCCTTTTTGGCCCTCTTACATACCTTCATAGGAGCTGCAAGAAATCTTTTCACATTTTGGTAATATCTTCCAATTGTTTTGGATATTTCTAAAGTAGATTTGCTTTGGAAAGTTCAGTTGTTATAATATATTTCTCAGAAGGGGTTCAAGTCACATTTTCGACCTGTAATTGCACGATTATAATGACACTTGTTTATAGTCTGGAACACTTCTATATTGTGTTAATATTGCAAATGGCCACCATTTGTTTCCTGTTGTGCAGAACAATACAGTTTTTATACAGACTGCGCATATACCTATTCCCATTATACTGTTAAAATTTTGTTAAATTCTGACTGGTAGTTTTGGGACAAAATGAAAAAAATAAACTCATTAATAATTAGAAATGCAGTGTGTGTGTATGTGTGTGTATGTATATATATATATATATATATATATATATATATATATATATATATATATTCAAGCATGTTTGGTTGAATAATCTAGACATTTTAATTATTTTATTTTAATCCTCCCAAATTCATTCAATCATTTTAATCCTCCCAAATTCAATTCGATTTTTTTGTAAATGTGCATGAAACACACTCATATAGTCAATTTATATTAAGAATATGTAAGGGAGGTAATTTACTTTAATTTTTTTATTTGAGCATCACAAAAATTTGTTTTTATATATACCATATCTGATAGTATATAAGATCAAGTTTATTTTTTGTAATAAATGTTCAAATGAAACTACAGCAAATAAAGAGCATTGAGGAAGTCCGAGTGCCACCCAACAAGTTTTTCTTAATATTCACTGCTAATAAAAGTTAATATATATATATATATATATATATATATAAACAATTGATTCAATAAAATACAGCGATAATGAACATGCAACCACCCCTTGTCTGGATGAATAGATTTCTCTGTATCCTTGGAAACATGAATTATGAATTTTTGCCGTGCAATTAAAACCCAGTAATTTTAAAAATAAGTTACTCCAAAATTCACTTGATGATGAAATGGAACTAATGTCTTTAATTTAATTACAAAATTAAATTCAAAGCTTTTAGCTTCCATTTTTGAAACATGGTTAGAACTGTGTAACGTAAAACCATATTTTAAATCAGTTAATTTATAATATTAATGCTGTGTAAATTTACATTGAGCACTATTTTGTAAAAATAAAAATATCTATAAGAACACCAGATTATATATCTTACTGTTCTTTCTTTTTATTTATATATATATATATATATATATATATATATATATATATATATATATATATATCGTTGGATAGATGTGAGCTTGTGACCCTGGTACCACGCATATAATATATAAATAATTATACATATATATATATTTATTTATATTTATATACACACACTTTTCACACATATATATATATATATATATATATATATATATATATATATATATATATATATATATTTCAATTAAAAGGTGCAAATATAATTTATAAATTCATGAATCATTCATACAAAAAACAAATATAGAGGTTAATGATTTAAATGTCGAGAATACATCGTCGCAAACTATATAAATAGGATACATCAACCCCGAACCTGTATATGAATGATATGATCCCCATTTATATATATATATATATATATATATATATATATATATACTAGACAAATGAGTGACAAAGTGGAAAACATTCTATGTAATGCATTTGTTTCATTCTCTAAAAGGATTTCATTAGACTATAGTAATGTTTTTGTTGAAGGAATTGCATATGTGAAGGAAGGGTAGGGTAAGATATAAAAATGCAACCACTCGCCTATGATTATGCACTGATTGGAAATGCTGATCTTGTAATGCTGACATTTAAAATTTATACATTTAAAAAGTTATTTTATTGTTTTAAATGTTTTTGGATATGTAATTTAGCTGATTTTGTTCATTTTACTCTTACTTTTGTTTTTGTTTTTATCACTTTTATTATTAAGCATCCCACACTGTGATAATAGAAAATCTACGACAACAGCTGAATTGTTTTATCAACCCTTCCCACTCACACATATATAATTCTATTGACAAAAATATTACTTTAGTCAAATGAAATCCTTCTAGAGGACAAAATGCATTACAGAGAATAGTTTTCACTTTCACTTGCTTAATATATATATATATATATATATATATATATATATATATATATAAAAGTGAACATAGAAGTCAATACTTAGAGGTGACAGTCTGTTTCATGCTAGATGCAATCGTCAGACCAAATAGCTGAGAAAAATAACAGAATTTGATTCATTCTTATTGCATTTGGTGTATGTGTATATATATATATATATATATATATATATATATATATATATATATATATATATATA
>OZ010583.1:37369137-37376637 GCA_963932145.1 Acanthosepion lycidas | reverse complement strand
TCTAACCTGTATTCTTTTGTAGAAAACAAAAATGTTTCAGCAAAAATACAAAAAAAAAAAGCAAAAAACTCTTTAAATTTCCTTTTCTGGTATTTTAAACAAAATATGTTACTTCTTCCTCTCTACTCATTAAATCAAACAAGTTTCCCATTCAAAAACTGCTGTGATTCCTGTTCAACTGTTTTATTTTTATATCTTTTTGCTATCATTTCTAAATAAATGAATGTCAGACTATTGAACTTAACTTGAGTACGGAAAGAGGGAAATGTTAAATTCTGCTTTTAATTAACCAAAGAGATTGGCCAATGTCTTTGAATTCAGTTTTAGCGCTGATGTTTTTATAACCTCTGTAAATATCTGTCACCTTTTCTTATTCACTAAAATTGGATATATATAAGAATTCTTAGCCACTTGTCCATTCAAGCATGACTGCAAAATTCTATACTTTTTTCGATGGTGATTAGAAATACTTTTATCTACCATATAACACATAAATCTATATGTTAAGGGTCAGAAAAAACTCCTGATATTCAACTGAGTATTTATTTGTACTTACATCATGATTTGTTTAATATTTTAACATTATTTTAAATTATAATGATATATATTCTGTAGAGAACTGGTGTGTTAAATAGAAGTATTTAGATGTTAGCCTAGAATTAGTAAATCTAATGTTCATCCAATACATAGACTCAAGAGCCACTCAAGGTAGAGGGTTACTGTGTGGTATCATATGAGTATAAGAAAAGGCAAGAAGTAAAGTTCCTGGGGTTATGCAGGAAAGGTAATGGTTAACCCTAGACTTGAAGAGGTCATGGTTATAGTGATTAGAAAAATATCTTGCTGGGAGTCTATTCCACAAAACAGAAGCTGTTCGAATAGAACTTCTTACTATACAGACTACAAAGGGAATGGGGATGATTCACTCATGTGTATGCGGCATGGCAGGTCCCAGTTGTAAAGGGTCAGGTACTGTGTGAAAAAAATAAAAGAAATTGCATGTTGTACGGCAGGAAATAAGATGGTATATGTACATGTGGCCGTGTTAAATACAGGCATTGTACCATAAAATGCGATTTGGTTCTGTAAATTATTTTTGCCCTCAGATTAGGTAATTTGAAACTCCAAAAGGAAGAACCATATACGACAATTTTCTTTGTTGATATTGTGAAAAGAAAATGAATGAACTATTTGGCATAATTTATGCAAAGAGAAACTTTTCAAAGACGAGTGGTATGTGTTTTTTGTCACCTGCCTTTTTGTTTATAATTTTGAATTTTAAAATTATTTTTTTAATTTATTATTAAGCCTTTTCTTGTTGAATTATTTTTAATCACAAAGCTGTAGATAAATATTCAAAAGATCTCCTGAAACCGTTTTTAAAAAAAAATTGATTACATTTAACAAAATCAAATTGTAGTGATTCACATTATTTATAAAGTGGGAAAAAATATCTGAAACTTTACTTATAAATTCTTGGGTATTCATATGTTTATCTGAGTAAAAGAACAATATATATACAAATTTTATCCATGACATAAATGTTTATATATATATATATATATATATATATATTGTCATCCACACACAGACTGTTTCACTGTATCACAGCTTATCAGTGTGGCTAGACATCCGGTTGCCTCTAACTCGGTGCGCAATCCGTCTGAATTCGCGTCAGTCGGAGATTCTACCCCTAAGCTGTTGGCGCACAACAGGAATGAATGTGAATTTAAGCGTATTTATTTTTAGATAAACACACAGTGACTGAGAGAACTCAATTTTTACTGAAGAGTCTTGCATTATTAGTCGTAATAGTCATTGTTTACAAACCCACACTTCCTCCCCAGAGAGCTCAACTGAAATAAATTTTTAAGGAGCATATATATTGTCATCCACAGACAGACTGTTTTGCTGTATCACAGCTCATCAGTGTGGCTAGATGTTCGGTTGCTTCTAGCTAGGATCAAAACTCGTCTGAATTGGAATGTCAAATCAAAAAGTATCAAGACTGCTGCTACAAAAAGAAAACTACAAGGCATATCAATGCATATCTCCTTCAAAGAAGTCCTCTTCTGAAGCCGCACACTTTATCCAAATTAATTTCCATTGATGGAAGCATTCCTGGACCTTGTTTTTTGGGATAGTAAACAGGTACCTTTTAGCATTCTCTTTGATTTCCTCGATGCCTTGCAATCTTGTTCCTTTCAAGTGGTTTTTGATTTTTTAAAAAGGAGAAAGTCACAAAGGGTAAAATTTGGGGTATGTGGTGGTTGTCGGACCTAGGGAATGTCGTCCTTGGCTAAAAACTGCTTCACAAGCCATGGTCACTGTTAGAACATCTGTGCTTTTGTGAGATTAACACACTCAACACACTTTCCTACCAAGCACTGCTATAAACAAGGAAAATGAGCGAGAATGCTATAACTTAGTGTGTATGTGCAACAGAAGTTAGTCAATCTATGCCAAGCGGCTTTACTCTGTGTACTTGAGATCATTTACAATCCTTATACTTTTTAATCATACCTCATATATATATATATATATATATGTGTGTGTGTGTGTGTGTATCTTAAGATGAGCAGATGGTTTAGCAATTATTGGTACAGAAAGATAGGTATGCCAGGTTCAAATTCAGGCCGAGTTTGTTATGTTTTCTTTTGCACAAATACCCTTGGGAATACATCTTTTCTTTCTTCACACAGATGGGTTAGATAGAAGGGTAGACTGGGCTCTGCAGCCTGGATTGGCTAACAGTCTATGAGAATGACAACTTGGCATACAGCTGGTAACTACACTCAGTAAAAGCCTAATTGCTCCAGAAACAGCAGCAGCAGCAACACCTACCATGGCAAAGTTGGAGACATAAATAAAATATGTGTGCATATATATATATATATATATATATATATATATATATACACGTTACATGTGTATATGTGATATTTGCATGGGTGTGTATACAGTATATGACAGAGCAAGATCTTTAATATTACCTTCAAATATTACCCCATATTAACTTAACTAAAATTTAAGTAGAAGAGATTACCTATCGTGAAACAGTCACGAGTTAAATTCATGAACAAAATTCAAATGGATAGAGATGTAAATTTAATAATCAATAATAAAATTTTTTAAAGAGAATAAAAAAAAGATTACTAGAAGTAAACTTATATTTTAAAATAAAATTTTATTCTTTTAATGTACTTTCTATGAATATTTTTCTAATTGACTATTTCATAGAAAATCCCCAAAATTTAAAAAAAATTTAAATCACTAACAAACATCAAATTAAATTATTTGTAGACAGTTTAGAGACATTCAAATTTATATCAAACATTATAATCTTTATGAACCCCCCAAAATAACATTTTCAAAGTAAAACAAAATAACAGCATCTGTTTCTAGCCTTTTTTTACAAAGAAAATTAGTGACATCTTCTCTCCTCTTCTCTCTTAACTTCCTTCTCTCTTTTCTTCTCTATGGGTCTTTTCTTCTCTACCCCTTCGATATCTATATATAATTTCTGTTAAGTTAACCGTCTAAATGTGTCAATATCTGCTAAGTCACTCATGTCTTCTCTCTCTCCCCTCACTTCCCCACTTCATTAATTTATATATGTTTAATACGGCCCATCAAAAATGTGTAAATTTTCTTTTCATGTTTTGTTTGGAAGTAAAGTCTGATGAGCCGCAGTCCTTTTAAAAGGGCTGTGGTGAAATAATTTATTACATGGAACCTTAAAGTGGTCTGTTTTTATTTAAATTATTTGCTCTGGATTTACATTGAGCTCTCTGGATTTTATCCTCCTCAGGTTTACCCATACAGATTACCTAGTTTTTCTTAAACTATATATATATATATATATATGTATATATGTATATGGTTGTCAGATGTATTTGTTTATTGTTTCTATTAATTTTAATCCTCTTATTCATCAACAATTTTAAGAAATCAATCAACAATACAAAATGGTACAGCTACAAAAAAGCATAGACTTTTGGTAAAAAACTTTTTTCTATTTTAAATTAATTCATTGGAAAAAATTAACAAATTTATCTGAAAATTCAACAGATATATATTTAAATATATTATTAAATATAACAGATAATGAATGTCTATTATATCTGATCATGGGCTGCTCTAATGTTCGAAAGTCTGCCTTAATTTCTAGTGAAAATATAGACAAAAATTGTCCAATATTTGGATATTTTTTAAGTTGATCCTAAGCTTTTGGCTCCTGTGAGCCATCCTCAGAGTGATTATACATACATGAAACAAAGATATACAGCGTCAAAGATGATATTTTGATATAGAAGATTGCTATGCAGTGTTAACAGTCATGAAATAGCAGACGCAGATTGTAAGTTCAAGATACTATTCCTCGACCGTTAATGTCGCATCGCAATTTTCTATGTCAAAGTAACAAAATATCATTATTGACGGTGCAAAATGAATGCTTAGAGTTGAATTAGACCAGGAAACTCTAGTATTAAACAAGTGTTCAATACACAAATAAAAATATAAAAATATTAAAATGTAGAGATTTAAGTATAGAGAATTAAGAGATCAGCCAATTCTGCTACTTTTTTTCAACCTTTTGATAATTTTTCACAATTTATACCAAATGGATAAAAAAAAAAATAATACCACCCAACGCTACTATATAAACCACCATTGACCCTATGAACATGAAAAGAGAAACCATTGACCACCATAACACCATCAATTATTTTCTAATTCAAACTACCATCATTATAATTATTGTTATTACCATTTCACAACTATTACTATAATCACTTCTACCATTTTACCGTAACTATTTGCTGCTACAATTGTTATTATCATCACCCTCTCCCTGCCACAATTATTACCGCACCACAATTACCATTGCTGCATTAGTCCACAATTATACTTTCTTTCCACTCCCCCAGCAAAATTAATACCACCATATAAATACCAATAAGTATTATAAATTGAAGTTTCTATTATTTACATAAGTGCAATCACCAAAAACAAGCAAATAACTCGCTTTAAAATAATAACAAAACAGCATTAAAAAATTAAAAATAATAACAATTTCATGTACCATAGTCTTACATATACCAAATTTTAAAAAAAGAACCCAGGTTGATATAAGGTGTGTGAATATATATGTGTGTGCATTGACACTTCTACTTAGAAAGAAGTTTGCTACACAAT
Organism: Acanthosepion lycidas; assembly: GCA_963932145.1. NCBI lineage: Eukaryota > Metazoa > Mollusca > Cephalopoda > Sepiida > Sepiidae > Acanthosepion > Acanthosepion lycidas. The sequence continues at coordinate 37,371,438 of OZ010583.1, read as the reverse complement.
CCAACATTGAATACAGTGACCAATTGCGTATGTATGCATGCAACAACACATGGATATGCATATATGCCCAGTCCCACACTGTTCATATATGCTTATTCTTGTGTGAACTGCAATGCATAAACATGCATGTATGTATATCTGCTTACGTATGGGTGACATTCCGATGACAGTTTTCCTCCCTACTACTACTACTACTATAAAACACCAATATACGCAACCATAAATAAATCCAAAATTTCAAAAATTAATCAGTTTGTCTGATGACTCCAGAGAGTGTGAAACCCAGGATCACAAACTCACATCAATCCAACTAAATATATATATATACATATATATATATATAAGACATAAAATATTTGAAATACTGACCTTTATGTTACCATAGTCTCTACCAGAATGGTTTCAACAAGCAGTAAATCAGACTTACTGCTTGTTGATACCATTCTGGTGGAAACTGTGGTAGCATTTATATCTTAGATTTTTGTTTTTTGTAAATTGTATTGAGCACTCTCTTAATTTAGTTGTTCTTTTTGACAAATATTGCTTTTTGCTAAAGATTGAATTTGTAAAGTGTATATATATATATATATATATATATATATATGCATATTTTACAGCAAAAAAACAAAAATTACCTCAACATAGAAGATAGTCTATTTCAAGCCATTCTGTAAACAGCTTGAAATAGAATAATTTTGGGTTTTTTCCTTTAAAAAAAATACATATGCTCTGTTATAATAAATACATTGAGCTGTCTGTGGATCAGTTTTAATAACTAATATTACTAGGGTCCACCCGGATTATATACCAACCGATCAATTACCTGTACAATATATATATATATATATATATATATAAGTCTCTTTTGCACATGTTACTCGGCTACCCAGCACCTGAAGATTGTGCTATGCAACCAGTGAGGAATAATATACATATATATATATATATATATATATATATATATATATATATATATATATATATATATATATACATAATATAAATTTTTGAGTAGAACTCAGAAATAAGAAAATTGAGGAGTTAAGAGAGACAGATCAATATGGTTAGAGACATGCATGTTTTAAGGCTGGAATGAGAAATGTGGTGTGATGATTAGCTTGAAAGGAGGAGGGGATCATGTGTAATCCAAAAGAGGATTGAGAGAAAACTGGTAGCAAACCATTGAGGATTTTGTGATACGTTAAAGGTGTTAATTGTTGTTGCAAATGTGTGTCTGTGTGTGCTTGTGTGTGTGTGTGTGTGTGTGTGTGTGTGCGCTTGTGTCTGTGTGTGCTTGTGTGTGTGTGTGCTTGTGTCTGTGTGTGTGTTTGTGTCTATTTAACCATAATTTGATATAGAATGTGAGCTAGTTTTTTTTTTTTTTTTTTACCTAGACATTTTGGACATTTCCCTGAAAAGTTTGTCAATCTGTGATAGAACCTCAGGCATTAGAATTTGGCTGGAATTTTCTTTCTTGGTGCATATTTGGTGTATGAATTTATTTGACATTTCCACAATCGTCAAAGCTGAAGTTCATGATAATTTGTAGTGTCATTCATGACTTGTCACTACAAAGGTGTGCATATCTCTCTCTCTCTCTCCCTCATATATATATATATATATATATATAGTTTTGCTTTACCTAGTGTATTTAGCACTCTTCATTTTGACTTATTACTTGCTGGGATTTCTTTTTGTGCTAGAAAATTAAAGTTACTGGATGATTTCTTTCACTCTGTTCAGAGCTTTCTGGCGTTTTTTTTTCTGATTTTACCTTGGATGCTAATTTATTTGAAAATTGTACTATCCAGAATTTTTTAATGGATTTACTTTATTTACTTTATATATATGAACACACACTAGCTTAAATGCTGCCCTGTCACATAGGATTTAAGCTAGCTCTTACGGAAGACTCTTGATTGGCCCTTCATCAGAGTAGGTAGGGATGTGATAGGCAACAATAAACTACAGAAGAACTCAAAATTGATTGCTGAATTTAAGTATTGCATTAATATTTAAGCTTACCTTTTAAAAGTTCAATGATAATTCTTCTGTTACCACTTAATTTAAAGACAATTTAATGTACGTAGGTCCTTAATTTCAGTACAAACAGTTATTTTTATTTTATCAGTGATTTTCACTGGATTTTGCAACTAATTTTGATTATTCTCAAATTTATTTCCAAAACTGTTATCGTACAAAAAAATTAGTCACAAAAAATCACATAAAAATATCACCAAAAACAATGACAGTAACGAAAACTTGGGTATCCATAATTTCAAGATTGCAGGTTTAGATCCT
>OZ010583.1:37349137-37366637 GCA_963932145.1 Acanthosepion lycidas | reverse complement strand
TTTTATATTATATTCTTACTCTGTCCTGGACATTGAGTTCTACCTGGATTCTATCCTCTTGGGAATTATATATATATATATATATATATATATATATATATATATATATATATATATTGACCACTAATATTATCTATCTATCTCTCTCTCTTTATATATATATATGCATCAACACATACACACACACATACATACACAAAATGAAAAGTTCTCATTTCTACTAAGAATCTCTTCTCTCCTAAAAGCTGATGTTTGGTTAGATTTGGGGAAATGGGGTTTGGTTAAAAGCTTTTTAACACCCCGTCATATAAAATAAACATATTTTACACACATGCACACATTTCTATACTTTTCATTATGCTTCATACCATCAAATAAATAAAAATATATTTCACACACACACACACACTTATACTTTTCAGAACTCCCTCATATCATCATGGCTTGACTTCAGTGATTAAAATTTAGGAAGGTTTTCCACAATTATTAAGCTCTCTCATGTCTTTTTCACTATTTGTTTTTAGACAAGGTGATCTAGTCAGGGATATGTGGGTGTCATAATGGATGATAATCAGAGAGTCAAGTTCAAATTCCATTTGCATTCATTGCATTCACTTATGTGCAAATGCCCATGGGAAAGGTATGAATGTGAATTCATCTCTTCTATTCCTAGATGTGGTTTGAATAGCAGAACAGACTGTGTCATATAGCTTTCGTTGTCAGCCAGTCTATTACAGAAGGAAATGGCAACCTACTGTGAGAAAATCTTCTGCCTAGCCTGTTATGATCTAGTCAGTGTATTTATTTAAACAGACAAATTTCCTTTTACATCTTGTTTTCTTTATCACAGCATTTCAACTGCTTCACACTTTGCATTTCCTCAGGTGTCACGTTTTATTTCTGGCATGCTGATCCTTGTTCTAATGAAGCAGGCATATTCTTTCTCTGACACTATTGTATTTAATTTCTTGGAAAATGTTTTCAATCAACCCAATGCCAATTTTATGACCTTCTGGTGAATTTTACAAACCCTCCAATTTTTGGGATTGTACTTCTGGAACCTCAAATCTATCATTTGTTTTTTTTTTTTTTCTTTCATCAGTGGCTCCTGTGTGTTATTTATATCTATGCTTGACCTACTGATTGGATGATTTGAGCAGAGTATGCATGTCGATTTCTTTAACTTTTTACTCTCCACTACTCTTCTCATTGTATTATTTTAACTTCATTCCATAAAGATTAGTGTGGCCTTTCTTATTTCATACATGATCAGCCATAAACTTTACTATTAGGTTGGTGCAAAAATAATGACGTAATAATGTTGTTTTTGACGTATTTTTAACGTCAAAAAACGATACTATTACGTCATTATTTTTGCACCAACCTAATAAATTCCTCAAGTGTTATTTTTAAGTGATGACTGGTCTTTCCCTCATTTTCTTTGGCACATCAGTACAGAATATTGCACCCACTCTTCTAAATCATGTTTTCTTCCCATGAAGGTTTCACTACTTTTTAATTCCATGCAAAGGAAAGAATGTGTTTGCTCTGTCAGAACATAGCTCTGGGAGTTGGATTCAAACTTTTTAAAGGCTGGGTTCTCTTTTCTTTTATTTTCATATAATTTGAATGAAATTCAGAACTGTTTCTTTTTCTCTTCATTTTTTCTTTTTTTTATACCTTTCATTTCTTTTTGTATATGGATATAAGGGCTAAAGAAATTTAAGAACAAGTTTTTCAAACTTGTGTAATTTTAATAAATAGTTTATGCAAACCCTTTGAATGCCATCGCTGGGAAGGTCAGAGTGTGTAGCTGCCAAAATGTTGTTTATAAAGAAAGCAACAAGGAAATTATTTCAAATAAAATGTTATTTATAAAGAAAGCAACAAGGAAATTATTTCAAATAAAATTTTTATAAAGAAAGCAACAAAGGAATAATTTAAAATAAAATGTTTTTCATAAAGAAAACATTAAGGAAATTATTTAAAATAAAATGTTGTTTATAAAGAAATCAACAAGGGAATTATTTAAAATAAAATGTTATTTATAAAGAAAGCAACAAGGAAATAATTTCAAATAAAATGCTGTTTATAAAGAAAGCAACAAGGAAATTATTTCAAGTAAATTAATTAGAAGAGTTGAGTTTTGTAAGGAAAGAAAATCTCTTTCATTTTTTTTTTTCAATGTTTAACACTTGTTGACAAACTTTGTTAATCAAAGGAACTCCTTTCACCAGTTCTCTTAACTGAGATGTTGTTGTATAATTGAATGAAGTCTACTCTCAATGTTACTATTTCGCTGAGGGTCAGAGGATGTACTGATGGTTGGCAGGTGAGTGATATCAGGATTATTCAATTTGATGGGGACAAATTGAAGTTATTATGCATAATACATAGAGGAAGACGGGTTTTATGGTTTAATTAACTAGACTTTTTTTTTTTTTTTATACTTTGTATCAACTACATTCATGGAAACAAAGAGTTCCCAATCTCCATTGAGAACAGTTCATTACAATCTTCTTTACTCTTATGACATTTAGTTACTAAACCAAAGAGCATGTATATAACAGAATATAAAATTCATTTATGGTAGATAAACAGATATTGAGTTCTTTTTGTGTTCTTACAGTACTTCCTTGAATATCCAGGCACCTTAGGACAAGGATTGAAAAAAACATGTTTGGATAATTCTAAATTCTGGATAACTGAATACCTAATAATTGAAAAAGAATGAAGGGGAAAAAAAAAACCTTTTATTTTTATAAAAGGATTTTTTTCATTCATTCTTTTTAGATTAACATTTACACCATCAAATAATATTTTCAAATGTTTTGTTCAAGGTTTTGTTTGGTTTATTTTTTATAAAAAAATAAAACAAATACCTTTCCTCGCTTTTTCAAAATGTCACTGAGTGTGGATTTCTATGTGTGATATTTCACAATGATCTTGGTTTTGGGAATTTTCTTTTGCACCATATCACAAACATTTAATTTCTTTTTTGTTTTGTTTTATTCTTAGAATTTAAATTTCTAAGCCTATTACTGCCACATCTGGTCTGGTGTTCCTGCTATATATTTAGAGATTCTTGATAAAATCCAAAGAAGAATCTGCAATGTTATTGGTCCTGACCTGGCATCCCGGCTTCAATCACATTCCCACCACCATAAAATCACTTCCCTGTGCCTTTTCTATAAATTCTTTCATGGTAATTGTTATGATAAACTTTCCTCTATGGTACCTACACTTTATGAATTCAAGTACAGTACTGGATTGGAAACAAGTTCTTATTTACAGTTAAATTGGCTAGATGGAACTGTAAGTTCTTGCTAACAGTTTTTCGCATACTTCTCACCTGTGGAATTCTCTTTTGGCTCCATGTTTCCAGCCAACTTTGATCTTCAAAAATTTAACTGCAACGTTAATCGTTCTTGATTCCTCTTCTCTTATTGTTCTTGCTCATTAATAATGTTTTCTTTTTCTTATATTTTCACATGCAGTAAACCCCTTGTGTCTTAGTGGCTATATTGTCTTTCTTGGGGTGAATTGATTAGAAAAAAAAAGAATATGATCACTAAGTATAACAAAGTGAAGCTCACTTGTTGGAAATATTACTGTCAATGTTAATTTCATATATACTAATGGATAATCAAGGAAGTACTGTATTTACTTTAATTTCTGTTATGATACTCAACTTTGTTTTTTGGCTACATTTAGCGACCATCTTACAAATTTTTTTCTATCAATGGCTACATTGTTCCGCCTTCTTTCTTCATGAAATTCTAGTTGGCAGTTAACCGTGTTTTTTAGAAGATAGTGTCCATCATTATCAGCTTGTGTGGGACAATATTCTTTAACCCCTATGCAATTTAATTCCCATAATTTTGATACACTGATCTTTCATCTTCTTATTGTTGCTCATTTTTATTACAATATTTATTCTTAAATTCTGTTAAACAGCATGGTTTTTCAAATTAAAAAAAAAAAAAGTCTCCTTCAGAGAGATTTGAACTTGTATTGTCTATCTTTGCAAGCTTGGCTGACATGGATGATGCATTACTGATTTAGCTACAACGATTGATCAACAGATGAAGTTGAAATTTAGTCATATAGATATATTCTTCCTCACTTTTCATGCCATATTATTTGTTTACACCTAGCTGTTACACCTAGCAGTAGATATAGTAAGCCCAACGTTTCTGGATTTCGCAAATGAAATAAGAATCTTAAGATGGAAGAGAAACTAAACAGAAATTAATAATAATGAAAATACTTCAACAGAGAAGACTATGATATCTGCTGCAACTACTTTTTCATAATTTGAGCATTGAAGAGTCATAGAGGTAGACATGAAAAAGGTTGTCGTCTTTTGCAATAGCTGTCTACAAGATCTATAATATTTACTGGTCTAACAAGATGCAGAACTGTTTACGAGGACATACAGTACAAATATGTTCTTTAACATAAAGAAATATAGGTTTTACCATTTGTCCGTGAATTGAATATTGCTGCCATATCTGGTCTGGTGTTTCTACTATATGTCTCAAGATTCTTGACAAAATCCGAAGAAGGGTCTGTAATGTAATTGATCCTGACTTGACATCTAGAGTTCAGTCACCTTCTCACTGCTATGATGTGGCTTCTCTCTCTTTTCTACTAATATTTTTATAATAATTGTTCTGATGAGCTTTGCCCCTTGGTACACCGACTGCATGAATTTAAGCATGCTACTAGATTGGCAATTAGGTCTTAATATTGAACCACCTAGATGCAACTGTATATTATATTCTGATAGTTGCTTTTCTTGCACTTCACACCTGAGGAACTCCCTTTCTGATTTTTGGCTTCTCTGCCATCTGCAATCTTCAGAAATTCAAATGTAGTGCTAATCACGATCTTCCGTCTTCCGGAATACCATTCTTTTATTGTCCTTTCTTTTTGATTCTCTTTGCTAATATTTTCGCGTTCTCTTTTGCTCTCAGCAACCCCATGCATTCTTGTGCCATTATCATCTTGCTTGGGTGAATATCTGAAGTTGCTTTGTGATGAACCCTCAACTAGGAAGAGAAAGAAAGGCAGATAAAATGCTGTCTATTGGATGAAAATGATGACAGAGTTATTACAGATGAGTTTCATATTGGGGAAGCACAAAGCAAAGGGGAAAAAGATAGGTTTCACTAAAAGGGTTAGGGTTATGGCCTTAAGGTCCTAATTGGGAATGAAGAATACAGTATAACAAGATATGTAAAAAAAAAATAATAAAAATCTAATTTTAATTTTTCCTGTTGATCCATCACAAAATATTATCTGTGTCAGACTGAATACTAAAAGTTCAAGTTCAGATCTCCTCACCATGTTTTTTCTCACCTACACTGCTCACTTAAAGGGTGTTAAATTAAAAATAGCTGAGTGCTGCAATAAAAAGAAACAAAAATAAGATAAAAGATAAATTAGTTTTAATGAAAATGCTTCATTTAAGAAATTCAGCCAATATTTGATCTTTAATAATTCAAATGCAGGGTTAATCTTCAACTTCTGTCTCCTATTCTTTTCTTCTTCTCTCCCTTCAATAATGTTTTTTTTTCTCATATTCTTTCCCACAGGGCTTTATTACCTTGCTTGGGGTGAAATGATTTAAAAAAAATCTTATCTCATTGGAATATTTTTATTAGATTTAATCTGAAAAATTCTTGTACATACTTAAACAAAATTCTTGACTGAATTTCTGGAATGAGGAATTACCATTATTTAAATACTTTACATTTGGGTAAAGGTCCTCAACTTTGTTGCTATTATCCCAACATTTCTGATTTTATGCTTTTGAGACTTCTTCAGGTGTCTGTCAATCCTGATAACCTTCAGGAAATTTTGAACTGAGCGCTTTATTCAAACCATTTATTGTTCTCATTCTGTTGTCCATATCTTGGGATCCGGGAAGTACTAAAAGGAAAATTAACCAAAGACATCCCTAGTCAGTAGAATGAGAATAATGTAACCTTGTAAATTAAATAAAGGGTTCAATTTGAAATTTCCTGGATCAACAGACATCTGAAAAGTTGGCCAAAATGTGATAATAGGAATCAAGATGATGATATTAGTCCAAATGTAAATAGTGTAAATAAAACTTTTGTATCAGGAACTGTATTTCATCAAATACAATATCGTAATTTTAACCAATGTCATAATGTGGAATATTCATTTAATTCATAAAAGAAAAATTGTTGACATTATACTATGAATAAATGATAAATTGTTATCATGATAATTCAGGAGCAATAATTATAGGTGAGAAGGCATAACATAAACATTGAATTTGCAGTGTCTTACCAAATAAATATGAAGAGAATGAGTTAAATTTCTGTTTCTATGAAAATTGGCTACTTTTAAATTTCTGTTTAAATTCTTCTGTATAGTGTGGGTGTGAAGTTCATTGGAAAATCTTTCTTGATTTAACAGTTAAAAATCTTTGCAAAACAGGCTTCACATACATATCATGGCTTTGTCTTTCAAAAGAAGATTATGAAGGGGCTCCATGTTCATCACATGAATTTCAGTGATTAGTTTGACTCACACAAGGTAAACAGGTTTTTCTGCAGCATTTTGCAGGAACAGGATTGATGTCTAGAAATAGCAGTGCCAGGATTTATGGTGCTTCCTTCTCTCCTCTTGTTAGCAGTCCCTGTTACCTACTTGTGGTAGTCGATACTGTAGGAGATGAGGGTCCTTTTTTAGGGGAATGCCTGTATCTATTTCATGGCACTTCTCTGTTGTGTTGACTAGAAGCCAACTTGATTAATAGTAGGGTCTTTGGAGGTTGAGGTGTTTTCATTTATGATCTATGTTGAGCTGTATTGTTTGTAGCAATTCTTCAATACTGAAGCTGCTTGGGGTCTTTCTTGGGGAGTTCAGTTTTGCAGTGAAATTACTCCAGTGTACTTTGAGAATAGTGTGGAAACAGAACTGGTAGAAAAATTTCAGATCGTACCAATATTTGAGCCAAAGATTTTATATATATATATATATATATATATATATATATATATAGTGGCCTGATGATTGCATCTAGCATGAAACAGCCTCTCACTTCTGAGTGTTGACTTGAATGTACACTTTTATATATATATATATATATATATATATATATATATATATAAACTTTGGCTCATATATTGGTGCAATCTAAAATTTGTGTATTTAGGCTGCAAGTTCTCTTTTAGACATGTCTGATTAAATAAATTACAGACATTATGTCTGCTTATTTTTAATAAAATCCATTCAACCTCACGGATAACTTTCCATGTATTGCAATTAAATGATATCAGAAATGTGCTATAACTATGAAAATCATTTTTATTTCCCATTTTGAAATAAGCAGACATAATGTCTGTAATTTATTTAATCAGACATATATATATAGTGCCCTTGTTAGGGCCAGAAATAAAGACACAAGGGAGGAATTGAGTTAGACAAATATATTAACAGAAACAGTAATACAAACATATACAGATGAGAGTGTTACAGCAAGAACATTCTGTCCGACTGTCAGAGCTGACTAATGAAAACTTTCCTCTCCAAAAGGCAGTACCTGCTCCTATTTATAGCCAGCAGAGTCCATGTGTGCGTGGGTAAATTACCATAACAATATTAGAACATGTTTCATTGAATAATATAGATATATTATTATGTCTATTTATTTTTATAATAATCCTTTCTAGTGCTCTAATCAATTTCAATTTCTTGATGTTAAGATGAAATTCATCAAGGAAGGTGTGTAGTCTTTTCCTACCCAAGTACTTTTTATCTCCTCCAAGATCGTCTTCAGCGGTGAATTATAAAGCCACACTTATTGTAACTGTGGTGCCATTTTGCATTTCTGTCAGTTTCTGGTTAGCTCCCTTATATTTCATAGCTACAACAGATAAATTAAAAATTTTAAAATGATTATAACAGAGTATGTTGATGCGTGTTTTAAAAAATCACCATAGTTACAATAAGACCGAAAGTAATTAGGCAGTTAAATTGTTTATTTAGGAGTTAAATTGTTTCAGAGACAATTTAACCCCCTGAAGATGGTCTCAGATGAGATTGAAAGTACTTGGGAAAATAAAAATTATTGAAAGAAAATTTTGTTATTTTTCTAAGGCTACCAAGAAATTAAACTGTGAACTTGAAAGAATCCCAACCAAAATAAATCAACATAATATGTCTAAATTATTTAACCAAACCTGTTTGAATATATATATATATATATATATATATATATATATATATAACAAATATTACCAATTTGTGACTGGTAAGGGTAATTCCAAGGAGGATATTAATCCAGGGAGAGCTCACTGTAAACTAAGCATTATAATACCTCTTTAAGGTTTTCTTTTTGAGCATTATTATCTATCTATCTATCTATCTATCTATCTATCTATCTCTCTCTCTCTCTCTCTCTCTATATATATATATATATATATATATATATATATATATATATGAGGGAAGTCAATAATTATCTGCACTCTTGTCTAAATAGATATATTATGGCAGAAGTGCAGATAATTTTTTTTTTACTTACCAATATATATATATATATATATATATATATATATATATGTATATGGTCATCCACAGACAGACTGTTTCGCTGTATCACAGCTCATCAGTGTGGCTAGTCGTCTGTTTGCCTCTAGCTAGGATCGGAACCTGGCTGAATCAGTGTCAGTCAGAGATTCTACTCCTAAGCGATTGGCTTATATATACTAACATACACACACACTTCACTTCAAAAGTTTGAGGCAACCCCTGGTAATTTTTAAAATTGGCCCAAAAGTAGTTGTACTTTAAATAAGAAAATTATTATAAGTGAGACATCATTTTCATTAGAAATGGATTGTTCTAGTTCCACTTGCCATGCCTTTTCTGGATATCTCAATTTCAGTTATCTCCCTTTAGTAACTCAACTCTCCAATTTTTTGTTTACCTCTGCTGTGGCCAGGTATTGAACTCGCAACTCTTTGGATGAATAAAGAGGAGGACAGCAGTTCGAATAATGTGAATAATGTAAATAATTTATTTCAATGTTTAAAATAAGAGATGTCTCCTGAAATATGTGTACCTACTAAATACATCATTTATAGTAAGATATATATATTGCTGAAACATTCTGATGAGAAGACTGAACAATTACAAAAGGGTTTTGTCTACAAAACTGTGGAGTTGAGCTGCTCAATATAACATCAGCTAAGTCACACATTTTACATTTGTATTAATCTGAAGATTGAGTGAGTGTGGAACTCTGGTTAAGACTAGAGCCATCCTTTTATAGGATATAATGTTATTAAGCATGTGTGTGTGTGTGTGTGTGTGTGTGTGTGTGTGTGTATATATATAATATATATATATAATATATATATATATATATATATATATATATATATATATATATATATATATATATGTATATCAGACAGCTGATTAACAAAAGATTTTTTTATAGTTTCCATCCCAAATCTAGTTTAAAGGTTATTTTGTCAAATATGGAATTTTAAATGGAGAAGAGATCTTTTGAGAATATTTCAGAACTTTGTTGTAGACACTTTCACTAGAAAAGGCCTTTTTAATTGATAATGTCAAACTTTGGGACACATTAATTGAATCTGAAAAAGAGAAATACTGCTTATTAAGGATAATCATGCATGTGGAGCTCAGTTCCGAGTTTTTTCCTCTAAAATACAAAAAAATGAATTTAGCCTGAAAATTTGTGCTCATCCTGTAGAATGTGATAATGTTTCAAAAGTCAAATGGCAAAGTTAGTCATATGTGAGCTATGATTAACTGTTTTTAACCAACTTTTACACCAGCTTTTCTTTTACTGCTTTTTAATATTAATGATTTCATGAGGACTTCAATAACCACTCCCTCTTTAGATCCAAAGTGTTTTTATACTAAGTCCTTTCAATAAACACTTCTCTTTAAAATATTTTTATATAAATGAGTTCAACAGACTACAGACTACAATGAACACTACTCTTTAGATCCAGCATATTTTTAAGCAGAAAGTATTATTTTTTTAAATTAGGATTATTAACAGATATTCTCCTAGGGTATATACGCTTCAGTAGGGTTAAAATAAAGTTAAATTTGCATTTGATTGTTTAAAGGGCTTCATTTTTGTTTTTTCAGTGTGATTTATGTAGTTGGATACTAGTCTTTTGGCATGTCACTTTCAGCAAGAAATTCCCAAAAATAAAATTGAGACAATGATGTGCAACAGGTCATAATCCAACAGGTCATAATCTAAAAGAACAAGGATTTGGATATCTTTATATTTGTTTATTTATTTTGCTTGAAATATTTATGGCTAAACTGTAATTTTTTCTTGTTAGCTTATATACATTATATATATATATATATATATATATATATATATATATATATATATGAATATATATGTTCAGTTCATTCTTTGTGGATTTGAACATGTCCACTGATCTCATGGAATTTTTTTAATGCAATTTTGTGTATGCATGTTTTTTTTTTATTTTAATTTTTTGGAAACTTCTCAAATGCATAAAAGATATTGAATGAAAAAAAATAATTTTAAATATTTTTTTCTTGAGTCAATGACAAAAAACAATCTTTTTTTTTCTTAAATTTTTTTTTTTTTGTATAACAAGAACAGTGCCGGATTTACATATGGGCTTGTATGGGCTGCAGCCCAGGGGCCCCAATGCTAGAGTAGCCCCCAACAATAATATAATTATATTATAACAATAAATATAATTAAATCTTTTTCAGCTGTGGTGATCTGATATCTCAAAGCTGTAGAAAGTCAGAATTTTCCTTCTTCATCATCTTTGTTTTTCAAGATGCTTTGCTATTGAATTGGAATACTAGAATTTCAGTTTAATGCAATCCCTACATTCTAGTTACATTTCTGTAGAATGTAAAGTTTGGATAAAAAATGCCATGAATAATGAAATAAATTGGTTGAGTTCTAAAATCATTAAGTATTTTAGTGGAAGTGTTTCATGTTTTATACTAAAAAAGCATCATTTAAAAATATATCATTTTTTTTTATAGACACAGGGGGCAATCATGCGTAATGAAGGGGGCCCCTAAATTCTATTAGCCCAGGGGTCTTTTAAGGCCTAAATCCGGCCCTGAACAAGAACCAAATGTTTTCTTATCATTTTTAATTTTGTATGAATATATAGATATGGACACTCATGCTAAAACTACACGTATGCAGAAAGATACATACTCACATACAGAACAACTGCATGCACACACACACACACACATACAAATGCAAATGCACACACATATTTGTGTTTATGTATATGTACATATTTATGTATATATTTGTATATGAAATATGTTCATGTGTATTAAAAGAAAAAGTTACATGTAAAAAAAAAAATGATCATTTTGTTTTAATGGAAAAAAGGAACCCCCCCCCCAAAAAAAAAACAAACAATTCATTTAAATAAAAAATAAATTTATTATACAAAAAGCTTTACTTTTAATTATTGACTTATCGCCAGCACACTTCTGAATGAGTGAATGTATATGCATTTTTGCATATATGAGTATATGTGTAAATATATATATATATGTATATATATATATATAAAAATTCTTGCAAAAGCTTCCACTGAAAAACGAATTCAATGGTGAATTCAGTTTATATTGAAAATGAATGCATAAAGCTTTTGCACACATCTTATATATATATATATATATATATATATATATATATATATGTGCGTGTGTGTGTGTAAATATACTGTTGTGTATTTATATCTGTTTGTATCAGTATCAGTATGTATATTTGACTGTGTATGCTTAATATTAATCATATATGTATGATTAGTATCATTGTTTTGAAGAATTTTTTTTATATATGTAAATTGTTTCAAATGTTTTCACTGCAAAAACTCTTGAATTCATTATGTGTATACAAGAAGTCTTGAAGTAAAGCGAAAGGATAAATATTATGGAGAGAATTAATTCAGATTTCAACTGATTGACTCAGTTTTAAAATCAGGTCAGATTTCACTTGCCTAACTTAAAATTCACTTAAATTTCACACTCTTGACTCAAGGACGTAACATCAGTTCAGATTTCAGCCACCTGACTTTGGCTTAAAATCAGTTCAAACTTCAAACTCTTAACTCACCTACTCACCAAACTCCAGGTAGGTCTTGTGACCTGTTAGGCAAGAATCACCTCCATATATCAAAGTTTTCTGTTAGTATAAGTAGCTAGATTGTATCCATTGCTAGCTTGCTAGGCCTGTTGTGTAGCTTACAACACTGAGTATTTCTCAGTGGTCACCCATGTGAGTACAGACCTGGCTCAACATTTCTTAACTTTGATCATCAGATGAGAACCATTGTTTCAATGTGATATAACCATAACCAACTTCCTGACTCAAAGATTTAAAATCAGTTCAGATTTGAATCTTATTACTCAAAGGTTTTAAAATCAGGTTAGATTTCAGCCACCTGACTCAGTCGCAAAAAACTAACAAGGAGCAATTACTTCATTATTTCTAATTTGATCCATATGTAGGATATAATTTACTTACTGATTATTTCTGACACTAAATCAAATCTACTATAAGTTCATGATTTTGGTATGTTCCACATGTGTGAAACTTATGTTGAGATCAGCTGAAAACAACTGCTATTCTTTACTTTTTTTATCATGAGCACTAGAAAAAAGCCAGTTTCTTTAAAGAAAAAAGCCAGTGACCTAAAATAAACTAAAAAGGTAGTTCTCTGAAATAGAAATAAAAACTTGTTTCCCTAAAATAAAACAAACCAGTTCATCAATAACAAAAAATAAAACAAAAGCAAATGTCTGAAATCAGAGAGCTGAGTTCCAATTCCAGTCAGGTTCGTTATATTCACTTATGAACATATACTCTTAGGAAAGGCATGAATCTACTTCTTCACCCTCCAGCTATGGGTTAATTAGTAGGATATGTATCAGTAAACCATTATTATCTCCTGCCCCCACCTCCACCAAATTCTTAGAGTCTAAAAAATATTCTCTGGCTATAAATAATGAGGAGATATGAAAGACAAGGCATATAAAAAGCAGAAGGGAAACAGCAAGTAACCTATAAACCGAGTTTGTGCAATTGAATGGTAGAAAGGGGACTAGGAAGGATGGTAACTTGGAGCTACAATGGAGAGGAAGCAGTGAAAAGCCATGATTAAATATGTTCTGAGGAGACATGACACTTAAAAGCAGAAATCATAATTTGTGGGGAAATAACAATTAAGAAAAATTGTGTTTTTAAAATTGAAGAAATGCAAATAAACTTAAGCAACAGGTTTTGAATTTAGAATCAAAATGGCTACTGATCTGGGAACCATATTTATAATTTTCTTACCTGTTTTATTACAGAGACAATAGCTAAAATCTTTTTGTGATGTTTTAAGGTCGTATTTATCCATACACAAAATCAAACAGAATGCAGCATAAGGGATGTATAAATTTGTTAGAATTTCAAAAGAGAAATGCAAGACACCAATTTGCTACAGAATCTAATGGTCATGGTAATATTAACCATTTCCCTATAATTAAACATTTAGTATTCATTGACTGAGCAGCCAGTACTGGTGTTGGCTGAAATTTACAAAACTTTTCTCTTTTTCAGGAAAATAGGTTTCTTCCGTTCAGTAGCAAGTATTGGTCTTTCTAGTAATGATGGAAGTTTCCTTCCTTGCTTTTTGTTTGAAGTAGTGTGGAACATCAGCATCTTGATTATGTCATTATTCTTTTTTTTTTTTGAGTTACATGGACTATCCATTTTAGTTGTTGCTGCTGTTGATGGTCCACAAATGATGTGGTTTTTGTTATTTGGTACAGCTCTTTGTTTGTGTGACAAGTCATTGGACAAAATGAAATAAGAGACATTGTTGGGTTTACTAAACATATGTGGGTGGCTTCATTAGTATCTGGTTGTGAAAAGCAGATATTTACCGTAACATTTAAAGAAGTTAATCAATTAAATTTAAAGTATAAATCAGTCAGTCTAATTTGGTTTTAAGTATAAACCAAACAGGCAATGTCATTTTAATGCAAGCTTCTTTCCTATTGTAAATATTTGAGATAAAAAATAATTCTTAATATTTGTAATGTGTTGCATTTCTTTATGTCAAGTAATTAATGAATGATTTAAGACGACTGGCTCAGTTTGGATAAATATTAATCAAAATACGGGTGTATATGAAAATATATAAACCTGCATGTGTGTGTGTGTGTGTGTGTGTGTGCGCTTTTATTTATATATATATATATATATATATATATATATTACGAAATGGACAGAGTCCGACAATTTATTCATTAAAGACATTTTTATGTTTAACGTTCTTTTTATAGATACAAGTATTTAAGTAAATGCTCTGTTTATAATAAACAGTATTAAATAACATTTACTGGCCTGAATGTCCGAGAAATTTTCATAGAAAATATTCGTCCTTGGACAGGATTCGAACCTGCATCCTATACGATCGGTTAGGCACATCAGCGTAAATGACGGTTCCATATAGGATGCAGGTTCGAATCCTGTCCAAGGACGAATATTTTCTATGAAAATTTCTCGGACATTCTGGCCTGTAAATGTTATTTAATACTGTTTATTATAAACAGAGCATTTACTTAAATACTTGTATCTATAAAAAGAATGTTAAACATAAAAAATGTCTTTAATATATATATATATATATATATATATATATACGTGTGTGTGTATCTGTGTGTGTAAGAGCCTGGACGAAAAATGTATTGATTGCTAGTTCACCCACAATAAATTTGCATCCAGGCACTTATAATATATCATCATTCTTGGTAGATTTTATATTGTCACAGTGTGGGATAGTCAGGTACAAAGGTGATGGAGAGAAAAGGAAAAAGAATACAAATGATTTCAGCTAGATTATGAAAAAAAGAAATATTCTTCAAAAATTTTGAAACTACCCATGTCTCTCGTTTCATGCACATCTGTAGTTGTGGCAACATCAACAAAGGCCAGATCAATGAAATCCTAATGAATGAAATACATTACAAAAAATTCTTTCCAGTTTGTCATGTTTTTCTAATATATATATATATATATATATATATATATATATATATATATATATATATATAACAAAAAAAATATAATGCAAATTGACTATTTTTTTTTTTTTTAAATTTAAAATTTAACTTTGACAGCAGTTGAAAATTTGATAAATTAAATTTTAAATTTCTAATTCTGACATGAACAGGCTATACACCAGGGTTGAATAAGACTAACATTCTTCCTGTTGGTTGAAATAGATTTATACCCCGCCCACACCCTATATGGGCTAATTTGGGATTTTGTTGTGTAATATACATATATCTATATATATATATATATATATATATATATGTATATGTTATGTGTGTGTGCATATATACAGGGTGCTCAATAAAAAAACTGGTAAATTCAGAAAGATGTGAGACAACAGTTGAAAACTGGGGATGACTGATGTGACTGAAAAATTCAGGAAGAATTTCTGCACATTTCGTCAATCTCTATTGAAAACTGGGGATGACTGATGTGACTGAAAAATTCAGGAAGAATTTCTGCACATTTCGTCAATCTCTATGTTGGATGTTCTTTTGAAAAGTATGATAATTTGACACTCAAAAGCTGTGAGTTGTTTAGCCATAAGAGAAGGGCAGAACGAAAAATGAAAGTTGTCTGCAAATAACACCTTTTAATGATGAGTCACAAGACTGAGCATTGATTAATCAAGCATAAAAGAACCAATCATGGTTAAGTAATTACGCGAGAGTCAAATGATAATTCAAGGGCATGAATATTCAAATATTTCTGAAAGATAGAACAGTGATAATAAATTTGCTGCCTTTTTTTTTTACTGTTCACCCTGTATATAGTGATTTTCCAAGCATGGCTTAGATGTGGCACAAGGCTGTAAGTATGAGGCACACAGTGAGGATTGAATTCACTACTCAGTAATAATTGAACTAGCAAGACAAGCTTTCTAACCATTACACCACATCAAGATTGTGTACCCTGTATATATGTGAGAATGTGTGTGTATATGTTTATGTATATGTGTGTGTGTGTGTGAAAATTTGAATTGAAATTGGTATTCTTCTTTCATTCAGTTTTAATCCTGATTTCAAACTATTCGTCAGAATACAGAAGAGAGTTAATAGGATAAAACTTGAAAACAAAGGACGTTCTTTAGTCTTCAAACTTGTGTATGTATGTATATATGTGTGTGTGTGGGTATCTATTTATATGTACATATATATGTGTGTATGTTTGTGTATATATATATTTTTTTTCTGTGTATTTAGGCAGCAAATTCTTTAAGGCAAATACTATTAAAGACAACAGACATTTTGTGCTGATTAATTTTAATGATTGTCTTTTTCAAGTTATGAATAATCCTTCTCAAACAAGGAGGAAATTCCATCAGAAATTGTCCAAAGTTCATTTCAGAAGAACAAGAAATATGGTCCAAGCTTTTGACTTTTTTAAGTCATCATCAGGGTAGGTAGAGACAATTGGTGAGTTTCATAGAACTTGTGAGTGTTGTGACGTAGGCAAAGGGTGTTGTGATATATATATGTATGCATATATGGATGTCTATATATCTATGTGAATGTATCTATGTATGTCTATATATCTGTGTGTGTCTATATATATATATATATATATATATATAGATAGATATTTGTGTATGTATCTATAACTCTATATGTGTGTGTGTGTATATATATATATATATATATATATATATATATATATATATATATAATAGCTGGTCACTCGTATTTGAGGATACCTGTCTACTAGGGGAGTTAGCCAATCCCTATTGCAGATGCTCACTCAGACACATTTTGTGTTTGTTCAACACCCACAGAGTCCACCAACTGTTTATACTGCAACTATGCTGAGCAGACTTAAGTTACAGTTTCTGGGAGAGAGTGTGTTATCTAGCATGATCGACAATTAGAACAAGGCCAGCAAAATCAAGCCCTCAGCCATGATGACTTGTGACTTCGTGCAGCACAGCTATCGACAGCCCACAAGAGTTCCGTCTACCCAATTTCACTCACAAAGCTTGGGTCAGCCCATGGTATAGTTTTTCAGGAACTTTTGAAAATTGCCGCATGCTGGGATTGACCTTGATCCAGTCCGATAACAATATTTTTTTATATTGCATATATATATATATATATATATATATATATATATATATATATATATGTATCTATTGTAAAAAAAATGATGTAAGCATGAATGCTAGTGTCATTCTTATACTTTTTCTGAATTTGATTTTACTATATATATATATATATGTATATATATATATATATATGGTTGGTCTCCTGTACTGCTCCAGTAAGTAACTGCTATCCTCTACTTTTAAAGAGCCACATCAGGACAAAAATGGCATTCTGTTGTCATATTTTGGCAGGAGCT
>OZ010583.1:37281637-37341637 GCA_963932145.1 Acanthosepion lycidas | reverse complement strand
ATTGTTTTGCTGAGCTCTCGTCTATGCTACTTAGACTTTATGAATTTAAGCATATTACTTATATTATTATTATTGCGGTAAGGTTTCATCATCTTACAGCTGAAATGCCGAGATGTAGCTGTAAGTTCTCTGCTAACAATTTCTTCTCTAGCATTTCTCACTTGTGGAACTCTTCTGCTTTTGATCATCAAAAATTTAAATGCAATGTCAATCATTGTCTTTTTTTATATCTTCTGAGTTCCTGTTCTTTTATTGTTCTCTTTCCTTAATAATCTGTTCTTTTTCTCATCGTCTCTTACACTCAGTAACCCCTTGTGTCTTGGGATGAAATGATTAAAAAAAAAAAAAAGAAAAGAAGGAGTTGACTTTTTTTCTTCTAACTTTTTTTTTTTTTTTTTTTTACGCATTACACCCTGAGCAAGGCGTGAAGCCACTAGGATGCAGGGGGTTACAGAAGGTTTGGAGCAAGAGCAGATAGGAGTGATAGAAGAAAGGATGAGGAGAGGGATAGTGGATAGATCAAGGTAACTGGAGATGTCGATTGACTTTATATTTGAATAGTTGGAGATTATAGCTCTCAGGGAAACAGTAATTGGGAAGGGTATTCCACAGGCGAGAGGTGTGAGGTATGAAGCTATTGGAGTAGAAGAGATGGCTACATTTAAAAGTTTCTACAGTGTAAGGGTGGGAACAGGATGCCAGCCTTGTAGGGCGCTTGAATTCATGGAGTCTGGGAACCAGTGAAAGCAGCTCATCAGAGTAATTACCATGAAAGTATTTGTAGAAAAGACAGAGAGAGGTGACGACATGTCTATGAGAGAGTGACTGTAGACGAGACGCTAGATCAGGGCCAATTATATTACATATCCGTCTCTGGATCTTGTCAAAAACTCTGAGGTAAACAGAAGGTGCCCCAGACCATATATGGCAGCAATACTCCATGCAAGGGCGAATGGTTGATTTGTAACTCCAAATAAGAAAAAAGGTAACTGACTAATGAATGAAATTATAAAAACCCTATTGAAAATCTGTGAGTGAATAGGTTGTTTTACTTATACACATCAGGGGTCACCAAAATCTTGTAGGAGATTCACTCACATCATAGCAGCAGAAATTAGCTTTGTGTTCACGGAGATAAAAGCATACTTGACAGGAAATAAAACGTACACAAATATCAGGAAAAGCACAGTAAATTGTATGTTAATTTCATACAATTTATTTATATTTTTGTGTGTTTACTTTGTATGTTAAAATTGTTTTATGGTATATATGAGAAAAGGGGGAAATTATTCCATGTTATTACATGCTATATCACAGAGAGAAGTCATGCATGTGTTGCCCATACCAATGTTTGTGGTGAAGAGATTGAATTTAAACTCTTTTGGTGACATGTTCATATATTACAGTTTTTGTTGCATGCTGGGAGTATTTTTATTATTTTTAATTTTTATTTAATTAATTTTATACAACGTTTTTATGTTATCATTTTATTTTATTTATTTATTTTTTTTTTAAGCATTTCACCCCAAGCAAGGCAAAAGTGCCACTAGCATGCAAGGGGTTACAGAGAGAGGAAGCAAGAGGCATGATAGAGGAAAGGATGAAGAGAAGGATGGGGAATTAGAGCAAGGCATCTGATGATTTCAATTTACATTGCATTTGAATAATTGAAGATTATAGCTAAGAGGGAAACAAGTAAAAGGAAGAGAGTTCCACAGACGGGAAGTGCAAGACATGAAGCTATGGGAATAGAAAAGATGGTTAAATTTGACAGTGAAAGTGTGGGACCGAGATGCCAACCTAGTAGCATGCTTAAATTTATACAGTTTGGAAACCAGTGAAAGTAGCTTGTCGGAGTAGTTACTGTGAAAGTATTTGTAGAAAAAACAGTGGGAAGCGACAGCATGTCTGTCAGAAAGTGATTGTAGATGAGATGCCAGATCAGGAACAATCACATTGCATATCCATCTCTGGATTTTGTTGAGGACCTTGAGCTCAACAGCGGGGACTCCAGACCATATATGGTAGCAGTATTCCATTTTATTTATAATTTTCATTATTATTATTAGTATTATTATTTTACTAGCAGCATGGCCCGGCGTTGCCCGTGCTTGATTAAAAAATCGTACGACTCATAGAGCAAGCGCTATCACTTGACTTAAAATATTTTTACCCTTCCTTGCCTTTAAAGGAATGCCCTTTGCCGTGCTGATGTTACTACAATTAAAGCAATAGTGTTGTCAAAGTCGAATATGTCATTTGTGGCCCTTAAGTCAGAACTGGTAGCAGGGATAAAAAAGCCGAATTTCAATGGCCCTGCACCCATTCCAGAATTTGAGGTCAAATGTTTTCTTCCACTCCACTGCACACACTGACCTGTTTCTTCCCGCGCATATCATCACCTTAAATTAATCTGCATTTAGGAAATACCCAACTGGAAAAAAACATTTTTAAGGGTTTACCGATTGTCGATTTGCACTCTGTTTGGGGAGGTGCTCAGAGTTGAAGCTTCACACGGTGACTCCCAATGGCCTCCTCATAAATCCGGTCGGTTTTCGCTAAAAACCGACATGCGGTTCACACGCAATCTGAGCGTATCGATTTTTGGATTATATCGATTTTCAGCACTGTTTAGGGGTCAGTAGCCATGAAACTTCTGGATAACATTTCTAATGATAGACTCTATGAGGGTATCAAATTTGGTTGAAATGCGATCATTCCTTCTGTAAGCAGATTTTTTCGATTATCGATTTTTTCAGAACCTGAGTCCGAACTCAAAAATCGGCCTCCGTCATGTCCTTACGGCAGCCATTTGCAAACTTGTGGTGAAAACCACATCGAAATGCAGTGTGAGAAATGCAGCCTGGGCGAGGTAAGAATGCCCACGACAGACAGACAACAAGAGAAATATAGATAGTAGATATTTTATTTTTATTTATTTATTTATAATAATAATATTCCTACAGATCTTGGGAGACTTATGCTGGAGAAGAGTTCCTTGTTGGCTTGATAATTCTTATATTAGTTTTGGATATTTGTATGCTATGCTGAGTACAATGTGGGTAAGAACTCAGAGCAAGAGAGAGAAGGTTTTTCTTTTATACAATAATTAAGGAAATTACACTTTTCAAGTTCACTAAATGCCATAGCTCTTTCTTGTGTTGAGGTGTGTTTACCTTGCTAACCTTTTGCTCAAGTACATATTCACACCTTGATAATATCACTATTTTCCTTTCTAGTTACGTGTACTATCCATCTGCTAAATTAGCTCATTAACCTATGATGAGGTGGCCTGCTACATATGTTGGTTTGTAGTGTTTTTTTTAAAGCCGGCCAGTGGTCCTTGTGCATATTGTTGCAACATGATATTTAGAATGCAAGTGCTGCTGATCCTGTATTCTTTTCTATCATTGCTTACATGTTTCTTTCTAGTTTGATATTTGCATTGAAACATTCTTTACTGCACATTGGTAAAAGAGAAAGCTGTTGAAATAGAGAAAGTTATTGCAGTTAACTTACTCTTTTACACTGAATTTTGGAGGTAGAGGGGTTAAAGAAGATGGTGATGGCAGAGAAATGGATAACTGATTAAATGCTATTTTGGTTTTAATGACGATTTTATTAACAACAATGAAAATGAAAAGTCCTTATCAGATTTTTTAAAACTTTGCCAACAATGCTACTGTGGCTGTCATGGAAAAAGTGTTATTCATTTTATTTTTTAAATAATTAGTGTCAGTGGGATTCCTTATCTATTACTTATATCAATGTAAGTTATTCCCAGAAAGTAATTACTTGTTACATTTTTTAGCCATTAGATGTAGTTGGTATATACAATCTAATAGTCTTCTCAGTTGGAAGTTGAAATATTTTAATTAGTTATTTTTGTTCCATTTAAACCAGAATCTGAAGTGTCAACTTTATATCAAATACACATTACACACACACATATATTAATAAATACACGTTTGGTGTATGACTTAAGTTTCATTGGTTAGCCAACTAAAGTTGCAAACCAAACATAAGTATATCTGTATTTATTAATATATATTTCTTAGCTCTGTCTAATCATATTGAGCACTATTATGTCTACACCTCTTGGCTAAATTTGGTAATTATTTATTTGCTTACCAGTGTATGCACACCAGCATATGTGTATATCTAATATTTAGTTATCTCACTGACCTAACCCTATTTATCTATCCATCTATCTGTCTATATATATATAATTATTTATTTAAAAAAAAAAATTATAACATAAATATAACTTGATAAGACGCCGGGGGTGTTGAAACAAAATGGCTATTTTTGTAGTGATTTTATAGCATATTTATGTCTTAAATTTTTTTTTTTAAATAAATAATTATATCTGCTCTACTTTGTATTGAGCACTCTTTTAAGAATAGTAATTGTTGGTTATTGGAATTCATTCCGTATACACTAATCATATACTTGGGTATATATATATATATATATATATATATATATATATATATATATATGGTAATATTAGCTGTTTCCCGACAAGGAAACATTTGGCTTGTAATATTTTTAGTTGAAATTTATAAAATCTTTCTCTTAAATGACATTTTTCAGGAAAATAGGTTTCTCAAGCCCAGTAGCTGTTCTCACTCTTTCCAGTATTGATAGGAGTTTCCTTCATAACCTTTTCTTTGAACTGTTATTATGTCATTATTTTCAAATTGAGTTACATGTGCTATCCATTTTAGTTGTTGCTGCTGTTGGTAGTTCTCAAGTGATGTACTTTCTGTTATTTGGTACAGTTCTTTGTGACTCTGTAGTGCCACTCCACAATGTTTAAAGAAGGATGATCTTTGTAAAGTCTCTCAGGCTTCACTCACTCAATGACTTTTTTCACAATTCATCCTAGGAAGTGATTGTATACAGCTGATGACAGTTTAGATATTTCTGCACAGGTTTTTTATGTATGTGTATATGTGTTTATGTATGTATATGTATTTGTATATATTATTGAAAGCAACTTGTCAGTCATTTTTAACAAAACATTATATATATGTATGTGTGTATGTATATGCTTGTATGTATGTATTTATATTTATGTATGTATGTATGCATGTATTTTGCAGTCATTATCAAATTTGAATATAAGAAAATATACATTATATATATATATATATATATATATATATATATATATATATATATAATAAAATAAATGAATTGCGTTTTTTTTTTTTTTTTTTTTTTTTGTGTGCGGTGTTGTTCCCAGTAGTTGCTACACATGACATTATGCCAGAGCATTTCAAACATTCAACTTACCAATGAATACAGGATGCAGACAATAATGTATATATATATATATATATATATATATATATATATATATGTATATTCAGGCAGCATATTTTCAAGAAAATTTTGGAAATTTTCTTAACCAATTTTCTGTAGCCACCAAGAAATTAATTCATGGACTTGAAAGGATTAAAACTAATTAAATATACATAATACATCAAATTTATTTAACCAGACATACTTGTATGTATGTATGTATATATATATATATATATATATATATATATATATATATACACACACACACACATATATATATATATGATAAAAATATAGTTTTAAGGTATGCTATATTTTTGGTAGAAGTATTCAATATCAGGGATCGTGCTATATAAATATTAAATATAATAGTGAACACCGGGTAATGGCATTCTGTTTCATGCTTGAATGCAATCTTCAGGCTACACCTGAATAAACCTAACCCATCTGTAACTTCAGAGTAAAATGCAAATGCCCAAGAAATGACAATTACTTACAAAATAGTGTAATATACCAAGCTACTGTAAAATCAAAAGACGAAATATACATGGGAGCAACTGAATAATCCTGGAGACAGAAAAACTATGCTCACAAATCATCCTTCAGAAATAGTAAATATATGAACAGCACAATGCTTTCTCTACATATATGGGAAATTAAAAACAAAAACCAAATTATACCAAAAATATAATGGAAAATAAGGAAAACAGCATCATCCTCCAACAATAAATCCAAAAACAAAAACTCTGACTGACTGGAGAAAATGGCTATAATCATCATCTGAGATCAACACAAATTACTAAATAAACAATGAGAACTTATCTCAAAATGCAGACATGAAAACAAATTTTTACTGCTACTTTAGAATCAAAAACTAAAAGCAAATACCTTGTAGTACCATGATAAATACAAATACAATGTGTACAATGTAGATAATGTAACATATTTTAGTCAAAGCCAATATGTTAACAAACCCCTGAGAAAAAATCAAAAAAATCTAATTAAATAAATAATATACAAATTAACGCATTATAAGTGCTCTCATAAACCCAAGTAAATGTAATAATAATAATAATAATCAACAAGAAATAAGTAATCAACAATAAATAATGAGTAAAAAGTTAACAATACTATAAAATACTTACAAATAATCACATTCAGATACACAATTATTTCTACTCAATTGCTTCTACAATAATTTGAAGCATAACTGTTACCTCCCATCCAATAACCATCAGGGTTATCCAATAGACCTTATTACCCATAATGTACCATTGACCAGCATATATAAATAGTTGAGCAAAAACACAATACACAAGGCCTGATGATTGCATCAAACATTGGCCAATAAAGAACTTGGCTACATGACTAAACATGATTTACACCTATTAATTGTCTCTTGTAGCATGACTGGTTCTAGTTAAAAGGTTCCCAATCTTCTCAGCTTGTTTGTTTCTGACCCATACTGCAGGATTAACATTTACAGTTTACTTAAACTCTATACTTTCTAACATCTCTGCCTAAACTCTGAAATTTTATTTACTATTTATTTTTTCCTCACTAGGAATAGATATCACTATTGTCCAGTTCACATTCCTTCCAGGTCTTTTGAACAGGAGTTGAGGTTTATTCCTTGTTTTCTGTGTAGGATTGGGTTTTTACTTCTTCCTAAAGACTTTTCATTGTCTTTTATTTCCAGTAGCCCCATGTGTCTTAGTGGTATTACTGCCTTTTTAGAGGGGAATTGATAAAATAATTAAAAAAAACCCAGTAATGATCCAAGTGTGTGTGTGTATGTGTGTATATATATATATATATATATATATATATATATATATATGTCTTTAAATTATTTTCCGATAGAGTGTATCTGTAAAGGAGCAAAATGAATAAATTTGCATTGCTAAAGTCTGTCAGAGTATGAAACGCATCAGTTAGAATAGTTTTTTCTCTTGTCTTTTTATTCCTTTATATATATATATATATATAGTATGTATATGTGTGTGTGGAGAAAGGTTTTTGTTGATTGATTTATTACTGGACATTTATGGTACAAAATTGTGAATGCATGTTTACCAAATTAAAACATTAATGGAATTGGAAAAGAAAAATTCTAATAAGAAGATGAAGAAAGAAATGTTTTAATGGAAATTTCTTTATTAATTTTCTGTCGAGTTTCAGTGATGTTTTTTTGTTAAATTGATTATATTTTATTTCCCATTATTGATCCTGAATCAATAACAAATTTTGTCAAATGACTAAATTGACAAAATACCTAAGACTTTGTATGCGTTATATGTTACTGCTACATCTTTCTATCTCATATATATATATAAGGTTGTTACCATAAAGTCTGTATACCCCTGTACACATTCTACTTCAATGTACATCAGAAGAAGTCAAGGGTACTAATAGCTTGTGAGCAAGAAGCCCATTCCAGATGGTCACCTCTCCCAATCGACCTTGCTAACCAAAACGCTCCTCTATGGCTAAATGGGTAAAGCACATCAGGCTATATGACAGTTCCTTATAGGATACAGGTTCGATTCCTGTCAGGGGACACATATTTTCTATGAAAATTTCTTGGACATTCAGACCGATAAATGTCATTAATACTATTTATTATAAACAGAGCATTTACTTAAATATTTGTATCTATAAAAAAGAAGGTATCAACATAAAGAATGTCTGAAAATATATATATATATATATATATATATATATATATATATATATATATATATATAAAAGTGGACACTGAAGTCAACACTAAGTGACAACAGTCTGTTTCCTGCTTGAATACAATCTTCAGGACATGTATATTATTTTTGCACCATTGACCATCTTATATATATGGTTGAACCAAAACACAAGATTGTGTTCAAGCATGAAACAGACTGTTGCTCCTTGGTGTTGACTTCAGTGTCCACTTTGATGTTTATATATACTCTATCTCTGATATTAATCACTTTTACCTGAAAATATAGCATACTGTCAAACTGTATTTTTTATTTTGAACAAACCTCAATGAGTCCATGGCCTAATATGTTTGTTTTAAAAAATATTTATTTTTCAACTCTATCTCTTTTGTCAGTGATCTTGACCAAATGCTTTTTTCATGAATCAAACATTATACAGTGAAAATTTTGCTAATGACTGCGTCTTATTAATTTGCTTATGTATATTAATCTCATTTGAATTTAGTTGGATTTGGAAATATTGAAAAGCAAAATTGGTTATCCGTCTTTGCACTTGCTCACAGAAACACTAGGTGCTGTCAGCAAAGATCAGTAACTAAAGAGCACAGGCTCTCATTTGATCACTGGTTAAGCTATATTGAATCTTTAGATATTTAGATGGGTGACTACTTAAAAAAACTGAGCACTGTAAGCTACTTAGTAAATAATGCACCAGAGTTAAGGATTGTTGAATTTGATTAATCGTTCAAAGAAATCTTAGTGGGATGATGAGCCATCTAAAACATTACATGGAGAAGGCTGTAGAATTGCTCAGCCAAAATTTGGTAACAACAAAAGCCAAAAAGATAAGATCAGTGACGTGAAAAACTCTTGGAAACCAAAACTATAGTTTGTTGTTTTATGGTAAGGGGACTGTAAGATGAAAAAGATGAGAGAAGAAAGAAAGATGTTTCTTTTTATTTATACAGTGTAACCCGGGTATAAGAGAGTTGTCGAGACCGGAGAAGAAGTCTCTTATATCCGTGTTTCTCTTATATCCGGGTTTGGTCTATTTTGTTTAGGTAAGTATGGCTTGAATTTGGGACCAGAGAAAATCTCTCTTATATTCTGGTTTCTCTTATATCAGGGTCTCTTTTATCCGGGTTACACTGTATAAGACATACAAGGTGGGGAAAATAAAACTAACAAAATGGCTGTGACCTTTGATGTTCACTTATTATACCTAAATAAGCCTATTAGCACAAAAGGATATTAATAAAACTGATAGTTAATATCAAAGCAAACTGACTCAGTGCAGCTTCTATTATTTTCAATTACAGCCCCAACATGACCTCAAAAAGCTGAACATTGAAAACTTTCTCTGCTCTCAAGATAGCAATGTTGGCTGCTGTTGATTTTCTTTTTTCATTATCAACACGTCTTGATTAGTGATGATGATGCAAGCCATGTCTTTTGATTGCTTCACAGAAAAAGGAAAAAAGTATTTTCTTTCCATTTTTTTTCCGTTTGAAAATAAAAATCTTTTATATTTTTTTTTATATTTGTGTCTTTAACTCTTGTTTTGCTCCATAACCCTGAACTAATGATTAGATGATGGAGATATATTGATTAAAAGCACACACACACAGATATGTATGCATACATATATATATATATATATATATATATATATATATATATATATATATATGACACTTCTAATGCTATAAACATGCTTTTCTCTTATTTATTAATCTAATATCGATCTCTAACAAAGATGTTTCAGTGAGCTATGTTTATGTTTAAAAATTCTGATGTGAATCCAGGCACACACATATTCATACATATACAGATTTTTGTATCATATATATGTGTGTGTGTGCATGCATGAACACCCTGACACTAACATTAATGCATACATATATGATACAAAGAACTCATCATAAAATATCTACTTATTGATCTGATAGCAATTCTTAACACACATTTTCAAATTTTTAAATTTCTTACATTTCAAAATTAACACATACCATCTTAGTCATAAATAATTTCTGTTTCTTGAAACCAGTTTGAATATTTTTAAGAAGGAAATTATGACTTAAGCATATATATATATATATATATATATATATATATATATATATATTTATTCAAAAATTATAACATAGATATGTTACAATTTTCGAATAAATAATTATATTTGCTCTACTCTGTATTGAGCACTATTTTAAGAATAGTATTTGTTGGTTAGTGGAATTTATTCCATATACACCAATCCTTTACTTGGATATATTGATAGATGGATTCCTTTCCTATGGTTTATCAAACCTTTGTAGTTTATTTAAAGCCACAAAATATTTTTTGATTCTAAGCTTTTTTTTTTTAGATAATAATTGTTTAGTGATACAAATCTTACTGATTAACCAATAGTTGTGAAGAGGTGAATTCATACCTTTCCCAAGTGTATTTGCATATAACATAAGTGAATTTTAAAAATCTAATGGGAATTGGAATTCTGCTCTCGGATTAACAATTCATTACACCACCTGAATGTCCAAGCTTACATCACTTGGTATTCCTAAGTGGTCACCCAACTAGGTACTGACCAGGCTTGACATTGCTTAACTTTTATCTTTGGTAATTGTACGGAAACAAGTGTTTCAACATGATGTGGCTATATATATATATATATATATATATATATATATATATATATATATATATGAAGAAATATAGTCTTAAGGTGTGCTATATTTATGGGATAAAGTGCTCAATATCAGAGATAGAGCATGTGTAAAAATAAAAGTGAACATAGAAGTCAACACTTAGAGGCGACAGTCTGTTTCATGCTATATGCAATCGTCAGGCCACGTGTGCTGTTATTTTTCTCGGCTATTTATATATATACGGGTCAGTGGTGCATTATGGGAAGTCTATTATGGCGGTTGTTTTACCGGAAGTCGTTTATTTATTTGGGTTAAATTATTTTGCTTGTTTTTATTTTTTGCTTCTTATTTTATTTATTTTTTTATTTTTTTTTTTTATTTTTATTTTATTTTATTTTTTTTTTATCAATGTTTTTATTAACGTAGTAAAAATTTGTTTATGTCACTTATTTAATAGTTTTGTTTTGGTTTGAGAATTTAATTAAAGCTATTTATTCGATTTTGGGGTTGATTGTTGTAGTTTGTTCTAACTATTATTTTGGCAGGAACAGTTTTTAATTTGTGTTTATTTGGGTCGATTATTTTTATATGTTTTTTCTAACAGTAACTTTATTGGGATTGGTTTGTTTATTTATTTACTTGGATGGATTTAGGTTAATTTATTTTACTTGTATATTTTCTCTATAACATAGTATTTATTTATTTATTATTATTATTATTATTATTATTTTTTTTTTATCGTTATATAACAGTTATAGGTATTTTTTCGTCTGAATTTTTGGTTCGATTTTTTAGTCTAACTAATATTTTGGTCATAATGGTTTGCTAATTTGTTTATTATTTACTTTATTTATTTGGGTTTGTTTTTTTTTGTTATTATTATTATTATTTTTTGTCTATTCTAACAGATGTGATTTGATAATTTGTTTGGATTAATTAATTTAGCTTATTTTATTGTTATTTTGTTTATTTGTTTATTTATTTGTTTTTATTTTGTTTTTTCGTTTTCAATTTTTTAAGTAACGTAGTAAAAAATTGTTTTCATGTCTGCATTTTGAGATGAACTCGGATCTTTTATTTAATAATTTATTTTGGTCTGGGAAAGTAATGATAGCTATTTTTTCCTCCAAGCAAAGTTTGCAAGTTTTTGATTGATTGTTGAAGGCTGATGATCTTTTCCTTATTTTCCAAGATATGTTTGAGAATGCCCCAAAGATGTTCTACTGGGTTCAAGTCTGGAGACATGCTTGGCCAGTCCATCACCTTTACCCTCAGCCTCTTCAGTAAAGCAGTGGTTGTCTTGGATGTGTGTTTGGGATCATTGTCATGCTGAAACTTAGAGGCAGATGATAACCATGTGAAGAATGATTTGAAATAGACAATACCTAAGTTGAGGTAATTTTTGTCTTTTTTGCTGTAATATATATATATATATATATATATATATATATATATTTGTAGAGCGTAGTAGAGGGGGTTTTCTAACAAACATCTATCGCAAACCAACCTTTACGTGTCTCTATTTGAATTGGCGCTCATTTGCTCCTGCATCAAGGAAAATTAATCTTGTTAAAACCTTGGTGTACAGAGCGCTTAAAATTTGTTCTCCTATTAAATTGGACCGTGAACTCGAGAACATTAGGGAGATTTTCCTCAGTAATGGCTATCCGGAGGCCGTCATTGACTTTATTATTAGTAAGAAGACTAAGGAATTTCATTCCCCTAATGTCCAGGGGCCTTCTAAATGTCCGGTGTATTTGAAGATTCCCTGGGTTGGGGATAGGGGTCAAGGCTTAATTAAGCAGGTTAGCAAGTCGGTTTCCGGTTGTTTCCCATCAGTTGCTTTACGTAGCATTTTTCAAACTAGGTCTGTGTTTCCGTCGTTTCGCAAGGATGTATTGCCCTACATCAAATTGAGTAATTTAGTATATGAGTTTAATTGCCAGTGTGCTGCTGGTTATGTAGGGCGTACAACCTTGCATTTGGAAACCAGAATCAATTAGCATGTACCTTCAAAAATACGACTTGGTAAGATAGATAAAATATGCTATCTCCCCCCCATGAATATGGAATCGGCTATTGCTCAACACTTAGTTGAGAATATAGCCTGCGCCAAGTCGTACAAAAAAGAGTGGTTTAAAATTATTCATACAGCCGATTCCAACAATCATTTGAAGATTTTGGAATCGGTCTGCATAGGATTAAGGAAACCTCTCTGCCGGCAGAAGGAATTTGTAAAGTCTCTTAATCTGTTTGGGGATACTTTATTTTAACTGTCCCTCGCTTATTTATTTACACGTTATTTCCCCTCCCCTTGTTACAAGTATATACACTTGTTTGTTATTTTAACGTGTTCCCCCTTTTTGCTCTTTATTGTCGTTACTATTCTTTTGTTAATTAATTATCCAACGATTGTCTCCTGACGAGATGTTGGTTGAAAGGGCCTTAGAGACTTTTAAAATTAAAATCAATACATTCCTTGTTTTTAAAATTATATATAAATTTTTTACCTCTAAACATTTGTTATATATATATATATATATATATATATATATATATATATATATATATTTGTTTGAATAAAAACAGATCACTTTAAGGTTCCATGTAATAAGTTATTTCACCACAACTCTTTTAAAGGGCTCTGGATCATCAGACTTTACTTCCAAAGGTTGAAATGAAAAAAGAAAAATGAAAAAAGAAAAGAAACTTACACATTTTTGATGGACCACACCAAGTGTCAATATACCATTTAAAGTAATGCGAAATAACAGCATCTAAGAAATTGAGTGAATCCTGATCTCAAGGACATGATTTATTATTTTATTGTTAACTGTATCTTCCCCCTTTAAGTCGCTCTTCTCCTTCACCCCTTACCCATCTATATCTAGATAGCATACGGTAAGTTAAGCGGCATCTAGCTTAGACAGAGTGGGGTTAAGGATAAGGAATTGAAAATGGTACATCTTACTCCCTCATATCTTCTCTCCCACCTCACTTCCTCACTTCGTTAATTTTACATATGCTTGGTGCGGTCCGTCAAAAATGTGTAAGTTTCTTTTTTCATTTTTCATTTCAACTTTTGGAAGTAAAGTCTGATGATCCAGAGCCCTTTAAAAGGGTTGTGGTGAAATAACTTATTACATGGAACCTTAAAGTGATATGTTTTTATTCAAACAAATATATATATATATATATATATATATATATATTACAGCAAAAAAGACAAAAATTACCTAAACTTAGGTGTTGTCTATTTCAAATCATTCTTCACATGGTTATCATCTGCCTCTAAGTGCTTGTCTCAGAGTGTCGTTCTAAATTTATTTTCAAAGTCAGTCTTCCTCTAGTCGTCACCTTGTTAATGAGAATGTGTTTGTGTTAGCGATTGGTGGGGGCCTAAGGTATCTTATCCTGGGGGAAGCAGTCTGGGTTTGGAGTTTATTTATGGCCAGCATTTTTGTTTGTAGTTTAATATCAGCTTGTACAATGTGGTGTTTATATGGTTTTAATGTATGCTATATTTATTGTTATGGGTAAATGTGCTCAGTATCAGAGATAAAACGTATGTAAATATAAAAGTAGACATTGAAGTCAACACCGAGTCATGACAGTCTGTTTCATGCTTAAAAGCAATCTTCAAGTGATGTGTGTTATGTTTTGGCTCAACTGTTCAATTAATACATGGCCTGAAGAGTGCATGTAAGCATGAAACAGACTGTTGTGACTGGGTGTTGACCTCAATGTCCACTTATATATATATATACGTATGTGTGTGTTTATATGTATATGTCTGTATACATATATATATATGTGTGTGTGTGTGTATTTGTGTGTGTTTTTAGATATATATGTGTATATATATAAAGTTATGTGAATATGGGTCTGTATATAAATGTGTATTTGTATATATACATATATATCTATAAGTGCATGTATATGTGTATATGTATACATATAATTGTGCATGTAGATGTCTATGTAAATGTGTATATCTATATGTAAATGTGTGTATGTATATATGTATATGATAAAAATATTGTTTTAAGGTATGCTGTATTTATGGGTAAAAGTGTTCAGTATCAGAGATAGCACATGTGTAATTATAAAAGTGGACACTGAAGTCAACACCAAGTGGTGACTGTTTCATGCTTGAACACAACCTTCAGGTCATATATATATATATATGTATATATAAAAAGAAAGAACAGTAAGATATATAATCCAGTGTTCTTATAGATATTTTTATTTTTACAAAATAGTGCTCAACGTAAATTTACAGAGTATTAATATTATAAATTAATTGATTTAAAATATGGTTTTTCCGCTACACAGTTCTAACCATGTTTCAAAAATGGAAGCTAAAAGTTTCGAATTTAATTTTGTAATTAAAGACATTAGTTCCATTTCATCCTCAAGAAAATTTTGGAGTAACTTATTACTGGGTTTTAAAAGCACAGCAAAAATCTTAATTCTTATATATATATATATATATATATATATATATATATATATATATATGTCCAGGTAAGATGAGAACAAATTGTGTACAATTCTAATGTTTGTAACATTTAATTTAAAAGAGGACTCAATACAGATTAGAGCTAAATATTATTTATGTTAGCTTTTTAAAACAAAAACATATTTGAAATTGCTACAAGCACAGACACACACACATACATACATACATACATACATACATATATATATATATATATATATATA
The DNA here is from genome assembly GCA_963932145.1 of Acanthosepion lycidas. Lineage (NCBI taxonomy): Eukaryota > Metazoa > Mollusca > Cephalopoda > Sepiida > Sepiidae > Acanthosepion > Acanthosepion lycidas. The sequence continues at coordinate 37,326,255 of OZ010583.1, read as the reverse complement.
TATATATATATATATATATATATATAAAGAAATATAGTTTTAAGGTGTGCTATATTTATGGGATAAGATAATCAATATCAGATGGGCTCTCTGATTTTGTTCAGACGTTTGTCAACCTTACTTGATTGGCAAAGCCTGTTCATGGTCAAGATGGTTAAAGCACATCAGATCTAACAATGGTTCCCTCTTTCCAGGGAGATCTAGCTTGTATCCACCTGAATAGTGAATATTTTCTTTGATAAACATGTACACTGAAGCCAACTCCCAACAACAACAGTCAGTTTCATACTTTCAGGCTTTATGATTGTGTCCAGCATGAAACAGCCTGTCGCCTCTGAGTGTTGACTTCAATGTTCACTTTTATATTTATATATGCTCTATCTCTGATATTGAGCAATTTATCCCATAAATATAGTATACTTTAAAACTATATTTCTTTATTTATATATATATATATATATATATATATATATATATAATTATTTATTTAAAAATAATTATATTTATGCTCTACTTTCGTATCGAGCACTATTTTTAAAAATAATTACAAAAATACTAAGGAACTTTGGATTATTTACCAAACCAGTTTCTTTCCTATTTTCCACAATATTTTCACATATATATATATATATATATATATATATATATATATATATATATATATATATATATATATATATATAAAATGATGTCATCATTCGTTTGAAAATAGGCACCCCGATCCTACCTTGACTTAACCTCTTTTCGAAAGTAACTAATATGTGGATACAATAGTTGTCAGTGAAAATGTAAACCCTACCACCCCTTATTAAAATGATTGGTTTTCTCCGTTTCCATAGAAATTAATATTATGAAAGTATATGCTTACAAAGCTCCATAAATTTCAAAATTTGTCATTCCAAAATTTGCTTGAGGATGAAACAGAACTAGGTACTTTAATTTAATTTCTATTTAGCTTCTGTTTTGAAACATGACAACCCTTATGTAGTGATGGAATCATATTTAAAAAAAATAATTATAATATATATATGTCAATCAGGATGGGAAACCTCTATGTCATGTTTTGCTAATGGGCTGGTGTCTTCAGAAAAAAGTATTTTATTTTGCCAGAGCAAACTCTACATTCATGAGAAAAACATGATTAATTTTTTATTTTCTTCTACAATGCGTATATCTCCTACATTATTTCAGTATGAATTTAGTAAGAACACATCATAAATTTTGCTAGTTGTGTCTCAAATTAATCGTCAGTGATTTATACTTGAAATCAGTTAAAATATAATTTATATAGTTGAAATAAAAGTCAAATCAAGTTCAAATGCTTAACGTAAATAACATTTTGTCTCGCTAATGACAATTTGGTTCTTGTGAACAATATTCTGTTTTTTGGTGACGTTGGTTCATTACTAAAACAAGTTGAAGTCAATGTTTTTCCAATTTGTCTTATATATTTATGATATATACACATATATTTGTATATGTACGTAAGATACTTGTTTGTGACTCTAATCCACATTACCTACCAATATGTTTGTATATGTTATTTTCAATGTTTCTGTGGCATAATTTCCTATTTTAAGAAAAATTGGTGGTGTCTATATGTTGTTTATTTTTTCTTTTCATATTTTGCTGATTTCTTTACATTAACATTTCTTTACACTTTAACCTATCCAGCTATGGGTCTGCTTATCAAAAATTAGCAAGTATATAATATCAGTTATAGTATATAATATATATATGTATATATATATATATATATATATATATATATATATATATATAGTGTGTGTTTGCGTGTGTGTAATAATTTCAGACAATATAAATAAAGACAAGGAAAACTTATCTTAGCTGACATGTTTCATTCTCTGATGGAATTTATCAAGGCAAGGATCTTATTTTGTAGCAAGTATTTATATACAAGAGCAAAAATATTATTGACTTTTCAAAATTTTTAAAAATTTAGGAATGAAAACCATGATACATGACTACAAAAAGAAAATTGTAAAAGAAAATTAAATCCATATACCTTATGTTATTCAAAATATATAACATGTAAATTAATCCCAAACTAAAAAAAATAAATAAATACTAATTTGCATAAAAGGAACCCCCCCCCAAAAAAAATTACTTATTCACTTTTATTATTATAAAGTTTGTGGGACCAGAGCCTACTTATTCATGACTATTAATCTACCAAAATAAGACAGGCTCCATGCATAACTTCCATTATATTATTGTATCACTCTTAGTCCTCCATAGCTGACCTTTTGGCTCACCTAATGAATATTTATGAGCATTCCTAAACTTAAAAATTAAAAAAAAAACAATAATATTTTTGCTCTTGTATATAATTACTTGTTACAAAATAAAATACTTGCATTTGCCTTGATAAAGTCCCTCAGAGGATGAAATGTGCCAGCTAAGATAAGTTTTCCTTCTGGTTTATATATATATATATATATAAATATATATATATATATATATATATATATATATATATGTGGACACTGAGGTCAACACCCAGTGGTGATAGTCTGTTTTAGGCTTTAACACAATCTTAGGCCTAAAAATTGCATTTAAGAATGAAACAAACATTAGCCAGTCAGTATTGACCTCAGTGCCCACTTTTATATTTATATATGCTCTGTTCCTGATATTGAGCACTTTTACCCATAATTATAGCACAGATTGAATAATGAAAGATCTATTTATCAAAATTCAAAAAAGATATTAAAAGGGATGTAGATTTTATAACCAATTTCACAAAGCTTCACGAATGTTGAATATGCATACTACCAGTGGCACAACACACATCAAGTCAGTAGTCCAGCTCCTGTCAAACACACTGTAGCATGTCTTGCATAACATTCTCCAGCACATCAGTGTGGACTTATTTCAATGATAATCTACCAGGAAGATAGATCAGACAGTGATAATGATAATGTGCTGTTGAAATGGCCATGTTCATCTGACTTGAAAACTTGTGATTTTTTTCAATGGGGCTTTGTGAAAGGACATGTTGGGCTGGTGTCTTTAGAAAAAAGTATTTTATTTTGCCAGAGCAAACTCTACATTCATGAGAAAAACATGATTAATTTTTTATTTTCTTCTACAATGTGTATATCTCCTACATTATTTCAGTATGAATTTAGTAAGAACACATCATAAATTTTCCTACAAGCCTAGAGGAACTTAAGCAGAGAATCAGTGAGGCATTGGAGAATGTTACAGAAAACATGCTACAGCATGTTTGGTAGGAGCTGGACTACTGACTTGACATGTGTCATGTACCAGGTGGTGCACATATTGAACATTTGTGAAGCTTTGTGAAATCTGTTATAAAATAGACATCCATTTGAATATCTTATTTGAATTTTGAGAAATAAATCATTTATTATTCAACATGAAGTCTATGTAATTTTGTTGTCCTGAGACATATACTTACTCAGATATTCACATTTTAAATTATGTTATTTTTGGGGGGACACCCTGTATATGTGTCTGTGTGTGAAAAAGAAAAAAAAAACAACACTATAGAAAAACAGATTACAAGTACAATAATCTATAAAGCAGATTATATATACATGAATCATACACAACTGCATTTTTGGAAAATACAAAAGAAATGCAAGAGATTTTGGTAAGTATAATATTCAATAAAGTGTTAAAAAATTAGCTAGATGTTTTCACCCACCACCATTTCTACAAAAGGTCTCAGCTGAATGATGTATGCATGATGTCATATGTAAAGAGATTGTGTAGCTATGGTGTATAGAAAGGAATGTGGAAATACTCCTGACATGTACTTACAATCTAAAATTATTTCTGGCTTTAAATAACCTGCAAAGGGTTGATAAACAGTAGAAAATAAATGAATAAATCAAATTGTATGTAAAGTGTAAAATCCTATTGATGACCTTAAGAGACTTAAGTTAGAGAAGAGTTCCTTACCAATGGCATATGAAGGGTATATCCATTTAGTCTGAGTGAATAACGCTAACTGAAGTTATGTCTCATAGTAAGATTATGTGTTACTTTCATCAAATCTGTCTTCATATTGTGCATATTTGATTTAGCTGAGAATACCAGATGCTGTAAGCTCGGATATGCTGGTGTAATGGATAATGACTTGGAATTTTTAAGCAGAGAGCCAAGTTTCAATTCCAGTTGAGTTCATTATATTCACTTATGAGCAAAAATCTTTGGGAATGGTATGAACCTACCTTTTCTCTTTTACTTTATGGGTTAATTATTAAGAGTTGTGTCGCTAAAATCACTATTATCTCCTCCCCCATCCACCAAATTCTAAAAATCTTAAAATATTTTCTGGCTTTAAATAACCTGCAAAAGGGTTGATAAACCTTAGAAAACAGATTGATCCATCGATCAATGTTTGCATGCGAGATTTTGAAAGCATTTTAACTGGTTATTTTTATTCACTTATCTTGCTTTTGTCTTGACAATGTTCATTCCAGTTTGTTCACTAAATCTTTTCAGTTGTACTTTTCCAGGTGGAAAAAATTAATTTCTTTTTAATTTTTAGTGTTTCTTCTTTACATTAATTACTTATGCTTGCCATTTTGTAATCTGGTTGCTTTTTTTATTTGTTTTTATTTCTTGTAGTTGTTTTTGTATTCATGAGCTTTCCTTTTTTATTCATTTCTTGTGATTGCCTTTTGTATTACATTTGGTTGTTTTTTTGTATTAATTACTTGTGGTTGCTTTTTGTATTGATTTTTCATTGAAGTTTGTATCAAGTGGTTGCCTTTTGTATTAGGTTGATGCAGTTGCCTTTCATATTACTTTCTTCTGTTAGCCTTTTGTATTTTTTTTATGGTTAGCTTTTGCACTGCATTCTTTTCGTTGCTTTTGGATCAATTTCTTGTAGTTGCCCTTTCTATTACATTTTGGCTACCTTTTGTATTACTTTCTCCAGTTTTCTTTTCATATTAATTTCTTCTTGTTGCCTTTTGTATTAAGTGTTTCTGGTTGCCTTTTGTATTAGATTTTGTGTTTGACTTTTATTATTACTTTTTGTTGCCTTATCTATTGCGATTGCCTTAATTTTTTCAGAGTACCTTTTCTATTACTTTCTACTTCATGCTTTTTGTATTTATTGTGACTGCATTTTGTATTTTTCTTGTTTGTTTTGTGTATTTCTTCTGGTTGCTTTTTCTATTTTGATTGCTTTTTAATTGCTTATTACTGTCTTCAGGTTGTTTTTGTATTACATTCTTTGGATTTCCTTTTATATTTCTTGTTGCCTTTTGAATTACTTTTTTTGTGATTGCTTTTTGCCTTATTTTCTTCTGGTTGTTGTTTGTATTTTTGTGCTTGCCTTTTGTATTATTAACTGGTAATTGCCTTGTGTATTGTGATTGCTTTTCACATTACCTTCTTGTCATTGCCTTTTGTTATACATTCTTTGGGTTGCCTTTTGTATTAATTTCTTTTGGTTGCCTTTTGTATTAATTTCTAATGGTTGTCTTTTTTATTACTATCTTGTGGTTGGCTATTTTGTATGTGATTTCCTTTTGTATTTCTTATATATATTATATATCTTGTTGTATTTTCTTGTTGTTGCTTTTTTTTATTACTTTCTTGAAGTTGCCTGTATGCATTTTTTTTATTTTTATATAATTTACTTCTTTTTAAAATAATTCTTACTCTTTTCAAAAATAGTTTTGCTACTTTAAAAACATTTTTTAACCTTTTTCTTTCCATTATTTCTACCATACATTTTTTATTTTGAAAAAAAAAAAAATGTTTATTATAATTGGCATTACCATTCTTTCCATACTTATGCTAAACATTTATTGATTTCTTCTGAAAATTCTTAGCATGAAGACAACAAAATTACTACTACTGATTTTATCAAATGTGTTTATTAACTGTATTGTTTGTGATCTTGAGAAGTATCATGAACATTGCAAAAATTGTGTTTAGTTAATTGAACTTGCTATGAGATCTTTCACTTTCCATGTGGATTGTACACCTGAAGATTGTCGAAGATTGAATCGGCTGAATGGTAATGGTAATATTAACTATTTCCTTATAAGGAAACATTCAACATTCATTGGCCAAACAGCCAGTACTGTTGTTGGTTGAAATTTATAAATTTGCTCTCTTAAAACAGTTGGAAGGATTTGAATTCTTGTTATTGTTGAATTTTTTTCTTATTCATTCATTTATGTATATTTATTTTTTAATGTAATTATCATTTCATTTTAATCTGATAAATTATTTATGTATTTATTTATTTTAAATAATAGAAGGTCATAAGGTTGCCATGTTGTTTCAATTTAAAAAGAATTTTTGATTATGTATGTTGACTTGGGAAAGGAGTATTTTGACCATAACTTCAATCTCAAGAATGTTACACTTATTAAAAGAGAAAATAACTTACTGAGATAGAAAGTTGTTGGTTGAAATTTATAAATTTGTTCTCTTGAAAAAGTTGGAAGGATTCTTGCCAAAATGTTAACTTATACTCTGGATTTTTTCAAATATTTTGTTTCTTAAAGAAAATACTCCTTTTCTGAAATAAAATTTCCATAAATAATTTATGAAATTAAAATAAAATGATAAATAATAATTACTTTAAAGAAAATAAATATGATATAAACTAATAAGTGAATAAAAGGACAATAACAACATTTACTCACTTGCATTTATTAGCCATTAAATTATTTCATTAAGTGTCCTCCATAGTTTACCTTTACTTACAGTTAGATTTAAGAATATTTTAAAATATACTTAAATTTAAAATTCGACAAAACTTGATGAAATTTTTCCTGCACTTCTGTTTATAATTACTTGCTACAAAATAAAAATCCTTTCATTTGCCTTGATAAAGTCCATCAGAGGACGAAATGCATCGGATAAGATAAGTTTTCCTTTTGTCTTTATTCATATTGTCTTTTCACAGATATATTTTATTTATATCAAAATCTTCACACAGACATACATATCATCATCAGTCCCATGACTATGTGTGGTCATAGGGTTGTTATAGCCTGTCAAGCTATAACAACACTATAAGTAAACCTGTCAGGACCATCCCCATTACAAGTAAATGTTTTAGATAGCTTGTGTCAGGTGCATTAAAAATATATATTGCTTGAAGCTGTAATTGTAGATTTAATACAATATTTAAGAAGAGTTAAACAACAAATCAAAGACATATTAATATCAAACGTCACACACACACACACATATATATATATTAATATATTTTCTGTTTATAGGCTATTTTTATAGATACACTTTTATGTAAATGGTCTGTTTATAATAAACAGTATTAATTACATTTTCAGATTGGTAAATGTAATTAATACTGCTTATTATAAACAGAGTAGTTACTTAAATAACTGTATCTATAAAAATAATGTATAAACAGAAAATATATTAAAATAATTGTCGGACTTAGTCTATTTCATAATATATATATATATATATATATATATATATATATATATATATACATATATAAAAGACAAACAGACCACTTTAAGGTACCATTATAATCAAGAGAGAGAAAGAGAGTGTTTTATGTTTTAATATTGTTCGGTTGACAGTCTCTGTTTTAATATTGTTCGGTTGACAGTCTCTGTTTTGCACTGATGGTGATTGAAACTGTAAGAGATTAGAAGGTCAGGGTTCTCTTCAAGGAGTTAAGCAACAAATCAAAGGACATATTAATGTCAAACTTCACAGACACACACACAACACACACACACATATATATATATATATATAAGGTTGGTGCAAAAATAATGTCGTTTTCTCACATACGTTACTATGTGAGAAAACGACATTATTTTTGCACCAACCTAATATATACAGAGAGAGAGAGTGTGTGTGTGTGTGTGTTTTATGCTTTCATGTTCCATTGACTATCTCTGTTTCTCAGTTATGGTCATTGAAACTGTAGGAGATTAGAAGGTCAGGGTTCTCTCCAAGTAATCTTTTTATCTATTCCATAGAAATGTGGGTAGTTCTAATAGGATGACATGATATTTATCTTCTGGAATCTTTGGACATAAAATAAACTGACTCAAGGGGGGGTATAAAGTATAATATTATGATTTTTATTTTTTTTGCTTTCATCATCATCATCATCCTTCAATGTCCCTATGGTTGGTCAGAACACAGTTCTTTTGGTAGCTGATACAAAATGTGGGATGCCAACTCTACATCCAGGTGTTTTTGTTGAGATACCATCTCTAGAAAGACTGCCACACAAGGCTAAACACTTCTTTCAAGCTATGAAGTGAATTATTCTGCACCAGACACCAACTTGGAATTTGAATTTTTGCTTTAGCTTGAGTCCTTTGATATTCATTGAAGCAAAATATCTGTTTATAAGGTGGATATTGGCAGTAGTCTGGAGAAAATTTGTTTGGGCTTGGTAGTGTATAGTTTTGAAGTTAAACCATACTAGTGGTAGTAGTCATCTTAGATATAGGTCAGTGTCAATCTACAAGGGCATAAAATATCATTATCAAATAACATCTTAACTATTTTATGTGTCATGCATGGCTGATTTCTCTAGTGGTAGTATCTTTTGTTCCATCTTTTGTCATCCTCTCCTCGTCTAACTCAAAGGTGTGAATTTATATCCCTTAGAGACTCTGGTATGAAACTTGATTTCAGCTAGCATCAAAAGTCTCTTGTGTTAATTTTTGCTAGCTCCATACCCAACTGGTTTCAATTCAGAGTTATCCTTCTTTTAGACTAGTTGATAACTAAGACTTTGATAGCCCACTTTACACTATTATTATATTAGAGCCCATTTTACACTATTATATTAGAGCCCACTTTACACTGTTATATTCTTCGATTGTTCCTATCTTCAAGAACTCTGGCGACCCCTCTGACCCTTCTAACTACCATCCTATCAGTCTCCTACCCCTCTTCGGCAAAGTCTTCGAAGCCCTAATCAATACTGAGGTGGTTAACCACCTCACATCCCATGATCTACTTTTAGACAAGCAATATGGCTTCCACTTTGCCTGATCTACAGCTGATGTGCTTACAGCCATCACTGAAACTGTCTACCGAGCTCTTCAAAATAACGGGGAAGCTCGTGCCGTGGCACTAGACATCTCCAAAGCATTTGATAGGGTTTGGCATGCCGGCCTTCTTCACAACCTCCAGGGTTATGGCATTACTGGTCGATTGTTTGACCTAATACAATCATTTCTGTCAAACCGTGAATTGAAGGTCATTCTCAACGGATTCTCCTCCAGTTCCTATCCCACGAATGCAGGTGTTCCTCAAGGCTCCATTCTAGGCCCCACTCTATTCTTTATCTACATAAATGACCTCCCTGACGCCATAAATTCCCAAGTTGGCATCTACGCAGATGACACCACAATTTATTCCTGCCTTAAAAACAAATCTAGTGTCACTGACAAAACTAACCTGGCCGTGTGTCTTGAAAAGGACCTCCAATCAGTTGTGAACTGGGACAGGAATTGGCTGGTCAACTTTAATGCTTCAAAAACAAATCTGCTCTCTATTAATCACCACAGAGATCCTTCCTTGCCCTCCATTAGAATGCCTGACGCTCAACTTCTTGAGAGCAATTCTCTGCGGCTGCTCGGTCTCACGTTAACTGCTGACCTGAGATGGAACATATACATTGAGTCACTTGCCTCGTCCACTGCAAGGAAAGTTGGCTCCCTGTGCCACGGCAGGAAATTTTTCTCCCCAGAATCGATCCTCCAGATCTACAAATCAACAATTCGCCTTTGCATGGAGTATTGCTGCCATATATGGTCTGGTGCCCCTTCTGTTTGCTTCGGGGTTCTTGATAGGCTCCAGAGGCGGATATGCAATATAATTGGCCCTGCTCTGGCATCTCGTCTACAGTCACTTTCTCACAGACGCGCTGTCGCCTCTCTCTGTCTGTTCTACAAATACTTTCATGGTAATTTCTCCAAGGAGCTGCATTTGCTGTTCCCAGACTTCATGAGTTCAAGTGCCCTACGAGGCTGGCATCCTGCTCTCACCCCTTCAATGTCGAAACTCCTAAATGTAGCCGTCTCTTCTACTGTAATAGCGTCATGTCTCGCACCTCTCGTGTGTGGAACTCCCTTCCCTATTTCAGTTTCCCTGAGAGCTATAATCTCCAACTATTCAAATGTAATGTCAATCGACATCTCCAGTTGCCTTGATCTATCCACTACCCTTCTCCTCATACTCTCTTCTATCACTCCTATCTGATCTTGCTCTATATTTTCTGTAACCCCTTGCGTCCTAGTGGCTTCCCACCTTGCTTGGGGTGAAATGCTTAAAAAAATATATATATATATATTAGAGCCCATTTTACACTACAATTATATTAGAGCCCACTTTACAGTGCTACTATAACCATAGCTAGGAGGAGAAGAGATGTGTTTATGCTTTTTCCAAGAGTTATAGTACAAAGTGAATGGTTGGAATTTGAAATAGCTTTAATTATTCTATAATCATTGTTATACCTGCACATCTGCTAAACAATGTTATTTGCATATATTTTTAAATATTTATATTTAATTATTCTTTTCGCATTTTTAAAGATTTGAAGATGAGTGTCGGATGAAAACATGATGAGAGAAGTCAGCATTGATGTCAAATAATACATCTCCTTTAAAAAAAGGGAAAAACAATCGAATTACATTTATTGAAAGCAAATAGTGGAATTGACATAATGGGAGATAACTCTAACAAGAGTTATACCTCTTAGATACTCCCTGTTTATATTTCGAATTTAAAGCTGAAAAAGGTTTAAAACTTTATCGTAATTGAAATAAGACCACGTGAAAAAAAAAAAAAAAAACGGATTATTTTATTTGCAATGTTTTTTTTTTTTATGTTTTAATCTCAGACAGTTAAGTGAGGATTTCTTTTTGATGATTATTACTCATTCATACAATATGATTTTTAACATTTTTATGTATTGGGAATAGGAAATATAATGGGAACTGTAGAGCTTCCCTTTGCTCAAGAGCTCAACTTATCACTTTTTCATTATACATGGGGAAGGGAGCAGGACTAAAAGTTAAAACCATACTGCCTTATTTCTTGCATGATGGTAAATTTTTTGCAACATTTTTTAAGAAAATCGAATAAAAAATTCAAGTTTTTATTTAAGTTTTTATTTTATTTTTAAGTAGTATGAAAAACACAATTTTTTCACAGTTTTTCTGCTAATTTTTGTGTGAAGCCAATGTCACAGGAAAACTATCAAGCACTCTACATAAAACTTGTAACATGATCTATGGGTTGCATTAAGTGCAAAGAACACCAGCTCCATCCAGTAAAGATTGTTGACCTTGTTTTTTTTGCAAAAAAGTCACACCCACCTTCAGTTTTATCGATTTTTCTGCCAACCCCGGGTATTTTCCAAATTTGGTAGATTTGCAACATGTCTGTACAATTTCATTGAAATCAGACGAGAAAGGTGGACATGCATAAATAGCATACACACACACACACACGACATCTGTTTCATGGATATAGATATCTGTATTTATATGTAATACATATATATAATGAGGATATCTCAATAAGATTAATAAGTCTAGCTGAATTTTTATTTGTAATTTTCACTGTACAATGTGTAGCCTAGGTGACCAGCGTTCAACAGTCACCAGTTAAGTGCATTTACAAGGAAAGAGATTATCTTCTTTATAATTATGCTACAGATATATATATATATATATATATATATATATATATAATATCACTTGATAATTAGTAGAGATAATTCCAAGGAGGATATAAATCCAAAGAGAGCTCAATGTAAGAACAGAGCAAATGTTATTTAATTTTGAGTTCCTTTTATGTTTGTAGAGGTCGAAAATTTTGGTAGATTAGCAACATGTCTGTACAATTTCATTGAAATCAGCCGAGAAAGGTGGACATGCATAAATAGCATATACACACACACACACACACACACACGACATCTGTTTCATGGATATAGATATCTGTATTTATATGTAATACATGAGGATATCTCAATAAGATTAATAAGTCTAGCTGAATTTTTATTTGTAATTTTCACTGTACAATGTGTAGCCTAGGTGACCAGCGTTCAACAGTCACCGGTTAAGTGCATTTACAAGGAAAGAGATTATCTTCTTTATAATTATGCTACAGATATATATATATATATATATATATATATATATATAATATCACTTGATAATTAGTAGAGATAATTCCAAGGAGGATATAAATCCAAAGAGAGCTCAATGTAAGAACAGAGCAAATGTTATTTAATTTTGAGTTCCTTTTATGTTTGTAGAGGTCGAAAATTTTGGTAGATTAGCAACATGTCTGTACAATTTCATTGAAATCAGCCGAGAAAGGTGGACATGCATAAATAGCATATACACACACACACACACACACACACGACATCTGTTTCATGGATATAGATATCTGTATTTATATGTAATACATGAGGATATCTCAATAAGATTAATAAGTCTAGCTGAATTTTTATTTGTAATTTTCACTGTACAATGTGTAGCCTAGGTGACCAGCGTTCAACAGTCACCGGTTAAGTGCATTTACAAGGAAAGAGATTATCTTCTTTATAATTATGCTACAGATATATATATATATATATATATATATATATATATATATATATATATATATATATATAATATCACTTGATAATTAGTAGAGATAATTCCAAGGAGGATATAAATCCAAAGAGAGCTCAATGTAAGAACAGAGCAAATGTTATTTAATTTTGAGTTCCTTTTATGTTTGTAGAGGTCGAAAATTTTGGTAGATTAGCAACATGTCTGTACAATTTCATTGAAATCAGCCAAGAAAGGTGGACATGCATAGATAGCACACACACACACACACACACACACACATTTTATCGATAGAGATATATATCTGTGTTTATATATCTGTATTCAAATATACAGGAATCTCTCAATTAGTGTGGCTAATGTGTACATTAAAAGATATTTTTACTGAAACTTATTATTTGCTCAGTTTTGTATCCAAAATGTAAACAAAGCAATTTCTAAAGATTTAATGGATTTATTTTTAATCTGACATTTTTATTACTTCAAATGTTGTTATAGTGGACACTCGTATTTGAAGTAGACACCCCATTTTTACTTTAAACAGTGTGTATTATGTATGCACACATATGCAAATAGACACACATACCTGTATACATATTTATAATGAGGATATATCAATAAGATTAATGTCTAGCTGAATTTTTATTTGTAATTTTCACTGTACAATGTGTAGCCTAGGTGACCAATGTTCAACAGTCACCAGTTAAATGCATTAACAAGGAAAGAGATTATCTTCTTTATAATTATGCTACAGATATATATATATATATATATATATATATATATATATATATAATCGCTACTAATCATCAAGTGATATTTTATATATATGTATAATATCACTTGGTAATTAGTAGGGATAATTCCAAGGAGGATATAAATCCAAAGAGAACTCAATGTAAAAACAGAGAAAATGTTATCTAATTTTGAGTTTCTTTCATGTTTGTACAATGATCCAAGGTAGAAAATGCTTATTCATTCAAACTAGCTGAATAATATTCTAGATATTTGTTGTGGCCTTGTTAGGGCCAGAATTAAAGACACAAAAGGGGAACTGAATTGAACAAATATATTAACAGAAACAATAATACAAACATACAAATGAGAATGTTACAGCAAGAATGTTCGGTTGGACTGTCAGAGTTGACTGGTGGAAACTTCACCCTTCAAAAGGCAGTACCTGCTCCTATTTATAGCTGGTTGAGTTCATGCATGGGTAAATTACTATAACAATATCAAAACTAGAATGATTTTATATATAATTATTTATGTATAACATTTTTTTTATTTAAATCTCAGGCTGTTTCACCAATGTATTCATGCATTGGATATTGCTGTCATATCTGGTCTGGTGTTTCTGCTATGTATTTAGATATTCTTGATAAAATCCAAAGAACCTGCAATGTTATCAGTCCTGTCCTGGCATTTTGGCTCTTGTCACTTTCCCACCACCATAGCATAGCTTCTTTGTGCCTATTCTATAAATATTTTCATGGTAATTGTTCTGATGAACTTTCCACTTTTATTGGGGTTTCATTTTTAAATGTTCTTATTTTTATTTCCCATCCTCCACAGACAAATTGTGCATATGGAAATTAGTTAGGACTACATAGAGACTTTGTGGTATTATGGTGGCTGTAGTAAGAATGGAAAGTAAGAATGTGTTGTTTTGGTGTAAGGAATACTGTGTTATGTTTGGGTTGGTAATTATGGCTAGTTAGGTTTAAGATAATACAAACTGAAGTCCAGCCTCTCCCTTTCTCTCCTTTTGGCCTTGTGCCACATTTTTGTATTATTCAAAATAAATATTACTTTCCATTTTGTTACCTCAACTTTATGCATTTAAGTGGAGTACTATATTGGCAGTTAGGTCTCACCATTTTATAGTTGAAATGGCTAGATGTAACTGTAAGTTCTATACAATCAGTTTCTTCTCTCACATTTCTCTCTTGTGGAACTCTCTTCTGGCCACTTGCTTTCCTGTTAACTTTGATCTTCAAATATTTAAATGCAATATCAATTGTTATCTTCTGTTTTCTTAATTCTTGTTCTTTTATTGCTCTGTCTCCTCAATAATAGTTTTTCTTTTTCTCATATTATTTTACACTCAGTAACTCCTTTTGCATTAGTGGCTTCATTGCCTTGATTGGGGTGAAATTATATTTAAAAAAAGGAAAAACTGAATGAAGTTGTCTGGGTATTGTTTCTGATTTTAAATCTGAAAGGAAGTGCCTCTGAAAAATAAAAAGGTTTTACTGCTGCTACTAACGATACTAGTTAACCATTTTTAAAGAAAAATTAACCATCACAGGTGATATTGAAAGTAAGAAAAACAGGGGAAAGGAGTCGTCAACTGAGATAAATTTTCTCGCCAGAATCTATCTTATATTTTTATAAATCTACCATTTGTTTATGCATTGAATATTGCTGCACATTCTAATCTGGTGCTCTGCTATGTATTTAGAGATTCTTGATAAAAAATACAAAGAAGAATCTGCAATACTATTGGTCCAGATCTGGCATTTAGGTTTCACTCATTTTCCTGACATCGAAACGTAGCTTCATGTTGCCTTTTCTATAAATATTTTCATGGTAATTATTCTGATGAGCTTTCCTCTTTGGTATCCAGACTTTATGAATTTAAGCACAGTACTAGATTAATGGCAAGGTCTTTTTACAAATGAAATGGCTAAATGCAATTGTAAATTCTATGCTAAAAATTTCTTCTCATATTTCTCACTTGAGAAACTCTCCTATGTTTCTTGCTTTCTAGTCAATTTTGATCTTCAAATATTTTAATGTAATATCAATTGTTATCTTCTGTCTTCTTAATTCCTCTTCTTTTATTGATCTCTCTCTTTAATAATTTATTTTCTCATATTCTTTCACACTCAGTAACTCCTTGCATCTTAGTGTTTGTCTTGTTTGTGGGTGAAATGATTAAAAAATAGTTTATATCCTATTTAGTGGAGGCCTACTTTTAAATGATCTCTCTGTTTTGCATTTATTAATATTTTAGCTGCTTTTACAGTGTTTGTGATACTTTTTATAGTTAATATTAGTGAAATTTTTAAAGATTTTTATTAATGAAGTTTGTAGTTGCTTGTATCTTCTCATTTACTCCCTTATCCCAAAAGTTGAACATATGGAAATTCCATGGGTTCTGTCAATTAAAATTATCCATTACATTCTACTTTTCTCCCACCTTTTGCCTGTATCTTCTCATTCTTTTCCTTATCCCACAAATTAGATATATGCAAATGACAGAGTTGCAGACAACTTTTTGCTTTTACTCTTCTCTCAAACTTGGCTGGATCTTCTTATTCTCTTCCTTATCCTTTTCAATGTGAAAAAGCAGATATTCAAAAATATTTCCCAATACATCCTCTCTTGTGCCTTTCGTTTGCTCTCTCTACAATGACTTTTAACTTTAATCACTCTGTATGTGACTTCATTTGCTGTACAAAAAGTTTATTCTACTGTTGAAAGTAACTCTGATTTGTTTGAATTTCATAGTTGTGTTGGCATATCCTGCTATGGCAACAGAAAACAACTTTGAATGAAATTAACAATAAAGATACTGTAACTGAGAGGCATTGAAAAAGAATGCAGTGGGAAAGGAAGTAATATTAATAATGCAGTGTGCTAAAGGTTAATGTATCACAATTTTTGCACCTTTTGATTCCTACATTTCTTTTGCACATTGTCTCTTGATATACAGCCCAGTCTCTTTATATTTTCTTTCATCATCATCTTTCCTCACTCTCTCTACTTACCTGGGTATGACAATAAACTACATCCAGCAGCAAGGCCTCTGATCGGGAGGTTTTGAGGAGTGTAGAACTATCTCTTAATTGGTATGGTTCCCAGGTTCACCCTGATCCAGGGTGGTCACAACTGTTAGGGTGGTTGTACCTGTTAGGGACCAAGCTATAGGCAAATACAAAACTCCCAAACAAAAACAAAACACAATGAAGGCATAAAAATAAATAATTATAGTAAAAATACCAGCAATACATTTTCATAGTAAAAAGAATTACCAGAAATACATTTTCGTAAAAGAAATTACTAATGCTACCAAGAAAATTAAATTTCTGCATTAAATGACCCATAAGGAGTTGATATGCCACTAAACAATATCTATACTTCAATTGGAACATACATACAATCTATTACTAAAGAGGCTGAAAGAATGGCTCCAGTCTCCTTGTGCTATCACCTACATTTCTAATAGCCAGACCAGTCCTAAAAATGGAGTACTGATACCATATTAGGGCACAGTCGGCTTAGTCATCTCTTTCCAGTCTTGATAGAGTCCAAAAGTGTTTCCTTATCTTTGTGGGTGACAAATTATTTTCCACCCTACAACCCATTTCTCACAGACGAAACGTTGCAACTCTCTCACTGCTCTATTGCTACTTCCATGGAAAGTGCTCCCTAGAACTACATTCCTTAGTTCCACCAGTTCTAACCTTCACAGCTAAGATCTGGTATGCCATGCACATTGTAGTGAACCACCCTCATTACCTTTGTATTGTACTGGTGAGAAGTAAGTTTGACTCGAGCAGTTTTTTCCCATGAATTGCTGCTCTGCGGAACCATCTTCCAAGAGGATGTTTTTTGGATCACTATAAATTTAACCTGTTCAAGTTTAAGGTTAACCATTATCTTCCGCACATATTTCCATTAGCTGAGCCTCTTATTCTATAACCCTCTACCTCGAGTAACACCCGGGCCTTGTACAGGGTGAACTTAACTGCAATATATATATATATATATATATATATATATATATATATTTGAACTTTATTTCAATACTTCATGAGCTTCCGGTCCTTAGCTAGGATTAATTAATGAACATGTCATATTCGTTTATGATTTATTTCATCATGATTCTTCTGTTAAGCTTGGAGAGTAATTATACGTTCTTATGGCTCGACTTGAGATTTTTCTTATTAAAAAGTTGAATAGTTCTAACACATTCGGCATTATGGATAAAAAAATAGTGAATTTCATATAGTGTGTTTTTGAGATTTAGCAAGAACAAAAGAAATTCAGGCATTTGGACAATAAGCATAACATCACTCGATGATAGTCAGGATTATTGAGCCAATGTGATCGATCCTTTCCTTAGCTCTATAGTTTGTGCTATGCCAGGCCTACAAACAGTTTTGAATTCAGAATTACTTTCTACTAGACTGATTACCGCCAAAGGCTATAGAATCCAGTCTGTCTTGCTATTTACCCATAGCTGGTAGGGAGAAGAAGAGGATGCATACCTTTCCCAAAGGTATTAGTACATAAGTGAATGTAATGGATCTGACTGGAATTTGAACCTAGCTCTCTGATTGTTCAATTCAGAGCCACTATCTATTACTCCATCGTGCCCCTACATGCCTTCTGGTGTTTTTAATAAAAAGACCACAGAATGACATCAAAATCTGCAAAAATCTTTCATCCTTTAATAGTCAGTTGTGCTTAGTTTAATTTGCAACATATAAATGTAGATAGAAAAAAAGTAAATGCACATGAGATAGCAAGGGTCACAATGCACCACCTGGGGCCTCCAATCAGGCTTCGGCTCCTCAGTAGCAGGGTTCAGTAGTAGTACACACTGAATCTGCAGCAAGCCACAAAATTTCTTTACTTAGCAGGGTTAAAAAATTGAAGAGCATTGTCATGTTAACTTCACTGTAAAATAAATAAATAAATATATATATACATATATTGACATCCACAGACAGACTGTTTTGCTGTATCACAGCTCATCAGTGTGGCTAGAGGTCCAATTGTCTCTAGCTAGGATCGAAACCCGACTGAATTGGCATCAGTCAGGGATTCTACCACTAAGCTGTTAGTGCACGGCAGGGATGAAGGTGAATTTAAGCGTATTTATTTTTAGATAAACACACAGTGACTGAGAGAACTTGATTCAATTTACTGAAGAGTCATGCATTATTAGCTGTGATATATATATATATATATATATATGTATATTAGGTTGGTGCAAAAATAATGTCGTTTTTCTTTTGAAGTTGAACATCCAAAAACGACATTATTTTTGTACCAACCTAATATATATATATATATATATATATATATATATATATATATATGTATTTATTTTTTCTTTTCATCTGGTTTTCTTTTTCCTCTAGCTTTCTTACCTTCTACTTCTCCTTGACCACCCTTTTTTACCACCTTCTCTTATAATTTTATTGTCCTTTTTTGAGACTTATCGAATTGTTCCTAAAATCTGATTTTCTACTGAAATTTTTGTTTCTTCTTTCTTCTTTTAAATACACAGTCTAACAAACTAATAAGCAGACAAGGGTAAGTGACTCTGCACGCTAGTATGCACAAATCAATTGCGCTATCCGTGTACTCTCCTTCAAGAGTATGCTACCATTTTATTCATTTTCATAAAATGGCCTTCATATTTAAACAGTTATTCAGAGTCTGAAATGCATTTTTTATATTTCCCTTGTTAACACAACCATTTGGCCGAGTGATTCTTTGGCCTTCTTCAAGTGCACTCTATCAAAAGTGAAGAAATTATTTTTCCCATGCAGAGCAAACCAGAAGGTTTAACAGATAAATATATGACCTGCTAATAGGAATTCCTGTTTGGTTTAGTTTGGTTGTCTTTGTTTCTTCTTCTATGTGCCGTTTTCCTTCAGGATGTGGTTCTCCCCAACTTCCCATCCTTTGTAGCTTTTAATATGGTTTTCATCATCCCTGTCACACTTTGTTCTACCAACCATCTACACAATTTTGTTAAGTAGATTACTTGCTGTTTTCCTCTGTCCCTCTTACCTTCAGTATGTCCTCTGAGTGTCAAATTCTCCAAGTCCACTTTCCTCATCATGTGTCCTAGTTATTTCAACTCTCCTTCTGATTCTAAAGATAAGCATCCTTTTTGTTTCAATTACTCATTATCCTTCTGTAGAGCTACATCTCCATTACCAGAAGTCTCTTCTTCATTTGTGAGGAGAGTGCCCAGCAATCACTATAGGAAGACTGATGTTACATAACAGTTCAGTGCTTTTCGTTTCTGATGAAATTTTCCTGTTTCATAAGACTTTGTTTAGCTTTGAGAAGGCACCTTTTGCTGTTCTAATGTCCCACTGAATTTCAGTGTCACATTTTCTGTTCTCTGTTAAATCACTTCCCAGACATTTAGATTTTGATACTTGCTTGATTTTGGCATCTCCAATTCCTAGTTTGCCTCTTGGGTTAGGGTTTCTGTTGCTGGCAACTGTACTTTTTGTCTTCTTTCATTTTTGGTGTATAGTTCTTTTTTGTTTTGTCAACTTTTTTTTACTACTTTCTCTGGGAGTTCCAACTGTTTCCTTTCCATCCCTGCTATCACAGCAACACAGGACTGCTGCAAAGGTCTCATACCCTGTCCCTGAATCTATGATACAAGACCACCTGCAACTCTACTACATCTCAATTTTCATAAGGTAGCATTCACATAAAATACAATTTTTATTATAACCTAATTATGTACTGATATGTCTCGAAAAGAGATATATTTGTTCGAAGTAGCAAAGTGGTTTTTGACTACTGTAACTGAGTAGGACAACCTAGCAGGTAACTGTAATGGACTGGTCCTTGTCGTAGTGGTAGGCAATAGGTGTAGCCAGTAGATGTTGTCCCTGTACCACTACATCACTGTATTTATGGCTGACACCAGCCAATCATATTACTGTGAAGGGGAACCCAGGTGTATGCATATTCATTACATAACGTACAATAATTGATCATATGCAATATAGATAAAAAATTTAACTAGAAATATTGAAAATAAATACAATGTATCTAAATAGATATTAGAGATATGGCATAATACATCATTCTATCTTAAATAAATCAATAATGTTTTGTGGCAGTTTTTAACATCAATTTGAGATTTTTCTTGTTAAAAAGTTGAATTATTTTAACACATTCAACATTACAGATAAAAAATTACTGAATTTTATATAGTGTTTTTTCAAGGCTTTGCATAACCAAAACAAATTCACAGATTTGGGTAAGAAAAAAACTCCAGAAAATCCACAAAAATGTTCATCTTTAATAGTTGTACTTAGTTTAATTTGTAATGTATATAAATGTAGGTAGAACAAAGCAAATTTTGATAAGATAGTGAGGGTCACAAAGCACTACCTGGGGCCCCAGTCAGGGTTGCCCAAAGTAGCAGGGTTCAGGAGTAACCGACAATATTTCTTTGCTTAGCAGGGGAAAAAAAAATGAGGAGCATTTTCATGTAAGAGGAAAAAAAATTATGGAAATACCTGTTGTAAATGGGTTGATTGCAATGAAATTGCCTTTTGCTGAAAATAATCTGTGCTATTGAGTACATTCTATGACCATTTGTTTTTTGTTTTTGTTTGCCACCAGGGGACTTGCAAGAGAGATTCATTGGCTAAAGGCATCATTAGTTGTTAATTACATTTAAATGCTGAAGAAGATTTTGTTTCTGTCTGGGATGAGAATTCATCATCTTCTTCTATCTGCCATGCCCCTTCAGGACATTGGTGATCATAGCTCTCCACAATTTCTCAAGTAAAAGGATGGCAGAACAAGCTGTAGGAGAGATAACAAAAAGACAAATTTTATTAAGAGATACAAAAGACAGCAAATAAAAATAAACAAAAGAAATAGGAAAAATAGCATAATAGAAGTAATAGTTTTACAGATTTTTACAGCTATTTAGGGTGATGTGATTAAATATAGTGTAATGTTTTAAAAACATTATTCAGTATTATTATTGTTTAGGTAATAAGCATTATAACATAGCACAAATAGCTATATTGTGGAAAAAGGAATTTTCAACCATATAAGCATTTTTTACATATTTATAGTTACTTATTTAACTTTTATCAAAACAACATTCTAGTACATGTAGTTATGGATAATATTAGACATTAATTACTAATGTTTTTAATTAATAACTATTTGTGTTCAGTTGTTGACATTAACATCTATCTGCTGATGTGTTGAAATTTTGGAATAATGTATTAGGTTGGTGCAAAAATAATGACGCAATAATGTTGTTTTTTGACATATTTTTTAACGTCAAAAAACGACATTATTACGTCATTATTTTTGCACCAACCTAATAATAATAAAAATTTAAATTTCATCTCTCTGATAGATGTTGTGATCTGTAATACAATAAAATATAATAAAATATAAAATAATTTATGTAATAAAATATAAAATTACATATATATATATATATATATATATATATATATATATAATAATATAAAAATAGTAAAATATTAATAATTACTGTCTGAATTTCTGGGACGAGAAGTTATAATTTACACTATTTATATTTGGACTATTGTCTTCATCTTTGTTGTTGTTATTATAACATATCTGGTGTATATCAATTTGTGTAACCAACAAGGAATTCTGAACTGAACCCTTTATTTAATCTACAGGGGTAAACAGTTCTCATTCCACTGCTCATGTCTAGGGATATCGCATCTAGTTCTTATTTTTATCTTGTACTGTTCAGTTATTGCTTTCTCATTTCCACTGAGTGCAAATATGCACTGCCCAGCCCTGGAACTGAACTCACCAATTCACAAAACATTTACAGTCCACTATACTATTGTCCTGTAGAACAATTTACTGTAGTGAACTTGGAAACTTAAACCTAACCTATCTGCTGATTAGAGTTGTGACTGCTGCTGTTGCTGCTCATCATGTTTTAATTGCTGCTGCTGTGCTTGAAGACTTGCTGTCATTTGTCTTCCTTTCTTTATTAGTGGCTCCCATAATGTATTTATTTCTATACTAGGCTTACTAAGGCAGTCCTTGTAGCCTAGAATATGTGCTGATTCTTTCAGACATTTAACACTCCCGTGTTCTTCCTTGTTCAATATTTTCCCTTTATTCCGCAAGGGCTGATGACTACTGCTTTCCTGCCATATATGATCAGCTATGACTGATTTCATTGTCGCACATATCACTATAGCTTTTCGATGTTCCTCCAGCCTTACTTTTAGGGAGTGGCTTGTTTCATCTTTATATTCTCCATATAAATAGTGTAAATATTAATGATTAATATAATGAAATTTAGCATTTTTTAATATAATGATATAATATAATAGAATTAATATTTTTTAATCTATATATAAAATTCTGTGACTTCCGTTAGCCTGTCCATCTGTCACAACCTCTAAAATAGCCAAACATTGACTAGTTGGTTCTGTTAGGGTGAATAGCTTAGTACAATAAATTTTCATTGACTTTTTGGAAAAATTAAAAGTTTTTTATTTAACATACAAAATACTCCCACTATTTAAAAAAATGTTAATGATTAAAATAACAATTACTTATTTAATAAAAATGCAGTGTCTTTTTGCATATCTTTTCTTTAAGTTTATATATATATATATATATATATATATATATATATATATATATATATATATATATATATCATTCTGGTAAAATATGCACAGTAGTGGCACTGAAAATATAAGCACCGTAGGGAGAGTAGAGTTTGTAATTCTTGACAAAAAATGTTAGCGATAACTTCAACAATACTAAATATTGTGAGGATTTCAACATATTTCAGCCTGTTGAAAAATAATTCTAATATAATTAAATTGAATAAAATATAAAATAATGTTTTTTAATAAAATCTAAATGAATAAATATATTTAAAACATAAAAATCATTTTGAATAAAGATAGATTCAGTTTTACAGTAAAGTCAAAAAATTAGACATCATAACAGTTTGGACAAGAGTCAGAAAAGTAGTCATCGGTCTGGTTTACTTCTCCTTCTATGTCCCGTGTCCGATCAGAACATTAGCGGTCATGGCTCTCCACAATTTCTTGTTGTTTGTTGATCTTAATGAATTTTCTGTTTTGTTATCTCTCTTAAACCCTGTTCTGTGATCCATTTACTCAAGCTTTCTAGGTATGTTATATGTTCTTTTCCTCTATCCTACTTGCCTTCAATCGTTCCTTTGAGTATCAAATTTTCCAAGCACTCTTTCCTCATTATGTGCTCTAGAAATTTTCAACTCTTTGTTCCTGAGGAATAAGATGCTTTTTTATTTCCACTTTCTCTAAAACTTTGTTACTCACATGTTCAGTCCATGATATTCTCAGCATCCTTCTGTAGAACCACATTTTCTTGCTTCATCTTGACTTACATTATTTATATTCATACTAACATCCTCATCTTTGTTGTTGTTATCACAATGTTTCACTTGTTGTGTATTCCAGCCTTCTCCAAGTATCTGTTGATCTGAGTAAACTTAAGAAATTTTGAAGTTGACATTTTAAAAAACAAATATTGTTTGATTTACTTATGTTCAAATAGCTTTGGGAAAAGTATGATTCCATCATTTCTCCCCCAGCTATAGGTTAAATAGTAGGAACTACTTGATTTTTTAGCCTGGGCTGGTAAGCAGTCTAGGAGAAGGATGAATCTAAATAGGAAACTAAATTTAAACACTGAGGAGGGCTGTTTTGGGACCTTGTAGCACACTGAATGCACCAATTCTGTGTATTTCTTTCCTCCAAACAGTGTGAATGATATTGCAGAAACCTACACCATTAATAGTCAAACAATATGCATAGGCTACTCTGACTGTTCAGTTGTTGGTACTGAATTGTAGGAATCCATATATATCTGTCTGAGTGTGTAAATATAAAATATAAAAGTGTACACTGAGGTCAACATCGAGTGGCGACAGTCTGTTTCATGCTTTGTGCAATCTTGAAGATTGCATTCAAGTGTGAAAACAGACTGTCATTGATTGTTATCGACCTCTGTTTCTACTTTATATTTACATACACTCTATCCCTGATATTGAGCACTTTTACTCATAAATATAGCCTACCTTAAAACTATATTTTTATCATATGTATATATATATATATATATATATATACACACACACACACACACACATATATATATATATATATATATATATATATATAGTCATCCATAGCTCAGTGTGGCTAGACATATATATATATATATATATATATATAATCATTCACAGCTCGTCAATGTGGTTAGACATTTGAGTGCCTCAAGCTGTGATCGAAACCCAACTGATTTGGCAACAGTCAGAGATGTTACCCCTAAGCTATTGGCACCCGCTAGTGAGGATGGGGAATTTTTGCATATTCATTCTTTGAATGAACCTGCCATGTTATATATATATATATATATATATATTTATGTTTAACGTTCTTTTTATAGATAGAAGTATTTAAGTAAATGCTCTGTTTATAATAAACAGTATTAAATAACATTTACCGGCCTGAATATCCGAGAAATTTTCATAGACAATATTCGTCCTTGGACAGGATTTGAACCTGCATCCTATACGGAACTGTCATTTACGCTGATGTGCCTAACCGATCGTATAGGATGCAGGTTCGAATCCTGTCCAAGGACGAATATTTTCTATGAAAATTTCTCGGACATTCAGGCCGGTAAATGTTATTTAATACTGTTTATTATAAACAGAGCATTTACTTAAATACTTGTATCTATAAAAAGAACGTTAAACATAAAAATGTCTTTAATAAATATATATATATATATATATATATATATATATATATATATATATATATATATAACAAAGGTTGCATTTTGCCAAAAAAACAGTCAATAGTGTCATTCTGGAGGCTATGATTTTTAATGCAAGCAATGTTTGTAATTAATTAGTTATAATAATATTGTTATATTTCTGTTTCGCATTAAGCAATTTTTTATAATGGCTGCTTGTTTATTTTTAGTGTTCCCCATATCTATCATTATTTTCACATATCTAGTTTTGTGCATGCATGCGTGTGCTTCCTGTTTTGGGTATAGGCAGATGTTGTCTCTAAAGACATTGCATCCGAGAACACTTTACTGTTGCGTATGAAAAGGGCTGGCACTCCCTCGACTGCATCAGGTTCAAATGAAAATGGTTCCCCCCAGTTGAGAGGCATAAAGTATAAATTTTGATTAGAAAAGTCAAAATAAAGAACATTTAGATTTAATCATCATGTTAAATTTCTTCTCAAAAGTCTTCATTGGTTACAGTGTATTAACAGAATTTGTGTTCAGTTTCTTGGTTCATAATTATCACAGATATTTTCAGTGTTTCTTGTTTTTTTTTTGTTTTTTTTTTTTCTTCTTTATGGTTCAAATGAATTTTTATGGATTATTTTTCTCTGTCTTTTTTGACTTCAGTTTTCTTTTTTTCTAAATTTTTTTTTTTCTGTTTATTTTTTTTTTCTTCCCTCGCTTTTTTCTTTTACATTTATTTCCTTAAATTTTTCTTATTAAATTTTTTTTTTTAATTTTATAATTTTTTCTTTTCATTTCATTTTAGGTTTTTTACTTTCTCATTTCATTCTGATTACTTTTTCATTTTCCTTTTAGAAATTGTTTCATTTTTTTTTTTCATTTCTGTATCTTTCACTTGTTTTTCATTTTATTAATTCATTTGTAATTTCCAATTTCTTTATCATTTTTCATTTCATTTTCATTTGATTTATTGTTTTAATTTTTTCTCTTCTTTTAAACCAATTTCCTTCATTTTTCTTTCTTTCCTTTCTTCTTCACTCTTTCTTTTTGATCGTTTCTTTTATTCTTTTTATTTCATTCTATTTCCATTATGTTTCCTTTTTTTACCTTTTTAATCATTTACTTTTATTTCCTATTTTCTTTTCGTTATTTACTAATTTTACATTATTTCCCATCAATTTTCTTTGTTATAATTTTTTTTTCCCTTTAGTTTTTAACCTGCCTTTTCACTTTCAGCTGCATTTCCTATTTTACTTTTAGAACTTTAAATTATTTGCTTATTTTTCTGGTTTTATTTTATCCCATCTTTTTTTTTTTTTTTTTTAAATTTCTATTTAATTTTATTTTCACTTTATTTTTTATGAATTTTGTCTTCTTTATATTTATATTTTAATTATATTCCCTATTTTTTTCATTTTTCTTTTTAAGTTTATATTCAGTATCTTTTCTCTTTACCCATTAATGTTATTTTATATTTTTCTTTTACCTTTTTAATTGTATTCTCTACTTCCGCTTTAATTATATTTCCCTATTCCATCATTAATTGTATTCCATATTCTGTCTTTAACTGTATTCTCCAATTCCCCTTTAATTGTATTCCCAATTCTGACTTTAATTGTATTCCATATTTTCCCTTTAATTGTATTCTCCAATTCCTTTTTAATTGTATTCCATATTTTCTCTTTTACTTGTATTCCTTATATTTTTCTCTAATTCTATCCCCTATTCCATCTTTAATTCTATTCATTTTCCCTTTATCATTTTATTTATTATTTTTCTTTTTACCTTTTATTAAACTGTTTTCTTTTCCATCTTTAATTTTGTTTATTCTGTATTTTTTATTTTTTCCATGTATTTTTTTCCATATCTTTCTTTTTGCTTTTAACTTTATTCCATATATTTAATTTCAATTTTATTCTTGATTTGCATTTACTTTAAATTTTATTCCCTATTTTTCTTTGTTTATCATTAATTTTTTTTCTCTTTATTTTTTCTCATTAAATTTTATCTCGGTTATTCCCCCATTAAATTTCCTCTCTACATTTTCCATTAAATTTTCTCTACATTTTTGTTTTTCATTAAATTTTCTCTACATTTTAAAATTCTCTTTGTAATTTTCCTAATTAAATTTTATTTTTATTTTTTTCCCTCCATGGAATTTTCTTTCTATTTTATTTTTTTCCATTAAATTTTACTGTTTTTCTTTTTCTTCAATAAATTTTCTCTACATTTTTCATTTTTTTCTGTAAATTTTTTATTGCTGTCTTTACTTTCTGTATATGTTTCACTTTTCCCTCTTAATTTTTCCATATTATTCTTTCTCAATTTTAACTTTATTCCTTATTTTTCTACTATTTTTTTTTGTTTTCTGTATATTTTTTCGTTTTTTCTATTTACATTTTTTTAATTCTGAATTTTTTTATTTTTTCCTTTAATAATTTTTCACCATATCATTCATTTCTCTCTTTAATTTTATTCCCTGCATGCAACCCCCATCCCCCGTTACTGCTGTGACTCTCATTTGATCTCCTGATGAGAATGTTCTGCTTCCTTCTATTTTGCATGTGTCCTTCACTCAGTGGTGTTGAACCATGACACGAACAGTGCCAGTGATGGCAGAGATGGGCAGTCTTCGCAACAAATGGATTGCTCATCCTCATCATCCCCTTCATCCTTCTGCTGCTGCTGTGTTCCAATCTGTAAGGTGCTTGGAAAAACTGGTGGACGACGTTTCTCCAACTTTAGCGTCAATGGTAATGATATCTGCTAGACACAATGTCCATACGCCCGTTTGTAAAAAAGAAAAAAAAAAAATTACAAAAAGTATTTATATTTATAAATGACTCTCGTGATTGTGTAGCATGGAAAAGAAATCTTTAGAATTTTTAAAAATTTATTTTATTTTACATGCAAATTTTGTTGGTCCATATTTGAAAGCAACAAATGACATCTGTGCAATGGATATTTGAGAGAGAAATTCAACTCATGAAAATGCTTTAATGCAAACACCAAATAACTCTAGTAAGGGAGAGAACTCTTAATAATTAGTATATAAATTCGGCAATACTTAACCTTTGTGCCTGCAATAAAACAGTGTCTCAAAAGGGCAGACATTTCTTTGACACGGCTATTACTGTATACACTTTTGATTCCCTCTGCAGTGTTTATTATTTTTAAAAAGTAATGATTAGAATTTTAATAAAACCCAAACATATAAAAATGGATTTATATCTTTTCTTTATTCTTGTTGGAAATAAAGAAGAATAGATTTACTTGAGTGGAGCGGCGATTTCAACTGGGTAGTCATAAGATGTGAATGTCTAATTCTCCTCCACTTTATTAGTCTTCCACTTTGATTGGTGGAAGAGATGGAGGGCAGAAATACCTCCACCTCATACTCACTACCTTTTTGGCTGGCAGTGAAACAAGTTGTTATTTTTTCTGTCTGTTATTACTGTGGTTACCTGACCCTAGCAGAGAGACTCGTAAAGGAAAGGGTGTTTTCTTTTGCAACCCATTCATTCACCAACTATCTCTACGTTGGTCTTTTCAGTCGAATTCATTTTAGAAATTCTTGAGAATTTACAACAAAGATATTGAACACTATTTATTCATTATATTGAATAAAAACTTTGTTTTCATAGTTATTTATAAAATGGTAAATAATAAATATTGCCTTGTAATTGGTTTACATATTTTGATAATTTTGTAAATTTTTTTTATAAATTTTTGAACAAAAAAATTTCTTTTCAAATCTATTTCTTTATAAAATTATAAATAATAAATCTTTCTGAAAGGTAAATAATAAAAATCACATTGATGTAATTGAATAACCTGTCACCCCCATGAGTAACTACACTATATTTAGTAACTATCTATAAGTATCGCTAAGTCAACAGACTACA
This sequence comes from Acanthosepion lycidas, assembly GCA_963932145.1. Taxonomy (NCBI): domain Eukaryota; kingdom Metazoa; phylum Mollusca; class Cephalopoda; order Sepiida; family Sepiidae; genus Acanthosepion; species Acanthosepion lycidas. The sequence continues at coordinate 37,297,172 of OZ010583.1, read as the reverse complement.
GGGTCTAGCTGGGATCTGTTCCAGCAAAACAGTCAAACTCTCCGCCTTTGGGTAGAAAGGAACTCGGATGAGGCTCCAAGGAAGGGCAGAGTCTCGTTTGGGGAGGTAGACTGACCCTGAACCCGTTTATGCGGGTTCAAAAAGGGAATATTTTTGGCCGAGCCTACGGGCTTGGAGAACCCATGTTAAACCGGCCTTGTGCCACATGCAACCCTTGTGTGGGGGTAGCTAAATATACTAGCTGAGATCTGTTGAGTCTGAATCAGACTTAAGTGAGAACTACCAACCTTCCAATAGTAGCACTCACTACTGGATGGACTTGTGAGGATTATGTGCATAACTGTCACCTTATTTCTTATTGTACTAGTTGTTACAATAAACTTTTACTTATTTATCCAGTGTGTTTTTCAAGTATATATTCCTATTAGCACAAAATATACCACTCATTGTACTTGATCCAAATACTTTCATATTCTTTAAATAAAGTGTATACAGTAATAGTAGTTTCAAGGGAATAATTGTCCTTTTGACACACTGCCTTTTTGCATGCATGAAGGTTAAAAATTGCCCTCTTTTGGGCTCATCCATTTTGATTGGTACAAGTGTGCATTATACTGGCATGTACAAAATAGTAGAAAAAATATAAAGTTTTTGTTGGCAATGCACATTTCGCTTATTGTAAAAAAAATGTATAAAATATTTCTTAAAAAAATTGACATTTTTCAGTAAAAAAAAAACAAAAAAACTATCACACCAACCATCACAGTCCCACATCATGGTCAAAAAGTCATTAGGGTGGCATTCTGTGTCATAATATAGCTAGTCAATGTAGGTGATTGCTTGGGTGATGAACCCTTCTTGCACCATGACTAGGTTTCCAGAGCAGTAGATCACTAACAAATTCTTGTTTTGCTCACCTGCAGTGTCCTGCAAAGCTCATTTTATGTACATGTAATATTGCAAAAATATCAGGGAAGGGGTTCATAGAGCTGTGACTTGGCTGGATGTTGTCTCCAAGAGATGTTAAGTATATCCAAGTGTAGATGTTAAGTGTCATCCAAGTGTAGATTCCATCAAGCTTAAACTCTAGGGCTTTAGTTAATTATTTTATACATTAAAACTGCCTTTACAGTGGCATGAAAGAATCTCTATTTGAAGTTGTCTGGTAGATCAGATTTCCAAATTACATCCATTTTATTCAAGACAGTCCAAGCTTTAGTTTAAGAATTTTTCAGTAGAATTTATTTTGCTTCCTAGGTATGTAAAAGTTTCGATAAATTTTATTGATTCACCTGAGACAGTTTGTATTGAATTTTGCTGGTTGAAGCTTATGTATTCAGTTTTAGAGGTATTAACATAGTCCAACCTCATTAGCATCATTTTCCACATGATGCTGGAAAACTGTGGAATTGGTAATGATGTTAGCAGTGATAGCTACGTCATCTGTATAGTCAATATTGGTCAACGTTTTTGCAGGATACCAACTTGAGAGACTTGGTGACAAAGTAAAATACTAGATGATGATGTTTGTTGAAGTTTCCAATATATAGTCAAGGGTGATAACAAAGAGAAAAGGTGCAAGGGTGTCAACCTGGAGAATCATTGCTTTCGTGGTGAAAAAGCTAGTGTCTCCGTCTGGGGACCTAACCAAAGATTTGGTATTTTTTGTTCTGTATTTTCAGTAGAATTTATTTCGCTTGCTAACTATGTAAAAGATTTGACAGATTTTATTGAGCATAACTAAAAAAAGACATTTGGTCAGTTTGAACTTTATTTTTGTTGCTTTTTACTGTGTCTGACAGTGTTTTAACAAGGTTGGCATCAGCTAGGGGGGATAGTGAGGTTAAGCTCTAACTCCCTATAAAGTGCTTCCACATGATTTGCATCTCAAAGAGCTTCTGCCAACCAAGTCCAGCTCCTGGACTTCATATTGCAGAATTGTTCCTGCTGATCGAAGAAGGGTAAAACAAGTCTATGCTACTTGAAAACCAGATGGTTTGAAGCAGGTTGAGTTTTCATTAGCCACGGCCAACGGCCCATCTAGAAGAAAGAAAACTAATATAAAACTTCCACTGCCTTTGCTATATTTATGGGGAAAGTGTTCAGTATTGGAGATAGAGTGTTTATAGAAACAATGTGTGGACATAGAAATGAACACTGCATGTTAACTGTCAGTTTAAACAAATTACATGTTCATCAGGATATGTTCATTTTAGGAGAGAAACTGACAGTCACCATGTAGTTTTAATTTCTGTGTTCACACAGTTTATGTCTGTCTGTCTGTTATATATATATATATATATATATATATATATATATATAAATATGTAATGAAAAACAAACCACTTTAAGGTACCATTACGATAATTTATTTCACGTAAATTTTTTTTTAAGGATTCAGGATCATCAGGTAAAACTTCCAACAACGAATTGAGAGGAAAAATGGGATTAGAAATTGGTGGGTAGTGTAATTTTTGTAATTTAATAGAGGGGGTTGAGAGTGGTAGTTAAACAGACAATATAAAGTATAGGGAGGGGTTAATATATATATATATATATATATATATAATATATAATATATAATAATATATATATATAATAATAATCATATATATATAATATATATAATATATAATATAAAATAATATATATATATAATAATAATAATATATATATATAATATATATATATATATATATATATATATATAATAATAATATATATATATAATATATATATATATATATATATATATATAATAATAATATATATATATAATATATATATATATATATATATATATATAATAATAATATATATATATAATATATATATATATATATATATATATATAATAATAATATATATATATATATAATATATATATATATATATATATAATAATAATATATATATATAAATAATATATATATACTTTGTTTGCTATATTTAATAATGTGAATTCAGTATTGGAGATAAAATACATATAGATATAAAAAGTTAACATAGGAATCAAAACTGCATGATGACTATCAGTTTCACACCTCAGTATGATCTTCAGCATGCACTTTTAATTCCAATATTTATACTATCTCTCTATCTAAGCCTATGAATATCTATCTCAGACTATACCTATCTCTCTCTCATATATAATATATATATATATATATATATATATATATATATATATATATATATATATATATATATATATATCTTATTCTGTTCATATTTATCTAGCTATCCCAGTCTGTTTCTTATTTATCTATCTATCTGCCCGAATCTGTTTATATATCAGTCTGCACATGTGTGTCTCAATCTATTTCTCTCTCCTCTCTTTCTCTGTCTCACTCAAGCTCTCTCTCTCTCTCTCTTTGTCTCTCATCATGTTCATATCTATTTGTCTATCCCAATCTTCACATATGTGTCTCAGTCACTTCATCTCTCTCTCACTCTTTTTCTCTCTCTCTATCTCAGCATGGTTTATCTATCTATCTATCTATCTATCTATCTATCTATCTATCTATCTATCTATCTATCTATCTATCTAATTTCTTCATATTTCAGCCTGCTCATGTGTATCTCAGCCACTTTCTTTCTCTAAGTTTTTCTCTCACACACAGTCTCACTCTCTCTGTATCAGCATGTTCATATCTATCTATCTATCTATCTATCTATCTATGAGTAAACAAACAAAATAGTCTGTTCACGCTTTTCTCACTGACTCTGAGTTTTTCAGAACTGGTATCCACTCTTCACATGGTTAATATTAATTCACAATTTAACAAGTGGTTACTAGTTCTGTGGAACTTGAAATTGTCAGGAAGATAAGTCTGAACATTTTATTTTATGTTTCCATTTGCCTTTTTAATTTTTATTGAAGAGAAAATGATTAATTAATTTTTTGAAATAATTTTCTGATTGGTAAACAGAATTAAATATTTATGAATTCTTTGTATGATGAAAGTAAGAAATTGTTAATTCATATATACATTTTTCATATCATCATTCATTCAAAGTAAGCAATTTGTGAATCAAATTCGTAAATTTTAAAAGTACTTTACTCGGGGAGAATGCAGTGTTTAATTCTAAAACACATGCAATCACAGTATAGTGATTCTGAAATGGAGTCATTGAAATTAATACATTTACTCAAGGTCCTCAACAAAATCCAGAGATGGATATGCAATATAATTGGCCCAGATCTGGCATCTCGTCTACAGTCACTTTCTCACAGATGTGCCATTGCCTCCCTGTGTCTTTTCTACAAATACTTTCATGATAACTGCACTGCCAAGCTACTTTTGCTGGTTCCCAAACTTCTGGAATTTAAACGTGCTACTAGGTTGGCATCTCAGTCCCACCCTTTCCCTGTGGAAACAGTTAAATATAGCCATCTGTTCTACTCCAATGTCCTGTCTGTGGAAGTCCCTTCTTCTTACTTGCTTCCCTGATAGCTATAATCTCCAAATATTCAAATGCAATGTCAATTGACATCTCCAGATGCCTTGATCTATTCCCTGTCTTTATCCTTTCATCTCTATCATGCCTCTTTACTGTTGCTCCCAATCTCTGTAACCCATTGCGTGCTAGTGACACTTCCGCATTGCTTGGGGTGAAATGCTTAAGAAAAAACAAACTCTACTGCACATTAAAGATTCTTCATTCTTTGACGCTTTGGTGATTGAACTATTTAAAAAATAACTTCAGAATTTCTTCCAAGCTGTGCTATAAAATTTGTATTGACTTACCTATTGCATTTAAAGCTTTCTAAAAAAATGTTTGTTATGAACTTTAAACTCATAACCTCTTGGCATCACTTTAAACTGATACTTTTTTTTTTCATATCTTTAAGCTATAATTATGAATTATAATTTTTTTGTTATGAAGTGGTATTTTCTTCATATTTTATCAGTCCAGTGATAGTTGTTTATTTTGCAGAGCTGCTCTACCTTTACTCCTTGGGCATTTATATAGTCTATGCCAGTGGTTCCCAAATGGTGTAGCACACCTCACTGGTGTGATGATAGCAGGTGAGGTGGAATGATTGAAAGACAATCAAAGATTTAGAAACAGTTTCAAAAGATTCATTTGCCAAAAATAAATACGATTTCAAAATTTAAAATATTATTATGGATTACTTGTAATTACATACACGAGTTCCAGTATAAATAGTTATAAATAATTATTGACCGATTTTATAATTGTGATATATTTGCATTATATTAAGAATATAATAATTAGGGTCTGCAAATTGGAGGAAAGAGTTATCATTGATAATGTTCTGTCTTTGAATTTGCGGTTATCTCTCTTTAACCCTCTAATTTTTTTTATTTTTAAATGTATTTTTTATCACATAAAATTTGGTAAGGCATAAGTAAGTTTTAATTCTTGAAAATGTGGCCCAGAAAAAAAAATGTTTGGGAACCACTGGTCTATGTCTTAGCTGTGCTAATTAGGCAGTGATGTAATGGAATAATCTGTCACCCTCATGAGTGACTACACTATAGGTAGTAACTACCTAAAGTATCTGTAAGTCAACGGATTACAGAGGCTAGCTGGGATCTGTTGAGTACGACTCAGACTTATGCAAGAACTACTGACCTTCCAATAGTAGCACTCACTACTGGATTGACTTTCGACGATCTAAAGAATAATTGTTACCTTCATTCGTATTGTACTGTTTTTTTTACAATAAACCTTTATTTATTTTGGCCACCTTGTTTTTTAAGTATATATTCCTATTAGCACAGAATATAACAGACAGTCATTTACATATCACTACATAGTGATAAGTTCATTGAAATATGTTAGAAGATGCTCAGGTTTTCATCTGAAATCAAGAAAATATGAACTTTAAGCAAAACTGTCACAATATTTAGAATAAGAAAGCATAATCTATTTTGCACATTGGTTTGGCAGCCATTTTGAATACTAATTAGTCATATTTGCAGAAATGAAATATTTGCATAAGACACTGTTCAAAATTAAAGAGTGTGCAAAGAAAAACTGACAAACCTTTAAACTTGTAATGAAGCTTTATTCAAAGCAAATCAACAACTGCTTATATGTGAAGTTTGACCATCACTTTTTATAGTAGAATAGTTCAGGGGGAGACAACTATGGTTGCATTCACTACAGAACTTATCTTGGAAATTGCACGATCTGAGAATAATTTGCTATCACTCACCAGGCTTGGCTCAACCTGTGGTATGTTTTTCCAGCAATTTCTAATTCTGCTACATTCTGAGATCATCAGGCTGATATTATCAAGAAGTTTTCTGCCAGTATAAATTCTGAATTATTCTAATATCCTTCCCAAGTATGTCAAAGTTACCAAGCAGTCTGGAAAGTTTTTTTTTGTGACATGTTTCATCTGTTAGGATTTCATTGGACTGGGCTTTGTTGACATTGCCATGTCTACACATGTGCATGAAATGAGGGACATAGGTAGTTTCAAAGTTTATGAAAGAAAATTCAACAATATTTATTTGAACAATGATTCTATAAACAAAAACAAAATGTTTTTTTTTTTTGCTATCCTATGCCAGCTGCAATGATGGCGAAAACATTACCTTGCACCATCGCCAGCAAGAGATGCCACTTCTAGCAGTTGTAATAGCTCTTTGTGATGTACTTTGTCAAAAACTTTTGCATGATCTATAAAACATAGGTATACAATTTTTGTTGTTACTGCTGTTGAAAGTCTTCATGAGTATCTGGTTTCTGTTATTTGGTAAAGTTCTTTGTGATTTTGTAAAGCTACAAGATTCGACAAAGAACCGTCCTCTTCAAGTCCTACTCGGTTGAAGCCATTTTTAATAATTGATTTGAGAATATAGTTGTATGCAGCTGATAATTTAAGCATTTCTGAATGAGGTTGCATTATACCTACATAGATGTTTAGATCCAATGAGGCCAGCTAAGAACATGACTAATTTTTAAGTTAATGTTTTGGTTTTGCAGTATCTTGTAGTACTGGACAAAACTACCGATAACACAAAATGTGCTCCTATGTTTAATTTCATTATCTGCTATACTAAATTTGTTATAACTGATCTATACCCTGAGGTATTTGAAGTACTTGATTATTTAACATGAATTCAGGAGATATGCCATCACTGCTTTCATTTTAAATCCAGATCATAGTTTCTGTGTTGGAGTGATTGATTATTTGTATTTTAATTGTCTTTTACAGCTTATCAGCACTTTGTGGCCTATTTAAAACCAAAACATATTTCAGATTGTAGAAGGTTACTTACAGTAACTGGTGTTTCCAAGGGGTTCCCCATCTAAGTACTAACTTGGCTCAATGCTGTTTAAGTCTGGGGATTGAATGAGGACCAATGTTTTCACTGTGACAACTGAAGTGTCTGTCTTGGAAAGCTTTATCTTAATTCTTGCTTCTTGGAACACAAGGTGAAGAATGTTGATTTGTTTGTTATGGGACACAAATTACAGTAATAGAATCAACTTATTTGATTACATGTAAAGGACATTTCAAGAAGCCCCCTTTGAAAGTGGCTGATACATATTGTAGAGTTAATGAATTTGGCACCTCAGTCCCCAAAGGCAATATGTTTGCCATTTATGATTTCATTTTAAAGTAAAACATCACGGCTTTCATAAAAAATAAATGTTTTGTATTTTTATTCAAGTACTTATTTTCACTTAGTATAATAATATAATATGACAGGGTGCTGAAAAGTTCTCAGCCTATCCCAATTCTTGAAATCTGACCAAATTTTCATGTTAATTGTTCAGATAAGCTCTTTACTATGGTACCTAGACTTTATGAATTTAAGTGCAGTGCTAGACTGGCATCGAGATCTCATCAATTTACAGCTGAGCTGGCTAGATGTAGCCATAAATTCTATGCTTCTTTTCTCACACATTCCATTTGTGGAACTTCCTTTTGGTGCCATGATTTCCAGTGTACTTTAATCTGCAAAGATTTAAATGCAGTGTTAATTGCTATCTGTTGTTTTCTTGATTACTCTTAATGTTTCTGTTCCTAATTTTTCCACACCCTGTAACCCCTTGTGTCTTAATGGTTTTACTGGCTTTAAAAAAAAAAATATCATTAAATATCAGAAATTTCTTTTTGAATTCTTTTGAGAAATTTTCAGCATTCTCTGTAAAATTGTTTTTGTTTTCATTTTCATTTTTGTAATTAGTGAATATGTTTCATGTCTAATGTTAAGAATTGTTTCTAGCCCTTCCCATCATGAACGGATTTCAACGTAAAAATAAAGAGAACAACTTTCATCCATTTATAGACTGTTGTGATTTAGAGCTAAAGAAAACAACAAAAAAAAAAAAACGTTTATCATCAAAGCTTATCAATGTGTATATGTGGTATTTTGTTTCAGCTTCATCATAATCAAGTTAAGCCCCAAATAAATTAAAATGGTATTAGGATTGTCTTAATTAATAATACAGATTGGGTTTTGGTTAGGGTTAGTTAATCACATATGTGTTCATTGTAACCATTAAAAAAAAATCTCACTCATTTTCAGTTTCGGTGCAGAATTTTCTAAGAGATTGCTAACACTTCTTGGAATTTTTATGTTCTCTTGCATTTGAGCATATGAATATACATTATGCACTGATTGCACATATATGTGTGCATACATGTCTCTCTCTCTCTCTCTATATATATATATATATATATATATAAGGTTGGTGCAAAAATGATGTCGTTTTCTCACATATGTTACTATGTGAGGAAACGACATTATTTTTGCACCAACCTGATATATAAATGAAGACCACCACCATACATAAATGAAAATTGCTACTCGATACACATACACATGCAAACAAATAAACATTATCATCTGAATCCCACATAGATAAAATAGACTCATGATACACATACATACATAAATTTACACACAAACACTGCTTGACAAGACAAAATGCACGTGAAGTCTTCTTAACCAATGAAAAACAAAGGACATAAAAATTTAAAATACAAGAATTTTTTCTTTCTTTTTTCTCTATATCTCATTCTCTGATGAAATTTTAAAGGCAAAACATGTTAGATTTATAAATATTTTTCATTTGTTCTTCAACCTATCATATATATATATATATATATATATAGTTATATATATAACTTTAATAAAGGTGAAACATGTTAGATTTATAAATGTTTTCCGTTTTTTCCTCAACCTATCTTATATATATGTGATTGAATAAATTACAGACATTATATCTTCTAATTTTTAATAAAATCTGTTCATACTCATGATTAACCTACCATGTATTGGTGTTAAAGGATGAGGGAAATGTGCTATAGCTTTTAATAAAATTAATCATATATAATAAAAAACAGAATACAACCAATTTAATTATCCGCAATAACTCCTCCCAATTAACTGATGTATTATGTAAAACCAACATTATATACCAATTTAAATGTCCCTTGGGAGAATGTATCTCTGACAAAAAACCAAATATATATGTTGGGTAAACGGCAAATACACTAACAAGAAGGCTTACACTGTCTGACCATTTGTCCATCGTGAGACATCTACCTATAACATTCCTATCCACATTCGCAATATAAAAAATTACTAATCAACAACACAACTATCCTACACCATGAAAACAACAGATTTAGATTACAGATACTGGAAGCAATTTATATTAAAAAATTAAAGCCAGCACTGAACAGAATCAACTGTGAATACTGCAGTAATGGTCTGAAATGCCTGTAAAGAAACAGTTTTTTCAGGTTTTAATGCACGCGTGACCATGACATTATAACTTAGAGCAAAAAAAATTCCACAATGGATAATTTTATCACGTTCTAATGAAAGCTCGGCATATTGTCAACTGTTTTGCATTTAAAAGCATAATGAAAAATCATGGTAATGGATAATAACGCACAACTTTATATAAATACGTATATTTATGAACAACATATAGTTTTGTACCACTTGCACCTGTGAAGATGATCTTGAGAGAAGATCGAAAGTACTTAGTAAATGAAAATAAAAGAAATTTAAACAGCTATAGCATATTTCTCTCATCCTTTAAGATCAATACACGGCAGGTTATTCATGAGTATGAATGAATTTTTTAAAAATTAGCAGACATAATGCCTGTACTTTATTCAATCAGACATTCCTAAAAGAGAATTTCCTGCCTAAATACAATATATATATATATACAGGAAAACTTTTTCCACTTTGTCAAACATCATTCCTCCAAAACTGTTCTTCATATATCAAAAAGTTAATATATTATATATATATATATATATATATATATAGAGAGAGAGAGAGAGAGAGAGAGAGAGAGATAGATAGATGAGTGGTTGCTGAATTCCTAGGTATTACCAAAAAGGATTAGGAAAAATTCTGAAGATTGATCATTTAGTTTGATTTTAAAAATTGTGATGCACTGAGAACATAGCAAAGCCCTCTTGCCATTGTTCTCAGACTGACACACAAACACTCTGAAATGTTCGTATTGGAGCTTCTGGTATGAATGCCAAGCTGTACAGTATGCCGTTTCCATATTTCTGTTGGAGTGAATTGCGTCGTTCTGGTCTTTTTATCACAAACTGTGTCCACTTGACCCTCCTATAATTGCAGTTGACAAAATCAAAAGCGAACAACACACATACGTGAAATTAAAAATATAAAATGTCGACAATTTACTCATCGCATCCTCTGTGTATATATATACCCGGATATAAGAGAGTTGTTGGGACCGGAGAAGAAGTCTCTTATATCCGGGTTTGGTCTATTTTGTTTAGGTAAGCATGGCTCTAATTTGGGACCAGAGAAAATCTCTCTTATATCCGGGTTACACTGTATATATATATATATATATATATATATATATATATATATATATATATATATATATATATTAGTCTATTCATTATTTATCTTAGTCTGTTCATTCTTTATCTATCTAGCTATCTATCTCTCTATCCCAATCTGCACTGAAAAGGTTTTGCAAAATCTTTCCTAATATATTTTACATTTGTATCTGTCAGCCATCTTTATACTATCACTTGAAGTTAATCATATTTTTTTTGTAAATTTTAATTTCATGTTTAGGAAAACCAATTATCAAATGTCAGTTTCTTCTTTATTTTTGTTCATCATTAACTTCTACTCAAGATATCTCCTTTAAATGTCACTGTTGTTTCAGTACTGAGCCTTACCTTGATATAACTAATGTATTAGGTATCAGTAAAAGATTCCAGCATTGTCTAAAACTGCTTTTCTACTCTATATTCACTCTCTACTTTTTTCCACAAAGAACACTGAGAATCTGGTTTCTGTTACTTAGTAACATCCTTTGTAATTTAGTAGAGCCAATCTACAGGATCTGAGAAAGTTTAGTCTTTTTTAAGGCTTATATATTTCATTCAGTTGAAACCATGTTTAATCATTAATCTGAGATAACAGTTTTATAGAACTGATAGCTTAGAAATTTCTAAATGAGTTAGACACAGTATATGACATCTATATGGATATCTTAATCTGATGATGTCAGTTAAGATCATGATCCTGGTTCTTAGGTTAATGTTTTGGTTTTGTGGCAAAAGATGCAGAAATTGTCTGAAATCATCCTTGAAAAATATAGCCAAAAATGCTGGTACATACAGAGTGTTCAGACAATTTTTACATAATTTGTGTTCAGAAAATAAAAAAAATAGTTATAAGAACACAAGAAAAATTAAATAAAAAACTTAACAACAGTACCTGCTAAGTTGTATTCAATGAAACCTGTATAAAAAAAAAGGGATTACTGCACAAATACACAATTATATATTTTTCGTAAACTTTAATTTCATGTTTAGGATATCTAATTATCAATATAACTGACAATCAAATGTCAGTTTCTTCTTTATTTATGTTCATCATTAACTTCTACTCAAGATCTTGAAGATCGAAAGTACTTAGTAGATGAAAATAAAAGAAATTTAAACAGCTATAGCATATTTCTCTCATCCTTTAAGATCAGTACACGGCAGGTTATTCATGAGTATGAATGAATTTTTCATGTTTAGTTAAACACATACAAAAATCATCCAGACTCCATCTGAAACATACTAGTAGGAAAATACAAGTCTAATAGCCTCATCCATGTACAAAAAAAGGATTAAAAATAATGGAAGCTCTAATAATAAAAAGGAAAAGCCAACATTCAGCAACATTAACTAGGAACATGGCCACAATGTAATGATGGTGTTCGGAAATTAAAACATTCCTATAAATTTAGACACATACACAAACCCACATATTTAGTTAAAAAAATATATAATGGCTATAAGAATTGCCAAAAGTACTCGAATATGCAGAACTTTTGGGCAGTTTTTACACACTTTGTGTCCAGAAAAGAAAACACTTGTGCGTACACAAGAATAATTCAATAAAATGCTTTATTGCAGTACCTTGTCAGTCATCTTTAATGAAACATGTATAAAAGAGGGATTGCTGCGTAAATACACAATTATATATATATATATCATAAAGAAGTAATGTATACAAAGAATTAATTAGCAATGTTAATGAGATTAATGGCAAAATCATTTCACTAACAAGACTTAATGAGACATTAACTTACTATCAATTCCTTGAATAATACGACCATTATAAGTGAGTTGTTGTCAGATGGAATTGATGAGCCTAGTAATTTTGACAATTTCAAATTGTCATCTTCAGGGTGCAATTTTTTTCCATATACAGGTGAAACACCAAAACAAAATATATGTAGTGTAGACCGAAAGATGTTTTTTAAAATATGCTATTTATTGACAGTTATATTATTTTTAAGTGTGTGATGCTGCAATGCTAGATTTTTTGTTCAAATCAATAAAATGAGACTTTTGTTTGAACTTTGTAATGTGATAAATCCCCGAAATTTCTTGTTATATATGTTTATATATCACTTTAATCTCATTAACATTGCTAATTAGTTCTTTGTATGAATTACTTTTTCATATGATATAATATAAAAGCTGCACACTCCTAGTATGTAATATAACTAGGAAGTGGCTGAAAACAAATCCCCAAGGGGACCCAATTTTTGTGAGTCAAATGAATAGACAAAATTGTTTGAGAGCTGTCAATGGTAATGTTAGCACCAAGTCACAAGTCATTGTGACCAAAGGTTTGAGCATACTCACATTGTTCAAACTGTTCATCACACCAGATGATGCACCATCTCTCTCAGAAACTATTGCTAATGACCACTCACCATTGTTGCAGAACAAATCCCAGACTGGCTCTGTAGTTGTTGGACAAACACAAATTTGACTGTGCAGCCAGGCCTCTGAATGGGAGGTTTTTAGGAGCCACTTAATTGCTGTTATTCCCAGGTCCACCCTGACCCAGGATGGTAGCACCTATTAGGGTCCCAGCTATGGGTAAATTGTGAACCTCCAAACTGGGGTCAAAACATGAAAAATTACCAGCAATTCATTTTCATAGTAAAATAATATTACAACCAATACTATTAAAAGAAAAAATTACACAAGAACACAAGAAAATAAAATTTTGTTATTAAATGACCAATAAGTAGTTCATGTGTCCTTAAACAAACCAAACCAAACAAACCTGAACAGGCGGCTGCAATGGGGAATTGATAGCCAATATTGTAGATTGGTGTGCTCAGAAATGAGTAGCTTGCCATTCTGCTCACACACACATGCAAAAACATTGAATCTAAGAGAGAATTACATGCGTATGACATCAACCTAGCATACAAATTCTCCAATACAGAATTTGAAATATTTAATTATTAAAACCTTTAGATTTTTTTTCCTGCACTTAATAATGGCCAGAGCAGGGTTGACAGTGATAGCACCAAACCTTTTGAATAGCATTCATATTTACTTAATCAAGACAAGTGCACACTTCATAAACAGAAAATTGTAGTAAAAATTTGAATAAAAAAATCTTTTTTACAATTTTTAATCAAACATGTATTGATGAAGTACCTCTATATAAATACACATTATATATTCATATTACAATATATATATATATATATATATATATATATATATATATATATATATATATATATATATATATGAGGCACGGTGGAGTAATGGATAGTGGCTTGGATTGAAGAATTGCAGAGCCGAGTTCGAATTCCAGTCGAATCCATTACATTCACTTACACGCTAATACCCTTGGGAAAAGTATGAATCCTCTTCCTCTCCCTCCAGCTATGGGTAAAATAGCAGGACAGACTAGGTTCTATAGCCTTGGATGGCAACTGGTCTATGAGAAGGACAACTCTAAATTCAAAACCTGCGGAGAGTCGTTTGGGGACCTTGTGGTACATAGTGCACCAGGTCTCTGTATTCAGCCCTTCAAAAAGTGTGGATGGCCCTGCATGAAACCTTCACCACTATAATCAAGTCTCATGTGCCATTGTCAGGCTGTTGGTTTCCTGGAAACTGATCTGCTTGACCCTCATACATTGAATTTCGACCGGAGAGTCAACTATATATATATATATATATATATATATATATATACACACACACACACACACAATAATGGCATCTCAGATTTCCAGGAATTGGTTCTATAAAAGCTGTTAATCTTAGGAACCTATTCTACTTACTTTCTTTTCAATCTGAGAATGGAAGGAAATGGCTTTATAACCTCAAAAAAAATCAAACCATTTTGATAACTTAAGAGAAAACATTTATTTACTGAAATATTTTCAGATTGAATTTCTGTTCAGAAGTGTAATGCTTTTTGTCTCTAGTGTCATCAGCTGTGTTATTGTTTCATAGTCACATTTGAATTGAATTGATAGAGTCCCAAATATTCAGTGGAAGAACTATCAAATTTACAACTAGAAGGTTTGCCACATTTTTAACGTCATGAAGATTTCTTTTGTCAGAATAAATTATGTTCCTCACAGAATATGCTCTTTTAGCCTCTGCAGAACTTACAGTAAAATTATTAATTATATTTCTATCTATTATATATTGGCTATTAATATATCAGATTATTTTCAGATAATCCAACAACTGGTTCACTGAGCTGTTATGATTTTAAGAATCAGTTCATATTAAATGGTAGGATGCCACCACTGTGTGCATATATAGCATTAATTCTTATGAAAGGATGGCTCTAGTTGTAACCAGAGCTTCATGCTCATGTTATCTTCAGGCGACTTGAATGCCTTTCATAGGAATTAATATTGTCAAGTGTTTTTGTTCTGTCTAGGTAATCCAGGTGTTGAGCACTTTACTTGAATGAGTGGGGAGATGTTTGTCTTTAGGTCTTTTTCTTTTTGCTGTCCGTATTTGAGATTTTTATCTTGTTTAAGGGTATTTAACTCTTTTGGCAAAATGTCCATTGGTTCTACCAACGGTTTTAGTTTTTCTTTAATAACTAATATATATATATATATATATATATATATATATATATATATATATATATGCACATGCATTCACAGTCACTGCCATAATCAAATTAGAATAAAATCTTTACAAAACTACTTCAGAAGAGGCAAATTTTATATCTGAACTTCT
>OZ010583.1:37186637-37276637 GCA_963932145.1 Acanthosepion lycidas | reverse complement strand
CTCTGTTTTGTTTGCCAGAGCTTTGTGATGATGCTGTGATCACCCAAGACAGGCCAGACCAAAGGCATCTGCTTATCACAGATTAAAAAATAAAATTGCTGCTTGGCCTCTACCTCAACCATTTCAACCACCACCACCAGCTTTACCTGCAATCCCATCAGCACATCCTGTATCTACTTTCTAAAAAAAAAAAAAGTAAAAAAAACAAAAAATGAACAAAACAAAAAAAAATACACATAATATGAAATAATTTTATCTGGCTTCATATTCTGAATATACCTTTGAAAAAATTTTTTTTTTTCACAGTAAAAACTTTTCAAATTTGTAGAAAACAAATTATTGGTCTGCCTACTGGCTTAAATAGTTGTTGAATTTTTTTTTACCATTGCCAGTAGTTATGCGTTCAAGTCCAGGTAAAAGAAAGTATTCAAATGCTGATTTTCATGGCAGGTAGGTCATACCCACTTGGCAGGTGTTGTGAACAACTGAACCTCTTCCCCATATACTTGACGATGTTAAAACAACATTTTTACTGATCCATTCTATCATTCTCATCCAACATTTATTACTTGAACAAGTTTTATTTAATTTTTTTAGTTAAGTGACGGTTTTATTGATGTACGGGTAGTATAATGGTTTTTCATGAAGAAAGTGGAATCGGCCCACCGAGTTCAAGTTCCTGCCTAGACTACTGTGTTCACTTTGTGCTAAGGTCTTTGACAGAGGCATGAATCCACTACTCCCTCGAGCTATGGTTTAAAATAACAAAAGGATCCTGAGATTTTTAGCCTTGGGTGCTGGCTAGTCTAGGAGAAAGATAACTCTGAATTCCAAACATGGAGAAGGCAACAAGAAACCACTCAACCATCTTTCCCAAGAAATCATGGCAGTTCTCTGATAATATAGAAAAGGAATCTGTGGAGAGCCATGATTGTATACATCCTGGAGGGACATAACATTAAAAAAACAAAAAAAACAGTATGATATAACTAATGCTGCTGAAATGAATTGATCTGATTGGTACACTAAAAACCACTTTTCTTTTCAAGTCACTTTTTTACTGAAAAAAAATTTTGTTTTTGGCATGTAAATAAACACTTGATTGTATTGGCTGAAACATTGTGTTAAGAGCGTCAGTTGTCTGAACAATAATTGGAAATTTAATAATCTCTAACAGGAAAGGTAGACATGCTTTCGTCCAAAAAAGGGGTAAAAGTTTCAAAAGATTTACAAAACAAATTTATAAGTTGCTATTCTTCAACAATATTGGATCTCATAAAAGAAATGTTTATATATCTGAAAACTTGTTTTGTCCGCCCCTAAAGCCTTGCCTTATTACTGTCAGTATCATAATTATTATATTCGTTTTCTTTCATCTGTGATCTCAAATGTCTTGACCATTTTACCAGGACTCAGTCCTTAGTTTTGATAAATAGCTGGCAAAATAATGTTTTTGATTTCTGAATGCATCTTGGTGGTATGAAGTGTCAAAACAGTTATCAACATGGGAAACAGAAGCAGAGTCCAGTTCCTGGCTTTTACTCACTTTGTCCTAATGTCTGGGAAGGCCATGGATCTAACTTTCTCAATGAACCACTGACCACCAGATATTTTGACAAGGATCTTGTCTCTGGCATGCCACTAGGATTGAAGAAGAAGCAAACTCTAAGAATAGTGCCATATAAATTAATTCTTTCATATTATGAGTGTCTATATCCTGAAGGGAGGTGACTTTAAAAAAAAAGAGACTGTATAACTAATGTTACTGAAATAGATTGATCTGATTGATATGTTAAAAACATTTCTTTTCCTGCTCATTTTCTCCTTGAAATATTTTATTTTATTTTTGCTCATGAAATAAGCACCTGATGAAAGCCAAAGAGTGTATTGGCTGAAAACATTGTGTTAAGAGGTTCATTTGTCTGAACAATAACTGGGAGTTTAATAATCTCTAACAGAAAAGGTAGACATGTTTTCATCCAAAAACAGATGTAATATTTAAAATATTCAGAAAGCAATTTTTTTTTGGATAGAAGAGATGTAGGTTGGATCACTGATATGTCTTGTCTCTTGCATGTCACTATGATTGATGAAGAAGAGAGTTCTAATGATAGTACGATGTAAACTAGCTCTTTCACATTATGTGGATAGAGTAGATAGGTTCAACTTTCTAAGATGCCTAGAAAAACAAAAATCCAGTATTTTTTCTACATGATCTGGGACAGACCAAGCAACAGACATATTATGGCAGATTTTGTTTAACTGAAATGTAGTGAAACAGGCTAAACTGACCTGATTATCTGACTAGGTATTGCAAAGCAAAATATAAAAATTTGAAATAAATGTTTTCAGATTTTTTATAAAGTACCTCAGTATGCACAAGGTATTGGTTTCTCAATATCCATGGGTTATAGGTTACTCAGTATTGATTACTCAATATCCACAGGTTATTAGTTTCTCAATATCTACAGGGTACTGGTTACTCAATATCACAGTGTATCAGTTAGTCAGTAGCCACAGGGTATTGGTTACTCAATATTACAGGATATGAGTTCCTCAGTATCCATGCGGTATTGTTTACTCAATATCATAGGGTGTCAGTTAATCAGTAGCCACAGGGTATTGGTTACTCAATATTACAGGGTATGAGTTTCTCAGTATCCATGGGGTATTAGTTACTCAATCTCAATAGGGTATTAATTCTTCATTGTACATGGGGTATTGGTTACTCAATATCACAGGTTATTGTTTCTTCAGTATCCATGGGGTATTAGTTTCTGAATATCCACTGGGTATTGGTCGCACAGTATCCATGGGTTATTGGTTCATTAATATGTATGAAGTATTAGTTTCTCAATATCCATGGGTAGTGGTTCTTTAGTATTTATGGAGTATTGGTTCCTCTTTATCCAGGGGATATTGGTTTCTCAGTATCCATGGGTTATTGGTCCTTCAATATCCACAGGTGATTTGTTATTCAGTATCCAGGGGCTATTGTTTCCTCAGTATCTGCAAGGTATTGGTTCCTCAGTATCCACATGGTATATCAGTTTTTCAATATCCAGAGAGTATTGGTTACTCAGTATTTATGGAGTATTAGTTCCTCATTATCTAGGGGATATTTGTTCTTCAGTATCCACAGAATATTGGTTTCTTAATAACTACAGGTTATTGGTTCCTCAGTATTCATGGAATATTGGTCCTTGGTAAAGAGTCCCATGAACTTGGCACCAAAATGAGAATCATGAGAATACACATACACCCACAAATTAATGATTACCATCTGATATTTGGTTTGCTGCTCATTTTGGATGCACCAAACTAGACTATGCATTTGACCTCTAGTGACTATAGGTCCATCCCTCGGACCGTTCTTCCATTTTGGTAAGAGGTGTGAGTATACTTAATTAAATCAGTGGCTGATGGAACCTGATCATTTCTAGATGTTCTGTCATAAATTGTCACCTTGACTGTGTTTACTGATTGCCCACCCACACTAAAAACTGACCATGTGATATATTTTACTGACTTGGATAGCAAATAAATATGATTCTCCTATCATGTACAACTAGTTTTGTCTTTCATGTCATATGTACAGTGGAAATGAGTTCAACATTCAGAAATGCCAAGAAAGGCAAATATTTGCTGTGTTTTCTAAATAACTTGGGATGTACCATGCAGCAGACATATTACAAAAGATTTTGGTTAAATTGGGCTCAATGAAACAAAGTAATTTGGTCTTGTCAAGTGTCTAAGTTGTGTAAACCTCTTAAATACATATATTTATAGAAGAGATGACAGCCCCACTACCAGATAAGTTCACAAGAGTCTTGTCTCTGACATGTCACTACGATTGAAAAAGAAGAGAGATGAAAAAGTGTAAACCTGGTCTGTTTGAACTAAAGAGTGGAGCTCATCTGAACATTTGCCATGGAAATAGTAATAGGCATGAAACATTGCATCTGTGAGGAAACAGGCAGTAGAGTGGAAAACGTCATCCCCTACAAGACTGCGTAAACAATTTTAAACTCTATCAAGGCTGGACAGTGAGGTTTGAGCAGCTCCAGCACAGATATAGCAGCAACACACCATCTTGTAAAGATAAAGCATAGCACAAGGAGTCAGATAATTGTTATTTTTATTAAGCTTGCACTCTTAAGGCTGTCAGAAGTTTTTAAACGAAAATTGAAAAACATTGTATTTATAAAATTTTTATAACAAAAAAGAAAATCAGTTCTGATCCTAAAAAATTGATAAGGGTAATTCAAAAATATTTTTTCAACAGCTTTACAATGATATTATAATGATGTTCACCCTGTACAAAGCTCAAGAGCCACTTGAGGTAGAGGGTTACAGAATAAGATGTACCTCCCCAAGCAATGAGATAATGTCACCAAGATGCAAGAGGCCACCAGAAGTGAACAAGAATGAAAAGACTTTAGAAGGAACCGGAGACCCGACCCTAAACAGGAAATGAAGGCTGCTGTGGTTTTTTGTTAATATTTTAATATTTATTTACATTCAGACTAATATCATCATCTTTGTTGCTGTTATCATGTTTCGACAATTGTGTTCTCTGGCTTTCTTCAGGTGTCTTCTGTTGATCCGGGTAACGTTCAGGGAATTTGAAACTGAACTCTTCATTTAATCTACACTGTAGGTTGTTGTTGTTTTTGTTCATATCTACAGACATCTTTTTCTTATTAAATGCTGCTCAGTTAATACTTGCCCCATTTCCTGTTGAGTATAAGTCTGAGGTACTCAGCTGATGGACTGAACTCACAAGCACTAAATTCAGGAACCAACACTTTAATCTATTTGATCTCTTGAGAAGTTTTAATATTTATAATGCATATAAATAGCCTTTATTAACTAACTAAACACAAATGAACACAAATATTTACAAATTACCATAATCCTCTTTATCTGAAAAAATTCCTTGAGAGAAGTGGTTTAAAGAATATACTTGCATTATACAGATAATGGTCAGTTGCCATATCTTGCATGAATAATAATAAAAGTGTTATCATCTATATCCTCCCCTGCTTTCATTTGCTGTTGTCCTCCCCAGTAAATCAAGTAGTGTTGTATCCATTGCTATATTGTAATGTCCAATTGATTCTTGCCTGCCTAACCCATTGTTTGTTATTAAAAAAAAAAATACCCAGCTTACAAATCTGCATGTTTGCTTGCTTTTTGCCATATGTCTCTGTATTTATTTATTTATTTTTTTTTGTAAATATGTTCTTTTTGTTTTTTTTTTTTTTTTTTTTTTTAAGGGAAAGACATGAGGTATGATACCTACCTTTAGTAACCAGATGGAGCTTATTTATTTTTTCCAATTGGCAATATTATTTATCTGGACCTGACATCTCGGCTTCTGTCACTTTCCCACTGCCAAAAAAGTTGCCACCCTGTGCCTTTTCTATAGACAGTTTCATGGCAACAGTTCGGATGAGCTCTTCACAATGGTACCTAGACTTTAAGAATTTAAGCGCAGTACTAGACTGGCCATACTCACCAATTTACAGCTGAGTAGGCCAAATGTAGCTATAAGTTCTATGCTAAAAGTTTCTTTTCTCACATTTGTGGAACTCTCTTTTGGCTCAGTGCTTTCCAGCCATCTTTAATCTTCAAAACTTTGAATGCAATGTCAACCACTATCTACTGTCCTCCTGATTATTCTTCTTTTGTGACACTAGTGAACCACTATTACACGGAAGGAAGAATTATTTTGTAATTTTGATTTAGCTGTACAACTCAGTTTCTGGAATCTTGCTTCACCAAATTGGCACCAAAATGAGAATAAAAGTAAGATTTATGCTTCACACACACACACACATATGCTTGCAACAGATCAAATAAGAAACTGGTGGTTAACATATAACATTTAGTTGTCTGTCATATTTGCATGAGGCAGACTAAAATATATTTGATATTTGGTGACAGTAGATCCGTCCCCCAGGACTTCTTTCCATTGCACTAACACAGTGGGGTCAAAGGTGCACTATATTGTCTACGGATGTGGTCGCTATCAAGTAGGCATGCCATTTTTCCTTGATGCAAAAAACTGATCACTTGAAATATTTTTCTAAGCTGGTTAAGAAATAAATATGCACAGATCCAGTCCGCAGCTTAGAGAATCATTATTTGCCACCCATAGGAAGGAAAAATGTGATACAATATTTTTTTAGATGGAGCAATCCTTAATTAATTTTTTTCTTCAATAAAAGATAAGTTTGCCTATAAGTTCACACTCCTCCCCAGTCTTTTTGAACAGGAGTAGAGGTTTATCCCTTGTTTCCTGTTTAAGATTGGGTTTTTGGTTCCTTCTAAAGTCTATTCCAACTTTATACTTCTAATGTCTCAGCTGAAACTCTGATATTTTATTAACTATTCTTTTATTTTTATTTATTTTTTTTTATTAATGTTCACACAAACAAGACCCAAGAGCCACTCAAGGTAGAGGGTTATTGTATAGAGTTATAGTAGTGTTAGGAGTATAGAATTGAAACAGACTGAAGGAACTGGAAACCCAATCCTAAGGAGAAAACACTTTTTTAATTTATTTTTTTTCTCAGTAGGAATAGATAGGTTTGCCTATCATGCAATTCGCACTCCTCCCCGGTTTTCTGAACAGGAATGGTGGTTTATCCTTTGGTTCTTGATTGGGTTTCCGATTCCTTCTGAAGTCTTTTCATTCTCTTTTACACCAAATAGTGACATTATTGGCATTCATCGCCTTGCATGGGGTGAATTGATTAAAAATAAACGTCCAATATGGTACTTGATGACATTTTTTTGATTTGCTTATACCGCAAACCTCAGGCCTTACTCCTGCCCTTGCTCATCTTAATGAAATGGGGAATGCAGCCTGGGAATAGCGAACAAATATCCCTGGTTACGAAGCCTTCATGAATGACAAGAACCAACTGTTAAAGAAATAATCATTAAGAATATCTTTTGAGAAACCGTTTTTTCCCAGGGAAACATATTGAGGAAATTATTAAAAATAAACAAACACGTCATAGAAATTTACTGGGGGGGGGGAAAAAAAAAGAGGCAACAATAAATATCAACAAACAAAAATGATGGCAGATTGAAAAAATATATATTTACCGGATATATATATATATATATATATATATATATATAACGCACAAACACAAACATATATACGCACGCACACACACATATGTATTCCCACACACGCATATATATATATATATATATATATATATATATATATATATATATATGTATACATACATACATATATATACACACATATATATATATATATATATATATATATATATATATATATATATATATATATATATATATATACATACACACACACACAGAGGGTGTGATGGATAAATTCTCGTCCAAATTACACAAAAATTAAAATGACACTGACATCTCGTTTTAATATATTTACCAAAGTTACACAAAAATATTTTGAAATACTAAAGAAAAAAATTATACAATAAAATCACCATTGGCTTCAATCATGGCCTCCCGACAACTTAGGAATCTCTTGCTTCTCTTCTGGATGGTCGCCTTGTTTAAGTTGGTGAATGCGACCTTAATTCTTGCCTTCAGTTCATCTTTGGATTTAGAAGGAGTATAGTTGGGTCCTTAACTGCGCCCCACACATAATCATCAAGGGGGTTGCACTCTGGAGATTTAGGTAGACATACATAAGGGATGATGTGGTCACAGAAATTGTCTGACGGCCATGACTGGGTTCTCTTGTTTGTGTAGCATGTTGCCGATCAGTTGCCAGATATAGGGTCTTCCAGCAGCCTCCCTCTTGATCCAGGGCAGCACTACCTTCTGAAGGCTCTTGATATAGTCCCCCATGTTGAGTCTGAGATCCTATGGGAAGATGAATGGAGGTATAACGCCGCCATCACTAGTGATCACTCTAAACATCTTCGTAATCACCATTAGACTCATCCAACTCTTTCTGAATCCTTTGGACTGTCCTCAGATTGACACCCAAATACTCTGTAATGTTCATATTGAAGTTTTCGGCCCAAATGCCAAGCAGCTCAGTATGCCGTTTCCAAATTTATGGCGGAGTTAATTGCGTAATGGTGCTCTTTTTCTCACAGACGGTAACAAACTTCCCCTCTTACACTGTACAGTCGACAAAATAAAATAAAAACAAAAACAACGTGCATACATGAAATTAAAAATATAAAATGGCGATAATTAACCCATAACACACACACACACACACATATATATATATATATATTTAGAGTATTGAAGGGTCTTGAAAGTATTTTCAATATACGTCTCCTTTTCTATTACCATCATAACAACAAAAATAAAATGCGGAATGATCATTTGAGTTTACTTAAGAGCACTCAGAATTTTCCACCCTCAATAAAAATCTATATAAATATATATATATATATATATATATATATATTTTAGGCAGCAGATCTTCCTTTAAACATGTTTCATTTAATAATATAGACATATTACGTACATTTATTTTTTTTTATAATAATCTTTTTCAGTTCTCTAATCAGTTTCTTGATGTTAAGATGAAATTCATCAAGGAAGGCGCCGTAGTTTTTTCCTACCCAACTACTTTCAATCTCCTTCGAGATCATCCTCAGGGGTGAATTACAAAGACAAACTTATTGTAACTGTGATCGTTGTGATGAGGATTAGAAAAAAAATCATTTATCATTAGGACTTTATTTTTAAGCAATATGGCAAATTCTACACGCAAAACGCTCTCTTTTGAAGAAAAAAAAAACTCATTATCGCTATCAAGAAAAAGTCAATTTCAGAAATTTCTGATATTGTTCATAGGTCTAAAAGTGTTGTTCATCGTGTAATTAGCAGGTATAAAACCGATAAAACGTTAGATGCAAAACCAAAAACCGGCAGACCTCCAAAAACATCGCAAAGAGATGATCGAAGAATTGTTAGAATATCTACAAGAAACCGTTTTGAAACTGCTACCTCAATTGCCCGTAAATTTAATGAAAATACAGATAATAAGATATCAAAGAAAACGGTTGCTCACAGGTTAAAAAATGCAGGATTGCATGCCCATATTCCAGCTTCGAAGCCTCTCATTTCAAAGCGAAACCAAAGGGCACGCCTGGAGTATGCGATCATGTGGTCGACGATGCAGAGAAGTCATTGAAAATAAGGGGATGTTTACCAAATATTAAATTTTGTTGATATTTTGTTCACAATCAAGTATTAACAAGATCGTTCCTTAACTTTTGTCCAGTAGCTTATTTCCTTTGTTCCGTTTAATCTTTATTTTAAAAAAAAAAACTATTATGTAAATTTTTGTAACTTTGTATAATATTTATGCATTACACCCTAATCTTTATTCGGCAAAAATTTCATTGCTAATCATGCATTACTTTTTAAGTAATACACATATTTATATCTTTGTTGTTTCCGTTCCTTATATTATGGCCACTACTGTGTGTGTGTGTGTGTGTGTATATATATATATACATATATATATATATATATATATATATATATATATAAGTTGCAAATTAAAAAAATAATAATGTTTTTTATGAAATTATTTATATATATCTGATATTTCAGATTGATCTCAATCTTTCTCCAATCTGAAATATCAAATATATATAAATAAATAAATACTTTCATAAAGAACATTATTTTTATAATTTGCAACTTCTATATATACACATTAAGAAATATACGTGGATTCTCATTATACATATATATATATATATATATATACACACACACACATATATATATGCATATTCATATATATACATACATACATACATATATATATATATATATATATATATATATATATATATATATATACTCCAATATCCTCACCTGATGCCTGAAACAGTGGATAATAATGAGCCCTAAATATATTGTTTTGTTCTCTGCAGCCGTTCCTATTTATAAGTTCAATTCATAAATTAGGTGCGATAAGAGATAACAACAAATAAAAAACAGTTATAACGATATTCTCAAATAAGAATTATGTGCTGAAATGATTAATAAGAGATTAACAATTACTACTAATAAAATAGAACTATTATACCAATATACCATAATAAAAGTTATATGATGGCTAGAAGAGTCATTGTTGCAGTAGATCTTCTAATGAAAAATAAGAACTAATAAAAGCAGAACAATATCTTTTTACTCGAGTTCACCCCAAGCAAGGCAGTAAAGCCAATAAGACACAAGGGGCTACTGGGTTTGGAAGAGTTAGAAACATTCCTAAGGAGCGAGAACAAAAGAAGAGTAATCAGGAGGACTGCAGAAAGCGAGTGGCATTGCATTTAAATTTTGCAGATTAAATTTGGCTGGAAAACATGGAACCGGAAAAGAGTCCCACAAGCGAGAAATGCAAGAAAAGAAACTGTTAGTATATGTAATAGAAGTTCTGTGACGGGTGTAAAAGATTCGTTCGAACCGGAGGGTCTTAATAAGCCCAATAAAAGAGTAAAACCATTAATTAATAAATAAAAAAATAGGGAACCACTATAATAATGCACGGTAATAAAAAAATTATCAGACAGACAGATGATTTGTTCATATCGTAGATCTTAGCAACCCCAGCATATTTTTTTTGTTTTAAAAGAAAGCACTTTAAGGTTTCACGTTGGCACATCCGAATTGGCAGCCTCCCAACTCTGACTTTTTGTTACAATTACTAAAACTTATAAATTGTTCATTTCTTTTGACTGAAACTCTGAGAAACGGAACCGCGGATAAGGAATGACAACTGTTGTTTCCTTGTTCAGATCGTAATAACGAAACTTTGAGCTGTTTTCGTTTCTCTTTTTAAAGATGACCTTCTTTCTTGTAAAGTGATAAGTGAATCAAATTGAGCAGGAATAAAGTTATTGCTAACATTGTATCCTCTTCTGTGTCTTTGCTTAAATAATATTTGTAAAATTAAAGGAAATATCTTTTTAAACGCTTACTAATGATCACTTAAATAAATTTTATTCTTCAATAAATATTTTTAGCGTTTATTAAAATAGACTTATCTATTGCGGGTGGTATATTGCTCGGTAAACAGATAATGAATGGCGGAAGATAACAAAGCGATGACCGAGTAAAAAATATATATTGCGAAGTTTATTTTCGTCATAAAAAATGCATCAACAAAAATACAGTTACAGTGCACTTGGCAAAAATATATATCTGCATGTTTATTTAGAGGTTGAGAAGAATGTTCTCCTGAGAAGGACAGTTTTGTTTCCGTTGAAGAGTGTTGTCCTGAGAAGGACAGTTTTGTTCCCGTTGAAGAGTGTTGTCCTGAGAAGGACAGTTTTGTAGTCGCTGTAAAGCTTTGTCCTGAAAAGGACAGTTTATTGCATATCGTTGCTGCTTGCGATTATCTCTGGAGCATCTGCAGACATGCTGGATATGGCTGGAGCGGCGGCTGATAAGAAACTGGAGCTGCAGATGGTGATTGCTGGCTGGAACAAATACTACACTTTGATCTTAGTCATCTGGGCCGCGAAACGTAGTATTTACTCCAGTCTCCCCATTGAGACGCGATGTGACCCAAGGTCGGATTTAACGTGTTGAACCCGAGCACGTACACTCGGGCCAGAGACAAAAATTGCCCAGTTCCCGCAATTGTCGGTTGCGCTGGCATCAGTATGACTGCTGATCCCTCTTCGCTAGTGCAATGAGCGGGATGCAGCTGCGGGCTCTTGTTCCCCGAGAGCGTGCACCTCACAGTATTTTTTTACCCAGCTCCGACTTTGTCTACATATGGTTCTGTGTTCCTGCTATATATTTAGAGATTCTTGATACAATAAAAGAACCAGTAATATTATTGTGATTAACCTGGCGTTTCAGCTTCAGTCACTTTCCCACCGCCATCAATATTTTTCGATTTTGACAAATTTAGCGGTTTGAGGAATGTCTAAAAATGCTAATCTACAAAACATATTCCCTGGGATATTTTTTCCCTATTTTTTACTAGTGGATCAGTCGATTTAATTAGTGCTATTTTTTTTGTTTGCTATAAAGTCAAACATGCATACATGTAATAAAATAATGGTGACACGATATGTTCAAAAAATAAGTAAAAAAGGGGGCCTAGAATATTCCGGTGGTCGCTTTCTGTCCTTCATTGGTTGTCTGGTAGAAGTGGAATTATCCAGACTTCTAACGGCCGAGAAAACAGAAGTCTGAAAAGACAAAGGAAAGGTTATTTATCTGGGATGACTAACTCCGAGGTACGGAACATGAACGCGATGTCAGGTGTGTCATTCACGCATTTCCATACTGTTTGCCCAATACTCCGTTTTGCGTTTTGAAAAAAAAAAAAAAAAAAAAAAATGAAGCTAGAGGTCACGGCCTCTTGATACGGAACTGTAAAAAAGAGATATTTATTTTTCTACATAACATTTTTACCTTTTGCGGCACACACAGTTTCAGAAAGTATTATTCCTTGATGATGGTTTACGGCCGCATCACGTTGAAACACCGGTTCCTGTACGGTCACCAAAGATAATCAACGTCGAGCTTGGTCAATATCTAGGTGGATAACTACTTGGGAATACCAAGTACTGTAAGCTTGGATGTGTGTGTGGTTTAATGGCTAACAGCCGGCTCGGAATTGTTAATCGGAGAGCCGAATTCCAATTCATCTACCTCTTCCCTCCAGCTCTGGTTTAATTAGTAAATGTTGTATCACACAAAACATTATCATCTCCAAAACAAAAATTCTTACAAGTCAAAAGTATTTTCTGGCTTTAAATAACCTGCAAAGGGTTCATAAGTCAATAAATGAATGAATCAATTATTGTTGATGGATCTTTTCAGCTACGCTTAAATCCCTAAGGGGCAGCATGTTGAAGACAGAAGAAAGGTGTTCGACCCAGCCAATCCAGTCAGGTAGCTAACCTAACAGTCATCATCATGGTTGTCATTCGTATCAGAAGAAAACTTTGTATTGTAATCCATCCAGATGTGGGTCCAGATGAATCTACAAAACAAACCTGTGCGGTAAGAATACAATTGGAAAATCTTTGCACTGGGGTAATCCCGCTTTCTGGCTTAGTGTCTTTATCTAGTGTCACGAGGAAACGTTACAACCGAGGACCTCCAGGCTGCAGTAGATGACCAGGACTTCTACGTGTCACATTCTTGGTCTGCTGCACTCCATGGCACTTGCTGGTACGCGCCTTCGTGGCCGTTGGTTCTTTAAGTTAATCTCATCCACTCATTCCGCCCGGAATCAGCTTTCATATGTACACAGGGTTGACATACCCAAAATTATCGTGGGTTTTGACCTGTCAACTACCCTCACTTGGGTTGAATCCAATCGAAACATTTTAACAGTATGTAGTCGTTGTTGTACGCAAGCAGTAATTTGAAGTCAGAGGTGAAAGTTGGGCGGCGGGTAGTAACCAGCGCGGACGAACTACTCCCAAAAGAGCACGACTGTTCCACTGTCTAGAGTTGCTATTCTTCCCGATACAGCAATGCAACAATTATCACGCAATATGCAGAAATAGTGTAAATGTTGAAATAGTCAGACCATCGGTAGTAATATAGCCCAGTCCAAACATATATACGTATGTGTGTAAATGTTTGCATGTGCCTTCATACATGCATGTCTCTGTTCATATCTATCTATCTATCTATCTATCTATCTATCTATCTATCTATCTATCTATCTATCTATCTCAACCTTTTCTTAACTATTTACATAATTAACGCTGTTTCTATCTATCTATCTATCTATCTATCTATCTATCTATCTACCCCAGTCTGTTCTTAACTATTTACATATCTATCTATCTATCTATCTATCTATCTATCTATCTATCTATCTATCTATCTCAACCTTTTCTTAACTATTTACATATCTAACGCTGTTTCTATCTATCTATCTATCTATCTATCTATCTATCTATCTATCTGGAAATTTGAGAAAGTTCTGTTTGTCTTCGGCGCAAATAATCCGTGTTTGAGCTCAGGGAAATCGAGGATTTGGAATGCTGATTTTCAAAAATAGCAAAAATTTTTCCACTTTTAAAAACTATAGCAACTTGTTGTGCTAGTTTCAAAGCATCTAGCAAATACGTTTACGAGAAAAATGTGCAATTATTATGGGGTATCGACATCTTCCCCTATATCCCCCTATATGCAGTGGTCTTTCTACAAAATTAAAAACTGCCCCCTTTTTTTACTGCGTCATTCCAGACATTCAACGGGAGAGAACATTGCAATCATCAACGGACATTGAAAGCGGATTCAGTCAGTCAGAATTCACAAAGAAAACATGAGAAACTAAATTAAAATGCAGAATTAAATATTTAAGAAGCTTCTATTGTGAACTATTCAGTACCCTTCTTAAACTGGACAAGAGAAGAACAAGAAAGTTGATAACAATTCATAAATCTTTGAGCTCAAGAGGTAATTTTAATGTGAAAACAAACGACTGATGAATGAGGCTCGTTATCATTAAATGCTTCATTGAATCTGTTATCAAATGACTTGAGGACTACACGAGACGGAGGGATTAAAGTCTGATTACAAAAGACACATATTACAACAGAATTAAGAGGAAGAGACAAAAAGGGAAGTAAAACACAGGAGTATCAGGAGACAAAGCGACGGAATTGCATATGAAAATGCTTGCGAAGTGGACATCTGAAGAGAGAAACATATATTAAACCCTTAACTGACGATACCGAGTACAGAAAAGAAACTCTGAACTATATGATTTCTAATCTCATATATAGCAGAAAATGCTGGACAATTTCTTCACTGATGAAGAATAGTCTTGACGGTTCAGGGCTGTAGTTCTACAGACGAATCCTAAGAAAACCACCGACAGAACATGTGAGAAAGGAGGCTGTCTTATAGAAAATAGGAAATTCTAGGAAAAGTCGACATACAATCAGAAAGAGACAGATCAAAATTTATGGGACACAAAATGAAACAAGAGAGTCTAGATCAGGGGTGTCAAACTCATTTTTAGTTCACAGCTCACATATCAACCCAAATTGATTTCAATCGGGCGGGACCAGTAAAATCGTGGCATAAGAACCTATAAGGAGCAAATTCAAAATTCTCCATTTTTTGTGCGTAAAAAAGTACCCTCTGAAAATTTTCATGTTTAAAGAACAATTTTTTTGGCAAAACATTGAACAAGTGGGAGCTGTTAAAGAAGACTGGATTATCACCACTGCCTTGTAAATGTATGCAATTTATAAATTAAAAAGAAAAAACATTTAAAACACTTTTATTATTTTTTTTATCATTTATTTTCAGTATGTTCCTGAAAATTGGCATCTTTTTTCCTTTACAAGTGCATCAATATCAGACATCAAATCCTTAGTAGCAGCCAATTTCAGGACGTCATTTTGGTGCCTATGTGTGAGCCTTGAGCGCAGCTTTGTTTTATTGATGCTCATTAGAGAAAAATCTTGTTCACAAAGGTAGGTAGTTCCGAACATGCACAAAACATTCGAAGCAAGAGCTTTCAATTTGGGGTACTTTCTCAAAAAAAAAAGTGTCCAAGCACATCGAGGTAAATTTGTTTTCTTCAAATCTGAATCACACTGCAAGTCAATCATTTCATGTTGGATGTCCATCGGCAGACCAGAGGCGTTGACTGTAAATGGTGAGCGAAAAACTGTGAAATCTGTCTCAAGTTCATTAAAAATCTGAAACCGTTCCTCAAACTCTCGCTTCAATCCCGTGATATTGCTTTTGTACCGATTCATGTGAACATTTTCTGCTGTCGCAACCACATTTTTAGACAAGGAAAAATGAATAGGTAGGTAGTCCCGAACACGCACAAAACTTTTGCAGCAAGAGCTTTCAATTTGGGGTACTTTCATATAATCTATCTATCTATCTATCTGGAAATTAGCTTTAACTAGAATGCGCGTATGCTTTCAAAATATTGCGTGACAAAGTTTTTGCGGCCGTGCAGCATTTTGTTCAGATGATTCAAGTGCTCTGTAATGTCCATGATAAATGCTAAATCCTGCAGACATTCTGGTGATCGAAATTCTAACGCTGGTTTGACCTTTTTCTCTATGAACTGTTCAATTTCTTCTCGTAGATTAAAAAAAAAAAAACGCTGCAACACAGTACCTCGGCTTAACGACCTCACCACGGTGTGATATGACAAGCCATAGGTAACGTCTGTATTACTGAGAAGATTGTCAAACTGATGGTGATTCAAACCTCTAGTTCGGATGAAATTAACAGTTCGGACAATCACTTCCATGACATCGTCCATTTTTAACGACTTGCAACACAATGCCTCCTGGTGCAAAATACAGTGAAATATCTAAAATCACATCCTCCATTTGTAGTTTGTACTTTCTCTCTGAACTGCGTCACAACACCTGCTTTTTTTCCAATCATTGATAGAGCGCCATCTGTAGCCACGCTAACAGCATGGGTCCAGTCCTCTACAACCGTGTCCAGCGTTCCAACGAGTGAGATGAAAATGTCACTTTCTGTTGTGGTGTCCATCATAGGGACCAACTCCAGAAATTTCTCGGTTGACGGTAAAAGTCTCGTCTACATCAATAATGATTATGACCAGCTGCGCAACATCCATAACGTCTGTGCTCTCATCAATTGCAACCGAAAATGCAATAAATGACTTGACTTTGTACTTCAGTTGCCTGTTCAAATCTGCAGAAAGATCTGAAATCCTATCTGTCACAGTGTTTCTTGTCAGGCTAATTTTAGTAAAATTCTGTCGCTTCTCAGGGCATACAATTTCTGCTGCCTTCAGTATGCATGTTTTCACCAACTTACCCTCACAGTACGGTTTTGATGCTAATGCTATTTCTCTAGCAATAGGGTACCTAGCTTTTACTAATGCGTGACTGATATCTCAAGACAAAGCCAGTAGGTCTCAGCCAGAACCTACTTTCTTCGAACCTCGTGGACTGGCGCTACAGAATCACAAACAATGAACTCTACCTAATAACAGAAACTACTTCACATTCAACAGTAGTAACAACTAAAATGAATAGCACATGTAACTCGAAAAGAAAATAATGACATTCA
Source organism: Acanthosepion lycidas (assembly GCA_963932145.1). Taxonomy (NCBI): domain Eukaryota; kingdom Metazoa; phylum Mollusca; class Cephalopoda; order Sepiida; family Sepiidae; genus Acanthosepion; species Acanthosepion lycidas. Next base: position 37,259,573 of record OZ010583.1, on the reverse strand, counting down.
AAATGTTGATGTTCCACATTAATCCCAACAAAATTTTAGAAAAAGAAACCCCCATTAATACTGAAAGAGCTAAAACAGCTACTGGACTGAAAAATTGTTTTAAGAAAAAGATTTTATAAATTTCAACCGACAGGTAGCAGTGGCTGCTCGGTCAATGAATGCCAAATGTTTCCTTATAAGGAAACAGCTAATATTACCATTACCATTATCTATCCTTATCTCTTTCAATATATATCTACTTACTTACCAGTCCCTTTGAAGACATGTCTATCTATCTATCTATCTATCTATCTATCTATCTATCTATCTATCTATCTATCTATCTATCTATCTATCTCAGTCTTTTCATATCTATCTATCTATCTATCTATCTATCTATCTATCTATCTATCTATCCAGACAGACAGACAGATCGAGACATTCATATAGATGTCATGCATAGTGACAAATCCATTCATAAATATCTAAACTGCCAGCTCTATGCAACCATTTTCTAAGATGAAGAAAATACTGAAAATAACTTTAAGCAAGTAAAGACGATCCTTATTTCAACCTCGTGAACAGGCGATAGTCGCAAAGAACTGTACCAGATAGCAGATACACCATATTGACTTGAGGACTTTCAACAGCTGCATCAACTAAAATGGGTAGCACGTGTAACTCAACGAGAAAATAATGTCAATTAAAATAATAATGAAGTTGCCGATGTTCTACACTACTTCAAATAAAAGGTTAGTAAGGAAACCTCCTTTGTCAATAATGAAAAGGGCCTTGACAGGTAATGCAACTTGTTTTCGCGAAAAAATTGTTTAAAGAGAAATATTTTATAAACTTCAATCGACAGCGGCATTGGCTGCTCGCTCAATGAACGCCAAAATTTTCCTTATAAGGAAACGGCTAACATTATCAATATTATCCTTATTAATCTTCAATTTCTTTTATTAAATATGTTGGATAAAAAAAACAAATAAAATGGAAGAAAATGGAGTAACACCGCGTATACGAGATGGTATAGAAAATGCCCTTATTTACTGTGATTAAGGGAAGTGCGCGTACAACTAATATTTGCAGCTATCAAAATCTACTGAACCAGTCTGCTTTCCTTCGTTCTTGGCTTCCTACTTTCTACTCGTGTTCGATTATCATGCGTGGTTTTGTAAAGTTATGTTGGAACGGCTGAAAAATTTGCGCGACATCAAGTTCCAAGTCTACGTATTGTGATTGTAACATTCATTATATTGGAACGGCTCTGCAATCTTTGCGTTAGCTGGCATCACTACCGAGAATCCTCGAAATGATTCACAATGTCTTTGACGAAAGTTCTTTCGGCTGAACACAAACAAGTGTTTTTGAATGGCAGGGGCGTTTCAAGGCCGGTCGAGTGTCTGGTCATGCTGATGAGCGTATAAGACAACTAATTACCAGAAAAAAAAAACAGGAGAAAATATCTAAAGAAATCCTTGAACTCATCCATGAGAATCACTGACGAACAATCCATCAGCGCTCAAATGAGTAAAATCAATTATGGAATCTTCCCGGAGATCCTCACGGAAAACCAGAATATACATTGTATTGCTGTGAAGTTCCTCGGCTCTTTGCACTCGTTGTATAATGTTCTAAGGGGACTATTTCTAAAGCCACGATGGCCAAATTTAATTAATGTATGAAATATATTATTTACTAGCGTTTACTAAGTTTTTTTGCCAAATCAGGGAAGTGTCTGAAATCATGCCGTAATTTTTGCCAAATCACGGACGTGTCTGAGATCATGTCGTAATTTTGGTTAAATCAAGGAAGTATTTGAGATCAAATCATAAATCAGGGAAGTGTCCGACATCATGTCGTAATTTGAGCCAAATCAGAGAAGTGTCTGAGATCATGTTGTAATTTGGGCCAAATCAGAGAAGTGTCCGACATCATGTTGTAATTTGGGCCAAATCAGAGAAGTGTCTGAGATAAATGTCGTAATTTGGGCCAAATCAGGGAATTGTCTGAGATCATGTCGTAATTTTGGCCAATTCAGCTAATTGTCTGTGATCATGTCGTAATTTGGGCCAAATCAGAGAAGTGTCTGAGATCATGTCATAATTTGGGCCAAATCAGGGAAGTGTCTGAGATCATGTAATTTTTGTCTACTTTCCTTCGTTCTCTTTTGAGAATTGTTTATCTCACCACCCTTCTTTTCTTTTTAATCTTTCTATTCCTTCTGCTTTTCTATGTATTTTACTATATCGCATTTTCTTCTCTTTCTTTCCTTGTCTTTTTATATCGTCTCTTCGTTTCGTCTCTCTGTTTATTCTACTGTTTCTCGCTTCTCTTTTCTTCTCTTCCTTTCGTCTCTCTGTTTATTCTACTGTTTCTCGTTTCTCTTTTCTTCTCTTCCTTTCGTCTCTCTGTTTATTCTACTGTTTCTCGTTTCTCTTTTCTTCTCTTCCTTCCGTCTCTCTGTTTTACTCTTTCTGGATTTCTTCTTTTTTGCTTCCTTTTCTTTCTTCTCAGTATTTATTTTACTGTTTTCCCTTTTCTCACCATCTACGATTTTTTTTCTTTTTATCCATTCTCTTATTTTCTTCTCTTCATTTATTTTACTGTTTCTACTTTTCTTCTCTTCCTTCCTTTCCTTCGATCTCTCTATTTATTGTTACTCGTTTTCTACTTTTTAGCTTCCTTTTCATTCTTCCGTCTTTATTTATTTTTCTCGTTTTCTCCGCACTCTATTTTTCTTTTCTTTCCTTCTTTTTAATATTTCTGCATTTTCACTCTTATTTCCATACAACGTTTCTTCCTTCATTTTATTCATATGCGTTTCCCTTATTTTAACCCCTGCCCTGGCATAGACATGTTTATACGTTTTTACCGAAAAGCTCATTTTTCAGACAGGGACGAATAAACACGTCAAACACCAGCTAGAGACGTGATTATACGTCGATAATGATTCTGTTTATGCCCATTCTGAGCTTGAAATGAGTCCAATTGTCAACTCATACGTCTGGTAGAAATGTTAGTCACCGCTCGGGTACTTCAAAGTGCATCATTTTGTCGGGGTATTGAATGGTCTCAAATCAATCCGTACATTTTTTTTTATTTTACAAATAATAAACGGAAAGCAAACTAGTGAAACAACGCAAAAACTGTTTTTATAATAACAAACTTCATTTTACTGTATGATATTGTAGCGACAATGTTACCAATATAGTAAGGGTGCGTACTACATATATTTAACTTTGGCTAGGAAAGGTGGGATTAAGGGCAATGTGTGGGCGCAATGCAATTTATATTTGACGTAAATAGCACAGTATAAAATACAAAACTGAACGTAATCATTTCAAAACGTAACAATTGAATTTATTAAGTATTTGATGTACATGCATGTGAACTAAAAATGTTAGACAGAGTTGTGTCTCTTAGACTAGGTAATATTTGTACCTAAGCTCATAAAGAAGAAGTTGATTATTAAACTGTAGAAGAATGAGTTTTTGCATGTTTGGAATTGTGTATTGTACAAGTTGGTAAAAATTCAGGAGAAATTTCAGAGTTTGTACTTGCGTGAATGTTGGTAATGGTCTTTAACGTCTGACTACATGGTCAAGACGGGGGTTCTTGAAGATTACATCTTGGCAGCAAGGAGAAAGATGAATGAAAAGAAACATACGGGAGCTTAAACGTGTTTTGTTTATGTAAGATCGTGTATCACGTGGGAGGCTCGGACTGAGTTGGCGCCAAAATAAATCTGTCGCGTGGGGGTGATTTGATTAGTCGAAACTGACCAAGGTGATTGAAGGTGATTAACCAATGAATGCTTGTTATATATTTTGTAAGATGGTGATGGTGAAAGTCACACTGGAATAGTGCATTTCCTAGCAGGGGTGATTGGCTGTTGTGGAAGATTCCACAATATACAGTGTAACCCGGACATAAGAGAGCTGTCGGGACCGGAGAATAAGTCTCTTATATCCAGGTTTCTCTTATATCCGGGTTATCTTATATCCGGGTTATCTTATATCCGGGTTTGGTCTATTTTCTTTAGGTAAGTATGGCTCTAATTTGGGACCAGATAAAATCTCTCTTATATCCGGGTTTCTCATATCCGAATCTCTTATATCCGGGTTAGTGTATGATTTTTATATAGTAAGAGTTGTAATTAATAGCAGTAGTTATTTTCCTTTAACTTGACATTTTTAAAGCTTTTAAGAGTAAATATTTTTATCTGAAGTCACAGAAAAGATTTCAGTTCATGAAACAATAGTAAGTTTCAATGGAAAAGAATGTTCTTCGATAAGAAAGGGTTGTAGGCTGAATATCGGTGTAACATGAGTTCAATGAAACTTGTTGAATGAGAGAAACTGTAATATTCACTTGAATATCGAAAAGTTGAATTAATTTGCCGCATGAAGTTGGATTAAATTGCTCACCGAAGAGAGATGAATATGAGTGAGAAAATTCTGGAAAACTGAGAATGTGTTGAATCGTAACTTATAGCTCTAGAAGATTTTGAAGTAAATAAGTTTCTGTTGCTTGTAGTTGATGAGTTAAGAGATGTTCAATGTTCGTACGTACGTGTGTGCGCGTGCGCCTGTGTGTGAAAGCGTCTTCTCATCAGGGACAGATGTAAACTCTTCACTGAACTACATAGTTGTTCTGAGAAAAACAGAGGAAAAAGAGAAAGAGTTGAAAATGTCGCTTGGTATTTACAATGTTGTATGTCACGTGATAGGCTCAAAACACATAGATTATTGGCGGAATTGTTTTTTTTTTGCTCAAATCAGAAACTAAGTCGATACAATTCGGACGTAGTGGAAAACATGATCTTACATTAATTGACCAATCAGTTATCTGAGAAATACCAAGGCTCTGTGATCCACTTTTTTGCATAGAATTGAACAAGTTATTTTCAGCTATTTAAAATGATGTAGAATTAAAATTCTACATATTTCTTAGTTACTATATTAAACACAAATAATATTTTTTCATCTGAAAATAAAACGTTTTTCCCAAAATAATTTGCCGGAAAGGGGTTAATTCAAAATTCCATCTATTTTAGTTTATTTCTTTCCATTCACAGATGCATTTCGTTTCCTTCATACTTCCTCTTTCTTTTTCTTTTTTTTTTAACTTCCTATAATTAATATTTTTTCTTCAACCTTCTTTGTAACGACTTCACAAAGTAGAATTTTGCGGATATAACAAAGAAAAAAAAATCTGAATCCAGACTGTATATTCAAATACAGGATGTGATGGATAAAATGTCGTCTAAATTACGGAAAAATTAAAATAACACTGACATTTTAACAGACATATTTACCAAAATTACACAAAAATATCTTGAAATACTAAAGAGTAAAGTTATTCAATAAAATCGCCATTGGCTTCAACCACGGCTTCTAGAAGACTTCAGAATCTCCTGCATCTCTTCTGGACAGTCTCCTTGTTTAATGTGGTGAATGCTGCCATAATCCTTACCGTCACTTCATCTTTGGTGTTACAAGGAGTTTTGTTGGTTTATCGCTCTACTGCGCCCCACACATAATAATCAAGGGGGTGCAGTCTGAGGGGTTAGGTGGCCAGATGTAACGGGTGATCTGGTCGCAGAAATCGTCTGATGGTCATGACTATGTTTTCCTACTTGTGTGGCATGGTGCAGAGTCCTGTTACCAGATATAGGATTTTCCAACAGCCACCTACTTGACAAAGGACAGCACTACCTCATGCAGCACTTGATGTGGTCCTCCGTGTTGAATCTGAGGTCACCTGGGAAGATGGATGGAGGCATAACTTCGCCATTACTAGTGATTACTCCAAACGCCTTCGTAATCACCATTTGATTCCTCCAGCTCTTTCCGAATCCACTATACTGTCCTCCAAACACTCTGAAATATTCGTATTGGAGCTTCCGACGCGAATGTCAAACAGTGCATTATGCCGTTCCCAAATTTCTGGCAGAGTGAATTGCGTGTTGTTGCTTTTTTTTTCTCACAGGCATTCCCAACTGACGCTAATATACTGTTCAGTCGACAAAATGAAAAGCAAACAACGCGCATGCGCGAAATTAAAGATATAAAATGGCGACAATTTACCCATCGTAACCTGTAATTAGTTAGAATTAATAAATGAACTGCAGTTATATGATTAATTGTCCCTACCTGAATACTTGCGCTTGAATTGCACGTGATCTTAGCTTAACTCTGCACTTTTAACGTCTCCGGATAAACTGCGAAATTTTATTTAGCATTTTTGAAAAAAAATATTTTACTTTTTTTTTTCTTTACTTTTTCTAATAGAAGTTTATTTCCCGCTTTACACCTTTTCCTCGTCGTTTGAACTGGAGTAGAGGTTTATCCCTTGTTTCCTGTTTTGAATTGCGTTTCTGGTTCCTTCTAAAGTCTTCTCATTCTCTTTCATTCCCAGTAAGCCTTCGTGTTTTCGTGGCAATATCGTCTTGATTAGGGTGAAATGATTAAAAAATAAAAATAAAATAAAAAATAAAATAAACTCATGTCCCATTTTCTCCAATTTGTGCAGAATTATGGTTGTCATTAAGCTCTTTATTTTAAAACAAACCTTCACTGATTTATTGTGAATCTACGCTGTCAGATATTTTATTGTGAGGATCTATGTTTTCGCAATAAAATTTGTATCTTTTTCTTCTTCTTCTTCTTCTTCTTCTTCTTCTTCTACTACTACTACTACTACTACTACTACTACTACTACTACCATTCCCTTCAGGACGTGGGTAATCATGACTCTACACAACTTTCTATCTTTCGTGATCTTTAGCAGTTTTACTCTTTGGCAAGCCTTTCGCTCACCGTTTCGACATCCATTCGAATTAGCTCATTAGAAACTCTTTACTTGCTGCCTTCCCCTATCTCTCTTGCCCTTGATATGCCTTGAGAGAGTTAAATTTTTCAAGCCTCCTTCTTCATTATTTTAAAGAAATTACAGCTATCTTTTTATACGTATAACTCTTCTTTTTGTTATCATTTTCTTTAAGACTTCTTCGTTGCCTATTCATTCCATCCATAGAATTCTCAGTATACTTCTATAGAATCATATTTCTGTTGGCACCAACTCCTTTTTCGTCTGTGAGAAAATTGTCCGATATTCACTGCCAAACAAGAGAATGGACATCACATAGCAGTCGCATACTCTTTTTTTTTTTTTAACGAAACGTTTCTGTTTTTTTTAGTAGTTTCCTTAGCTTTTGGAATGCATTTTCTCGCTAATCCAATGAAAGTTCGGATTTCGGTGTCACAATTTCTACCCTCTGAGAAAACACTTCTCGGATATTTAGACTTCTGTACTTGTATGATGTTAGCATTTTCAATTTGGAGTTCGCATCATGGGCTTTTTCTCTTGGTGACAACCATATTTTCTGTCTTTTTACAATTGATGGCGAATTCTTGTTTCTTGCTATCCATTACTACCTTGTCTCGGTGGTCCTGCAGTTTTCTTTCTGCGTTTGCCATCAGCACCGTCTCATCGGCGTATCTTATATTGTTAAGATTATGTCCCTCGATAAATCTTAGTAAGGTCTCGAACTCTCTTTGGATAGCCTCGCTGTAGAGTTGGAGAGAAGACAAATCCTTGTGGTACGCCCCTTTCTATTTTTGTGTACCTCTTCAATTCGTTTTCTATCCGTATGCAGTCAGTTTAATCTCAGTAATATGTTCCTGATTTGTCTAACATCCTTTCCAAATAGATCGAGTTTTCCTAACAGTTCAAATAGATCCTTGTACCGTACCTTGTCAAAGGCTTTTGCTTAATCTATAAAACGTAAGTGTAAATCCTTCTGCTTTTGTCGTGCTCTCCCCGACATCACTCTAATCTTAATTATCATATTTCTTGTTCCGGTGTCCTGTTCTTATTTTCAGTTTAATTCTTTTTCGTTTTCTATTCATCATGATTCGGTTTATTAGCTTGGTTATGTGGCTCATTAAGCTGATTGTCCGATGGAGCTCGCATTCATTTGCAACTGGTGTCTTAGGTAATATTTCGAAGATGAGGTCTTCCAGTATGTTGCCACTGTGGTATATTTAGTTTATCTATTCTGGGAACTTGTCGATACGAAAATCGTCCAAGCCCGTGAGCATCTTTATTACGATGTAATAGATGTAAATATCTTCAGCTTTTCCATTTTTTTGTATTGCCGGTTTCCCTCTCTCATCATGAAAGAATATTTTTCCTTCTCTATAATTAGTGTTTCTTCCAATGCTTTTATACAACCTGTTGATGAGCACATTTTTTTCTCTTGTTAATTCTTATTTTACTGTTTTGCATACTTGCTTATCGGTATTGCTTATGTTTTCTATTTCCGCGCTTTTTTCATTGAGCCATTCCTCTTTAGCCTAACTACGCTTGTGTCTAATTTCTGCGTTCAGTGTTCTGTACTCTTTGCCATTCCTTGGCACTGTTTGCTGTCGCTTTTGCTCCATCCCAAGAATTTCATTTGTCATCGACCCTTTCTTCCCTTGTTTCGTTTTCCTTGGAATGATCTCATTCACCGACATTACTAGTGCTTTTAGTACTTGAATTACTTTGCAATTTGTAATCTCGCTCAAGTTATATTTGTTTTTGACTCTGTGAATATACATCTTGCAGCCTGGGACATTCAGGTGTCTGTCCTATTGCAATTTAATTTATTTAGGTCTTCTTTCTGTAATTTTATTCTGAAGTTGCACGCAACTGGAAGAGGATCATTCTCGCGGTCGGCACTTGAGAATGTTTTACAGTGTAGACTGCTTTTCTGATACTTTTGTTGGGAGTGACGTAATCAGACTGATAATTTGTGTTTATTGTTTACTAGCAGCATGGCCCGGCGTTGTTGCCCGTGCTTGATTCAAAAATTGTACGACTCATACAGCAATCGCTATCACTTGACTTAAAATTTTTTGCCCTTCCTTGCCTTTAAAGGGGTGCCCTTTGCCGTGCTGATGTTGCTACATGTCTTACTTCTTGCCTATCTCACACTGCGAATTTTTTCTAAGCTCTATACTAAACATTAAATCTATTATGAAAAAAGAACTAAACAAAATGAACACAAAACGATCAGCTTTAAAAAAGGACTCGTAACTGAAAAATCGAATGAAAAAATAATTTTAACAACAAATACTTTTTCACACCCATCCCAGTTCTGCAGAATCAACGTTGAGATTAAGCAAGCGAATGAGCCAACTGGAGTAAAGTGCCATGCAGATTTAATTTTTTCCCACTTGTGACGAATGCAGCTATCGATTCTTTTGCATGCTAGCATGCTAGTTAACATTCGTGACAGTCAGCTGTTGCCTCTCACGCTGGCCAATAGAATCTTCCTGCCTGTTCGGAGCAGCCAGCTATAGGCTCTCACTCTGGTCAGTAGAAAATGGCCGTAAACTACATGAAAACTGCCGTAGAAGCATGAAAAAATCGATTATTTCCACTATCGATGGGAATTGGGAAATGCAAAGTCGGTCTTGACCTTTCCGCTAACTTGGAGCATGTGCATGTAAATTTTGATGCAAATACATTGAAAATTGCGGCCGTGCATTCGTTACTCTCTCTCTCTCTCTCTCTCTCTCACACACACACACATCCTGCCTTTTCTAGATAGAGATATCCTAAGATTCTTCATATGGGTATGAAATTACTGCAACGGCTGTGGATGCAGAAAGTGGAATAAAAGAGTCAATTCCGAGTCTAGTCTACTGCGTCTCCCAACAATGGTAATAATAATATTAGCTTATTTCCTTAGAAGGAAACATCCGACTTACATTGACCGAACAAACAGTACGATTCGAGTTACTTTTATTAACCCCTTGGCCATCAGGCTGGGATCAAAGTGTAGTATCTGTTCTGTTCATCTCTAATGGTAATGGTAATATTAACTGTTTCCTTACAGAGTAACATCCGACATACATTGACCGAACAGACAATGATACACGAATTACGATTTTCTTCATTATCTGAAGTGAGGTATCTGTTCTCCTAATCTCTTATTGTAAAGGAAATATTAGCGGGTTTCTTATAAGGAAATATTTGGCTATCATTAACCGAAAAGCCAGAACTACAGGAAACCCATCAAGAAACCAAGAAATTATGTGAATTCACAGATAGTAAAGAAAAGAAATTATCATCTATATTTACTGATTTAAACATATAATCTTTCTGAACTTTTTCTTTCACTCATTTTTTACGATAATGTTCACTTTGTACAAGGCCCAAGAGTCACCCGAGGTAGAGCGTTACAGAGTAAGAGTTAAGAGACACAGTTTATGGGGATATGTGGGGAAGATAACACGGGACTTAAACAGGTTAAGCTTAAAAGTTGGTTCTATAGCGGTTCGTGGGAGGAAGTTGAGTAGAATTTATATTTCCCCAAATGGCGGTGTAGGTAATGTCTGCTTCAGTTAGTGCTACTCAGTAACTACTTATTTAAGACTTTGCATACTGAGGAAAGCAATATTCGGAAAATAAAAAATTGAACCTGACCTGAAGAGTAACATCGGCAAAAACAAACTTCAGCTGATATGTTTAGAGACAAAATGCAAACATTATGGAAACGGATTTGTTATCAACAGTAAATGGAGGAATAATGTACAAGAAAAAAACAAAAAAAACATACGAATATCGACAAACAGAATGGATCCAGAATGCCCAGCTAACAAAGCCATGGAGTTTTACTTTGAAAAGACAGACGTCAAGAAGTTCAGAGGTCATCCAAGAACCACTATAGTCACAACGCTGAACCGAGACATTCAAAGAACAAGGTAGAAATATCCCACTTTTCCTTTGGAGAAGTTTACAATCAAGGAAGATCTGCAACGAATCCGCAAACTCACAGAGGACAGAGAAGGCTGGCAAAATATTGTCGAATCAGTATACAATGTCACTGAAGATGAGAGAACATGTTAATTCATGACCTCAAATCGAAACAGTTTTTATGATGATGTAATTAAAAAGGAATGAGTGTGGCATAGTTGTGAAGGTTACGACAGGTGGAACTAAGGGATGTCGTTCATCTGAACAGTGTTCATGTAATTGGCGATGGAACAGCATTGCTGTTCCATCGCCTTACGACTTTTCGTCTGTGGGAAATGGGTTGTAAGTTGTAAAGTAATTCCTCACCAACAAGGCCACGGAGACGCTTTTGAACTCTTTTGAGTAGTACTACATTTTCGGTCTGATCTTGCTCTTGTAAAAGTAGAGAGTAACAGGAAAAGTCAGGTATTTATTGGAGCAGCACAGAGAACCGACCATTTTTTTAAGCATCTTTAGCGATGGATCGTATGTACGTGTTTCTCTTGATGTCTGGGTTGAAGTCCCAATATGCCATCAAGGCACGGGTCCTCCCTAAAATAACACTTGTTCATCGCAATCAGCGAAAAGTCAGGGTCGGCTCGGAGACGAAGGGACGTCACTAGTTTGTCTTTCAAGTCACTGAATGTGACTTTCCCCGACAGAGCTGTTAGGAGAGCTCCAGAGGAGAGATCAGCTACAAGGTACTGGTCATGTAGAGTTTTGAAGGTGCACTACTATACCGTTGTATCATCAGCATCTCATCATGTTCAGGTTTAAGGTTGATATCTAAATAGCAGCTATCAGGGAAGTTTTTGCAAATATGTCTGTCTTCAGTAAACCAGAGGCGTGTCATATTCAAGCTGATGGTGCATGAATAATTCAAACGGTGAATGCCTAACGCAATTTGGCAGCTAAGAAACTCTCTTGTGATTTTCATTCAATTCAAACGTTTGTCGGAGGTAAAATATAATAACATCACGATTCATATTTGTGGCTTTAAGGAAACTGTTAGGAAAAATCGGAACGAAAGGAAAAACATCAATACGCATGCGTAAAGAGAAAAGCGGCTAAAACCATCCCACTATTCTCACGCAATAAATGCAATATGTACACACACACACACACACATATATATATATATATGCGTGTGTGGATGTTGTGTGCGCGTGTGTGTGCGTGTGCAGATAGCTCACACGACTCTTTATAGTGTATTGAACACCCCACCACATATATATTGATGCATATTTCATTAAATAATACAGACAAGTTTTCTCTGTTTATTTTATGTAAATTCTTTTCATATCGTCTGATAAGCTTAATAACATTATCATTAAAAGAAAATCACCATATTGATACATGTTTCTTTTTAATCCTGTCTAAGCTTTCAGCTTACATAAGCCATTATCAAAGATGACAATTACATTACAATATATTAACCAATACACGGACAAAACAATAAAGATAATCTGTTTTTTATTTATTTATTTTTTTTTGCATGGAAGATTTCCAAGTAACGACAAACTCGTGCATACGAAACGCTGGAAGCAAAAATCGCACCGCAGTTCATGATATCACACATGACCAAACAAGAGTGAAAACGAGAAGTATTAAGTATTTGAAGCCGTTGGTATAAACCAATGTCTTCTGTTATTAATTATAGGCATTTAATATTTGTGGAGATTTCGTAGTTTATTTTGTTCAGGTTAAGTTTCAACAGTTTTATGTATATAGCTTCAAGAATTTTTAGTTTTTATTTATTGTTTCCATGTTTAAGTATAGTTGTGTTTTAAACGAGGATTTTTCGGAATTGTGTAAGTGGCCAGGCACGTTTTAATTGCCTAAAAACGTTAGAGCTATCATTCAAATGTAGAGTCAAGCGTCGTGAAAGGGAGTTTGTGGCGTGTCCAACATAAATATGATTTAATCCGTTGGAGATGCAATCTCCCAAAGGATACTTGAATTTGTAAACTATGTTGGTTTTGTGCAAATCGCTAACAGGGGGAAAAGAATCATTGCGAATAATTGAGTTGGATATACTAGATTTACTGTAGTATATGATTAACTTAATTTTTTTGCTAAGATCTGCTGTAGATATATTAGTATTTATTAATTGTTTTAGTAGATTTTCATCTTGTTCATAATTAGCATACATTTAATTATGATAGAGGAGATTAATATGCTTGGGATTAGTTGAAGCAGTATTATGTTCTATTTGCTTAGTATTGAGATTTCTAAGAAAGCATCTTATTTGTTCATCAACTATATAGTTTGGAAAGCTATTATTAATAGGTATTTGTTTTATATTCTTTAGTTCACTGTAAAAAAAATCTGTTTTCTAGATTAATTAGTTTCTGCACGATGTATCAGATTTTTTTATAATTGCTATTTTGTAGTAATATGGACATTCGCTCTTGTAGTTAAGTGTACATGAATTTATACTGGTAGTTTTTTGGATGGCAAAATAGTAAATTTGTTATTATTTGTGTTTATCAATATGTCATAGAAGAGAATTTTATTATTAGTATTGAGTTCATACGTCAATTATGGACAGAACTATTTTGGAAACGTTTTTGAAATTGAAGTATTTCATTTGTATTTTTAAGGGGGTAGTTTATATGGATAGAAGAGGAAGATCATGGCCATAATGAATAATTACCCTATCAGTTTCACCAGAAGGGCCCTGAATGACAATTGCCAGTGCCCCAAAACACATTTCCCTGATATTTATCTAATATTACTCCGACTCCTCTTCTCGTCTGCATTTATGATTCTGTGGTCGTCACTTTTAAAATCCCTGTAGTTTCTCCATCTCGGTTCATTTACTCACGGGATTTTGATATATAGCTTTTTCATTTACTATTTTACAATTTTCAAACTTTCCCTATTCCATGTCTTCAGTATTATTATTATTGTTTCAGGTAGTGGTTGAATGGAGATCAGGCGACACCTGACGCACATGTCTCTGCTTATTGCGTGAAGAGTCAGTTTCAAGGGAGCTAATACCCTCCACGGAATTGTATGCTATTTATTAGTTGTGTATTGCCATGTTTTTTCCATAGGATAGAGTGAAGTGGTTTTCCGTTGCCCTCTCAACTATAACTTTATCGAAACACCAGATCTAGTTAGCTGGCTGTTGATTCTTTGAGTTCATCTGTCATTTCATACACTCCAACCCTAGGTGATAACACACCTTTTTAGGTATACACCCCACAATCGGAAATATCGAGGGGGCTTGTGCAATTTTTGTCTCGCAACAAATTACGCACCACTTATGTCGATTAACCGCGTTACTTCGAACCTTTACTTAGCTACTTAAGTAAATGCTAAAACAGTCTTAGTTGATAATAATATAAGTGACAGTTGACTTAAAAAGGAAGTTTGGATTAATTACAGATAATTCGTTTAAACAATGCACTGACTATTGTTTGCGCGATGTGGTAATAATTGTAAGTAAAATGATACTCTAAAATAAGTAACCAAATAATCGTTTTAAGTTCTCTGAATATCGGTGCGTGTTTGTCTCTAGCCGAAGACCGTGTAAGCGACCAGCCCACCTTAACCTTGTCCTATTCCGTTCGAATGGGCGGGTTATTAAATACCTACAGTGTTGTTAACCACTACATTGAAATGGGGGCAAGGCAGATGTTTAATCGCCGACAGTCCAACAAGAAATATTATCCATATTATTTGAATCCACGATTGTTGCAGGTATTGCCATATTGGTTTAAGGAGATTTTTTTTTACATTGTGGTGTACTCTGTACAAGGCCAGGGGGGCACTCGAGGTAGAGGGTTACGTTAAGGTGTAGTTTATATGAATAGAAACGGAAGATAATGATTAATTAGATTTAAACAGGTTAAGATTCTAGGGATTGTGGCAACATCCTCTTGGGTATCTGTTCCCCAGAGCAGTGGTTCGTAGGAAGAATTTATTTGAGTGAAACTTACTTCTCACCGATGGAATACGAAGGGAATGCAGGCGATTTGCTACAATGTGAGTGGCATGGCGGATCTTAGCCTGGCGGAATCAACAATGTAGTTCGTTCGAGAACTTTCAATTTTTTTTTACAGTAAGGTTCACCCTGTACAAGGCCTGGAGGCCACTCGAGATAGAGGGTTACGTTAAGGGGTAGTTTATATGGATAGAAGGGGAAGATAACTGTTGACTCTAGATTTTGGTTTGGCTTGGTTTGGTTTACGGCATATAAACCTCATTGGGTTATTTAATGCCGACAAAATTTTTATTGCTGGTAATGTATTTTTCTTCAAAAATCTATTTCTGGGAATATTTTTCCTTGAAGAAATCTATAGCTGGTAATATTTTTTTCAAAGAATATATAGCTGTTTGTATTGCTGGTACTTTTTTTTTTTAAAGTATTTCTGATAATAATTTTTCCTTCAAAAATTATTGCTGGCAATATTTTATTTGTTACAAAGTATTTTTGGTATTTAAACCTATTTTTACACAAGTTTGGGTGTCAACTATTTACCCATACTTGGGATCCTAACAGTTGCAACTACCCCGGGTCACGCCACGCTCCTCAAAACCTCCTGATCAGAGCCTTGCTGTTGGACGTAGTTTATCGTCATACTCGTGACGGCTCCCACATTGACTTCTACACTTCTCATGAAAATGTATTGCTGTGACTCTGATAGGTGCTATCATCACAGGCCAGAGTGGACCTGGGAACACCAGCAATTAAGTGGTGATTCCACTATCCCCAAAACCTTCTGATCAGAGGCCTTACTGTTGGACGTAGTTTATCGTCATACCCAGGACGGGTTTGACTCTAGAGTTGAACACGTTAAGATTGTAGTGATCGGGGAAACATCCTCTTGGGAGTCTGTTGGATTAGTTCGCTAATCGGCACAAGTGTCGATTTATGGTGCGCGATGGGGTCTGCCTATGAGTGATAGTAGCAGAGGATCCAAACCTCAGTTTATTGGTTAGGATTTACGAATTTATTTTATATTATTTATCAGTTTTATCTTGCTGAACGTTGCTCTGTTCTCTCTGGTATATGGTATCTCTGACTTTCTGTCAATCTACAATCATGAAATTCCATTATACATATTTATTTTATTTTATTTTTATTTTTTTTACATTAAATTCAGCCGTTTGTCAACAGCGAAAATATATAACATCTTTTGTTTGGTTACAGAGAGTCAAAAGTGGAAATTTCATTACTGTTTGTTTGATTAATAACTTTTACTTAATTAATTATAAATATTTTTTTCTTTTGATAATTTTATCCCAAGCAAGGCGGGAATGCCACTAGTACGAAGAGGTTACACGGAGTGAAAGTGTGAGAAAAGACTGAGTATAGGGAGGATTGTGAAAAGGGGAGAAGATGAACGGTATTCAAGAAGATAGACGATGGCGACTGACGTTGCATTTAAGTTTGTGAAGAGTGTTAGTTATCAGGGAAGCAAGTAAATGGAAGGGAATTACACCGATTAATATTATATCCAACATATTATATATATATATATATATATATATATATATGAAATACTCACTGAATATTTTGCAACCGAACATTGCGTATCCGCATGAAACTCCGAGTCGTACTATCGACGTGGGATATTATGTATATTCTTTAATATATACTTAATAGCATTGTTATATAAAACTGAGCACTGTTTTTATAACACCTGAGAAAAATATATATGTACGTGCAAGTATATGTGCGTATATGTATGTTTTTTCATCATACTTATATATATATATAAATATATATATATATATATATATATATATATATATATATATATATATATATATATATATATTAGGTTGGTGCAAAAATAATTTCGTTTTCTCACATAGTAACATATGTTAGAAAACGAAATTATTTTTGCACCAACCTAATATATATATATATATATATATATATATATATATATATATATATCTAAAGAATTAATGTATTTTTTACTAATATTTTATTATATTTTATTACACATATTTTATTATATTTTAATTATATTGTGTCTGTGTGTGTGTCTGTGTGTGTCTAAAAAGGTGATGAAAAATTTTCAACCCGAAGAGGAAGGAATTAAAATTAAAAATGTTTGCTCAGTTGGTATGATGTTGGGAAATGGGGCGGATCGATAACTTTTCATTAATATCTTGTGAATATATATATATATATATATATATATATATATATATATATATAATCGATAGCCGCTTGTAACTAATTATGCCTGTCATCTAGAGCGGATAGCTAATCCTCGTTACAAACAGGCACATTTGTATTTGTTCAACACCCACAAAGCCCAATTGTGTGTGTTTTTAATAATTTCTCCAAATCAAGGAAATAAAACCATTAACACCCATGGGGGTTACTGAGTGTGAAAGAATATGAGGAAAACATTATTGAGGAGCGAGAACAATAAACGAACAGACATTATGAAGGCATAAGATAATGATTAACATTGCACTTAAATTTTAGAAAATTAAACTGCGAAAGAAGAAGCCAGAAAATATTTCTACAAGCGAGAAATGTAAGGAAAGAAACTGTTAGCATTGAACTTGCAGTCGCATCTAACCAATTCAACTGTAAATTGATGAGACCTAGCTGCCAATCTAGTACAGCGGTTAAATTCATAAAGTCTAGGCACCTGATAGGAAAGTTCATCAAAACAATTACTATGAAAGTATTTATAGAAAAGGCAAAAGAAAACTACATTACGGTGGTGGGAAAGTGACTGAAGCTGAGATGCCAGGTCAGGACCAATAACATTGTAGACTCTTCTTTGGATTTTGTCAAGGACCTCTAAATACATAGCAAATGTACCGGATCATATGTGCCAGCAATTTGCTAAGTATGGACTTGTATATAAGATTCGTTCGAGAAGAAATTGTTTATCACCATACAGAGAAACTATTTTCTATCAGTAGACCTAGCAAATTGTTTCGATATAATCTTTTCATTTCATGTCAACGGAAAACATTATCGCGAGAAGGCGCAAAGTCACTCTCCTACTGACGGAAGGCAGAAATGGTTCTCTCAGACGATTTATAGAGTTTAGTTTCGTTTTTGAGACCTTAAAATTAACAAGCTATTCGCTGCCCAAGTTAACGACAGACTGTAGGTTATTTTTAAATCAGCTGCCAATATGACCTCATCGAACCGATGTGAATTGCTATCATTATATGTATTTCAAAATAATTGTGATGAAGAAACACGTATATATAATAAAAGATATAATTATTATGTTGAAAAAAATATCTACGAAAAAATGAAACTAAGTGCACAATAAGGAGGCATCCATACAGTATGCTATTTCAATGAATATGAAAAATTTGTCACTTTGGAGCTACGGTTACTTGAATGTAATGGCCTTTAGTGTGATATCAGTTTGCAATTACATTCTAAACTTTTTTTTTCTAAATTCTTGTAAACATTTTCCTGTAGAGTAATATTTGCGTTAAAGAGATGTTTCAAATTAAAGAGCAATTCTTAAAAAAATACTTGAGTAATAATAATTATTATAATAACTTTTATTGCGAATAAAAATTAAAAATTAATAATATTTTATCTCATCATTTTGTATCATGAACTGTTTTTAAAAGGAACCTGAAAGGTTTATAGGTGATCCAGTTTTTATACTAAATTTCACCAAATTTATTATAAGTTTTTTCTCTATAATATTTCATAGCAAATATCACCCAATTTATTGCATTTCTATTATATTTTTATACTAAATTTCACCAAATTAATTATAAATATTTATCTCATATTTTTTATACTAAATTTTGCCTAGTATATTATAAGTATTTCTCCTATATTTTTATACTAATTTTCACCCAATTTATTGTACTTATATTTTTATACTAAATCATCCAATTCATTATTTACATGTGAATTATTGTTGTCATGTTTGTTGTTGCTATTGCAGCGTTTCTCTCATCCTGCCCTCTGGCCTGCATCAGGTGCTTGTTGACCCGGTTAATCTTTAGTGAATTTCGAAATAAACCCTTTATTTAATCTACAGGGATTCATTGTTCTCGTCTCGCTGCCCATGACTAGGGATAACATGTCAAGTTCTTATTTATACCTGTTCATTTATTGCTCGCCCTGTTTCTACTGAGTCTAAATCTTCACTACGAACCCGGGGAGTGAATTCCCAATTACTACGTCACCAAATTTCGGCACCAACGCTCTAATCCACTCGGCTATTTTCCCGAGGGGAGCAATCCTGAGTCTAGAACGTGGAGCCTTAAATCTACACTGCCTGTTGCTAACATTGCTGCTGCTTTTCAGTCTTGACTGCATTCAAAAAGGGTTCTCCTTTCTATTTGCTGATACTGCTGCTTTTGAAGCGTTGTTTATTAATGGCTCCCATATTGTAAATGCAGTATTTACTTTATTGTCAGTAAAGAGAGAGAAATGACAACAAAGCTACAGAGCAGCAGCTGTAAGAAACGAATGAATTGCTAATTTTAACGCTTCCAGAACGAAATTGCTCTTTATCAATCATCTGATAGACTCATTTTTGCTTTCCATCAGTATGGCTGATGCTAACCTCCAAGAGAGTGACATTGCTCTTTCTCTAACATATTCCGCTGACACGAAGTGGAACGATTATATTGAAACAATTGCAAAATAGGAAAATTGGTTCACTATGTCGTGCTAGACATTTTTTTCTCGACAGAGTCCATCTTACAAATTTAGAGGTCTACCATTCATCCATGCACTGAATATTACTGCCACATATGGTCTGGTGTTCCCGCTAGGTATTTAGAGATTCTTGATAAAATCTAACGAAGAATCTGCACTGTTATTTGTCCTGACCTGGCATCTCGGCTTCAGTCAATTTCCTATCGCCGTAGCTTCACTGTGGCTTTTACATAAATATTTTCATGATAATTATTCTGACGAACTTTCCTCTGTGGTACCCAAAGTTTATGAATTTAAGCGCAGTACTAGATTGGCGGAAAGGTCTCATAATTTTACAGTTGAAATAGCTAGATGTAGCCGTAAGTTCTATGCTAACAGTTTCTTCTTTCACACTTCTGGCTTGTGAAACTCTCGTCCATCTTCTAGCTTCTCAGTCAACTTTGATTTTCAAACGTTTAAATGTAATGTCAATCGTTATCACGTCTTCTTAATTATTTTATTATTCTCACTGCTTAATAGTATTTTTTCTTTTTTCACATACCTTCTAACGCTTCTTAGTCTCTTGCGTCTTAATGGCTTTATACCTTGCTTGGGATGAAGTGATTAAAAAAATGTTGCCTGGGATTGCCGAACAAGATGTTTACTTTCCCGGTGAATGCTGCCAAGCTTGCACTGGTGAATAGGAAAAACAGAGCGGTCTGAACATTTGCCATGGAAATAGCGAGAGAGTAGCAACAAGTATTCAACTTTCGTCTGTAGGAAAAAGTGCTCAATAGATATAGCATTCTTAGAGTACAGAGGATACTTGAAGCCATTATAATACAAAGAAAACAGCTTACATTAAGCAGAATATCTTTCACCACAGGAGGAAGCATTTTAAAATGCGCATATATTTAAAACGTCTATAAAATAATTAGAATACATATATTTAACATATTCGTTTTCTGATGCATATGATGTTACTTATGCGACAGACATATAATTAAATTAGAAAAGTAAATTTCCAAAAAGTGCCAGGATGTAGACAACAAAACCATTGTATACTACACTGACAATATATAGTTCTTCATAAAGAAAGAGATGGTCGAAAAAAAAAACAAAAAAAAACAATAAAAATAATTTCAAACAGTGTATCCACAATTTTGATCCAGATGTGCAAGAACGCATTCGAAAATTGTCAAAAAGTCAAAAAAAAACTAAAGAGACAGGCCTTGTGGGTTGAATCAGAAACCTTGTTGAAATATTTATATATTTCAACAAGGTTTCTGATTCAAGATAGAATATTTGAAAACAAGTAGAATGTAAAAAAAAAAGTAAGAATACCATGGGACAAATGGAAAAGATAAGAACGCAAAAAAGAACTCGTTACCATGACAACTTTGCTACTTAGAAACGTTGTGTTTATCTTGAAAATGTTTTGAAAATTTAAGTTAAGAAAATTAAAAATAGTTGTGAATAAATCAACGAGATTTTTTACAAAGTAAAATGTTAAAATAAAATATAAAATATAGTGATTTGATAATAAAAAATAATATGTATATATATGTATGTGTGTGCATATATATATATATATATATATATATATATATATATATATATATATATATATATATATATATATACACCACACAAACACACACACACACAGACACACATATATTTATATATATATATGTATAATGGACTCTCCCGTCGATTTCGACGTATGAGGATCTGACATCTTAACCAACTGATTCAGTTATGAACTTGTGCGATAATCTTAAATAGCACTTAAGACTCGCAAGTGATTTGCAAAAGAGGCTGCATATGGAGCAAGAGTGAGGATTGTGGCTTGAGGTTACTGTTAGATTGGCTGACCTTTTAGATCTTGCTCTCGATTCTTGAATACGATTCAGACTAGCATATTGAAAACATTAAAACACGTTGATCTCCACTTTACCCTCTCCAAGGCTAAACTTCGAGGGTGTTATGAGGTATATTGACAGCTAACAATTTGCTCTTCAGCTTGTCTTTGTATCTAAGCTACATTCCTGTAGCCCTGATCTAACTGGCTGGACATTAGGATCTTGGGTATCCTGTCATCAGACATTCTCAAGACATGACCAGTGCACCGCAACTGAGACTGTATTAGGAAAGTCTCGATTACTCCAATATTACGCATCTTAAACAGGTCTACATTGAATGACCAGTCTTGAAAGCTGATTCCACAGATGGCACGCTCTTATGTAAACCACCTAGCTGGTGTATATGGTACCTGTACGGAGTTCACGACTACACACACACAGACACAAACACACATGCACACACTCTCTCACACACGCACACACACACACACACACATATATATATATATATATATATATATATATAGATAGATAGATAGATAGATAGATAGATAGATAGATAGATAGATAGATAGATATGAATAGACTGGGTTAGATATATAGATAGATAGCTATGGAAATTATTTAAATATTGATTTGATTTTATATGCATGTACATACATAAGTATGTACGTATATATATATATATTCCCTTATTTTCACAGAGAATTATTACTATCTTATTTTATTAGCATTTGGCAAAATTTCTAATTTAAAATATAAAGCTTTTAACTTCTAAAAAGGTTTAATGGAATAATTGTTCTATTTTGACACTTGACATCTTAATTTTGGAATTCTGGCATCATATTTTCATTTAATTTTAAACATAATTTTATATTTTGTTTCGCTTCTTTTTTGTTTTTTTTAATTAGATGTCTTTTTTCTGATAATTTTCTTTATTTTTCATCATAAATATAAATCCTATTTTCTAAATGGCCGTCAGCTTCTTTTGTCTGAAATGCGTGTTCTAATTTTGAAATGTTTTACATTTAAATTATTAATCATTTTAAAGCGTTTTACTTTACTAGAAAATATCCTCGGGTTTGTTTCTTTTCGAATTAACGTTTCTGCATTTATTCTTTAAAATTATTTTTTCTTTTTTTTGTTTTTAATTATTTCTTATTTTATTTTAGTTATTTTTGTATCTTTATCGAGAAAAATGTTTATTATCTTCAAGTTAATTTATACGATGAAATTCTTGCCTGACTTTTTTTTTCATACTGTGTATTTCTTTTTATCTTAAAATTACTGTTCAATCTAAAATCGTAATTTAATTTTTGTATTATTATTTTAAGCATTTTCTCGACGAAGAATACATATTTCATAATCTCATGAATGTATTATTCAGCAATTTGTTTTTGCCTTTGATAAATGCCATGCATGACTGATAAGATCTAATTGATCTGACTTTTTATATCCAAATAAGAAATTTATCGAATTGTGCGATAATGTTAAAAGCATACGAGTCAAATAAAAGAAAATTCGAACAAAAGGGTGTAAATAAAAATAAAAATGATGCCTTTACATAAATAAATTTTTGCATAGAAATATGTCTTTAATATCTTCACAAGAAAAAGAATCAAAGATCAAAAGATAACCTTTTTTGCTTCTGGCTTTTATTTTTAATTTTTATTTTAAATATTCATTGCAAGACGATTCCCTGTTGTAAGACATTTGAAATAAAGGGGGACAATCTTAGTCAGAAAATGATAAAAACCTTATACAAACAGTTTTATCATTAGCAACAGAATCTTATTGAATTATATTGGAATATTTATTGAAATTTATCATATTTCTTACTAACTGTTCATTCAATAACAGGCCTAAGAGTCACTCAAGCTAGAGGACTACTGAGCGTAAGAGAAGTAGGTAAGAGTAGATTATGAAGAGATGTAGGAAAGATTACGTTTCAGCCTACTGAAGAGTTTAATATTGTAGCGATCAGGAAGTCTCTTCTCGAGAGTCTATTTCACAAGGAAGCTGTTCTCGGGAAGAAGCTGTTCTCGGGAAGAAGCTGTCTGAATGGAACTTCATTCTTACGAATGGAATACAAAGGACATGAGGATGATTCGACCCTGTGTATGTGGCATGGCGGGTATTAGCTCTGAAGGTCTGAACTGGTTGAACTAGGGAAGCTCGTCAGAACATTCACCATGGAAATAGCGATAGAGTAGCGAGAAGCATGTGATTTTTTGCCTGTGAGATAGAGTGTGTAGAGTGGAAAATAATTCATCACCCACAAGGGCCGCTTTTGAACAATAGCAAGCTTGCGAAGTGAGGACTGAGCATCTCCAGTTCAGATATGGCAGCAATAACTTGATTTTTGGTTTGATCAGGCTTTTTGTAACGATTGAGCGTGGCATGAAGAATCAAGTACTTTCTGCTGCGGCACGAGTAACCAATTAATTTTCAAGTATCTTTAACGACTGATCGTATAAATGAGTGCCGCCTGAGATCTGGGATGAAATTCAAATGTTCAAGGCAAGGAGCCCCATTGAGGCGTCAGCTCTTCATTATGACTGGAGAGAATTCAGTGTCTGATCGTTGGGACGTCGTTACCAGCTTTCTTTTGGAGGTATTGAATGTTACAAAACAGTTTCTCCACATTGGTTTGTTAGAGTTAAATCAGGTGCGGGATGCACTTCAGGCTCTGGTCATCTGGATTTTTTGAGGTGCACCGATAAACTGTGGCATAATCTGCATAGATACTTATATGCAGTTATGGGCAAAACTTTGTTAATGTCATTCGTGGATTACTCTGTTTAAATAAGATTATTTCCTTTATAACTATTTTAGTTGTAATTACAAAGCATATTCAAAATCTCAACCCTTGAAACGCATCAAACCATTATATTCTTTTAATTAATAAAAGTTGGAATCTCGATAACAGGAAATAAGTAAATACACAAAAATATTTAACAAATAAAAAAAGTATTTATATATTGTAATATTACGCAATCCCTTTCTGTGAATGTGTTTTACACTTAAAAATTAATTATACTGACTATGCTTGCATTTACTTTAAATTTACACAAGTGATATATTTTTCTAAAATTTAAAACCACTGAGAAAAAATATTCCTGTGAAATTCATTATTAATGCTTCAACTGCTGGTAAATCATGTTAGACCTCCTTTCGAGTTTCCACTGGATTTTTTGTCACACTTTTTGTGTTACCCAGAAGGTAATTCTCAGTGGAGCGCTAGTTCGAGGAAGGTTTTTGGTGGTGTGAAACCACTTCCTCTCCTAAATAATCAATTCAAAGTAACAAAAAAGTATATTTAGCAACATGGCAATGATCTCATTTCTAAAAGCATTATTATGTTGCGTAATTATATCATTCTATTGTTTAGTTGAGAGCTTCTTTACTTTAATCATGACAGCTCGTTACATGAAGAGGAAGTAGCGAATGAAAACTTTGTTGATTTCATACTCTACTGCAGTATTGGTGGAAGATTTCAAAAGTCTCTGTATGTGTAGAAAGAGATTTACTTGAATTTAGTCTTAAATATCATTTTTATGATAAATCTTTAATAGTGTCTAAATGCTTTATTTATCACCGTTGAAAATATGTTGGTTCTGTTGCTAATTGTTAATTTGATATCAGCATAAATCATCTGGTTACATTTAAAGTAAATAGAAGCAAGGGAATTATATTAAATATAAGCGTCCAAATATTTATTTACACACACACACACACACAAACCCGCATAGACACAAACGCATACATACATATGCATGGTATTTGAAAAGACACAGATTCATCTTTTGGGTAGAATTGAAAAATAGTAGGGTAGTCGGATTCATTTATTCTAGGAAAATTTTTTTTTACATATTAGTATTTTTTTTTGTAGGAGATATCTAAATTTTAAAATTTAGTTAGCGAAGGGATTTCGCCATTTTATATCATTAACTTTACTAATTTACTTTTTGTATGAATGATTCATTGTAATATAAATTAAACTGCATCACATTTAATTTAAAAGAACTGATTCGACGTCCAAATTTTCGGGATGACAACTGAGACATTACTCTACTGATTGAACTATTTAGTTAATGCCATGTTGACTGATAAAAATTGCCATATTAGTAAAAAAATGTTCTCACTTAAATTTTCAAAAAATCAACCTTATCGTTGCGACTGCACGCTCCGCAAGTTTTTATCTCTTATCAATAACATTTAAAAAAAAAATATTTCGATTTGTATTATATTTTTCGCCTCGGATGCTACCTGAATGTTATGAAAAACAAAATAGTTTTCATGCCTGATGATGACCGGTAGAATCGTCGAAAGTACTTGCGTATTTAAGGGAGACCTAATACAGTTTATAATTTAAAAAACCCCAAAAAACAAACAAGGGTCATGACATTCACCGAGTGATTAATGGGTTAATGCATCTTTAAAATTTAGTTAGCGAAGGGATTTCGCCATTTTATATCATTAACTTTACTAATTTAATTTTTGCATGAATGATTCATTGTAATATATATATATATATATACATATATATATATATATATATATATATATATATATATATATATATATATGTGTGTGTGTGTTTCTGTGTGTGCATTCGTGAGTGTGTGTCACACACACGCGAACGCAAACACACACACGCACAGAGAGAGAGAGAGAGAGAGAGAGAGAAAGAGAGAGAGACTTAAATTATATTGCATTTAGTACTTTTTACGGGTAAAATTATTGATGTGGAGCAGGTGGTCCATACGGCTCTTAATATAGTATATTGAACACACACACACACACACACACACACACACACACACACACACACACATATATATATATATATATATATAGTTTTTAAGGTATGGTATATTTATATAAAAGGAACGCCAAATAAATTTATGATATATTTTTTTAATCAAGTTCACCCCATACAAAGCAGTAAAGACACAAACACACAAAGGATTACTTGGTGTGGAAAAATTAGAAACAGA
Organism: Acanthosepion lycidas; assembly: GCA_963932145.1. Taxonomy (NCBI): domain Eukaryota; kingdom Metazoa; phylum Mollusca; class Cephalopoda; order Sepiida; family Sepiidae; genus Acanthosepion; species Acanthosepion lycidas. The sequence goes on along the minus strand of OZ010583.1, from coordinate 37,233,327 downwards.
CCCCATTGCGAAAGAGTGTGGCACCATTTAACGAGGCAGAAAAGGAAAAGAAAGCAAAAAAAGAAAAGGAGAGGCTAAGGACCGAATCGTGGGTGATAAGCAAGAACACACACACGGCTAAGAGACAATGGATAAAAGGATATTTTGATAAGTAACAAATGGCGAAAGAGTGTCATTACAATGACAGGGAAATTCTGAGTAAAAAGAAAGGGAAAGAAAGAAAGAATCAGATATGTTTTGGCATCGGCTGTGTTATCTAAGGATATGAAAACAAACCATTGGTACGGGAAGACATCTTATTATCAACTACAGACCGGCTGGCCAAAGAAAAAAAAAATTCAAATGAAAATGTTATTTCGATAAGTGACGAAAAACAGGCAACTAAAGGGACTTTGGACAGATATGAAAAATTAAGGACCACCTACGAGTGTCCGTTGACCGATTTTCCTTCGATGGAACATCCTTGGCCTGCGATAATAAAATTATGTTATCAGAAATATGTACCGAAGGAAAATGAATGGGAACCTAGAAGTGTTTTTTTTCTTTCTTCGAGGCGACAGACTGACTGAAACTTTGGAGATGTTTCTTTTTGAGACTGTGTTAGGAAGACCACACATTCTGATAATTAGCGATAAAATACCTGACGTAAACCACGTGAGTTATGACCGCCATTGTCATATTGTCCCGTTCGCGTCCAGAGAAATGATAACGGCGATTAAGAGGAAGAAAAGGGAAAGAGAAGAGATAATTTTTTTTTAGTTAAGCAAGATATTTTTTTTTTCTTCCTGAAACAAAGCCGCGGATTCGTCCACGCCCGACTGAGACATCATTGGTCGAGTGGTGATCACGTGACGCACGAGGGAGGCTGTTGCAGCCCATCTGGAGGATGAGTAAGAGAGGTTGCTACGAAGATGTGGGGAGGGCAGTTCACGCCCCTTTGAAGTATGATGAGAAGGTGGGAGTGAGGAAAGGTTCCCAAAAATGGAAAAAGGTGGGAATTCCTAACCAGAGAGGTGGATATGTATTTAGAATTATCGAGGAACCCCCCCGGCGCCGACAAACTCACCCCGGTTTTGGTCGGCGCCCATATAAACGAAGCCACAACGAACAGAGTGGAGTTGAGTCCCAGCAGTTCCCAGAGTCAGTCTCCAGTTGAAGCAAGCCTCGCAGATAGCTGACCAAGATTCACGCACATTCCAGACTCCCCTTCAACCCAAGAACAATTATTTTGAAGAGCGACTTAGATCCAGATCACCGAAATAAGTTTTTTTTTTTTGACTTTCGTCCTAAGACCCACCGAAACACCAATTTCGTAGAGAGCAGACAACTTGAAGTGTTAAAACTTGCCTAGCGGAAAACGACGTGTCACAATCCATAGAACGGGTCGGGAGATAGATGCAGTCCTATGTATCGAACAACTAGACATAAAGTTTGTTACCTTTTTCCTTTGATACTTTGAACTTTTGAGTTTTCATTTATTGTCTTTTATGCATATTTGTGTGGTATCACCCCCGTTGAACTCGGTTTGCAGTACGGCCCCAACCACTGTTTGATCTCGTCTGCCTAAGATCAATTCACAACGTGGGTAGGCGGACTGGGGGATCAGTGCAGTTACCTTGGTAACCAGGCGTTGGAAGCGAGTTGGGAACGACGAGGCTGATATCAAATCTAACCAGATTCCAACCCGAATCACCAAAAGGTTAGAACGTCACATTTGGAGCGGCGACACCCAAACGGAGCAGCGAGGAGCGAACGGCTGGCGCCGCGGCGAGGACGTCACAATTGGTGCTGTTTAGGGACGTCACAGTTGGTGCCGTGGTAGACTAGGATAGAACGTCACGGTTGGCGCTGCGACCAGGGGACGACGTCACAGAGGGATAACAAAAGAAGCATAATCAGGAGGACAGCTGAAAGCAATTAACATTGCATTTAAATTTTTGTGGATTAAAATTGGCTGGAAATCATGGAGACGAAAGGGAGTTCCACAAGTCATAGGTGCGAGAAAAGAAATTGTAGGCATAGAATTTACGGTCATATCTCGCCAGCGGAACTAGATCTTGTCAACTCAACTAGTTCTCGTCAACAGAACGAGATCTCGCCAACGGCACTAGATCTCGCTAACGGGACTAGATCTCGCCAATTCAACTAGATCTCGCCAACGGAACTAGATCTCGCCAACTCAAATAGATATCGCCAACGGAACTAGATCTCGCCAACGGAACTAGATCTCACCAATTCAACTAGATCACGCAAGCAGAACTACATCTTGTCAACTGAACTAGTTCTCGTCAACAGAACTAGATCTCGCCAACGGAACTAGATCTCGCCAACGGGACTAGATCTTACCAATTCAACTAGATGTCGCCAACTCAAATAGATCTCGCCAACTGAACTAGATCTCACCAACGGAACTAGATCTCGCCAACTCAACTAGATCTCGGCAACGGAACTAGATCTCGACAATTCAACTAGATCTCGGCAACGGAACTAGATCTCGATAATTCAAGTAGATCTCGCTAACGGAACTAGATCTCGCCAACGGAACTAGATCTCGCCAATTCAACTAGATCTCGCCAATTCAATTAGATCTTTCCAATTTAACTAGTTCTCGCCAACAGAAGTAGATCTCGCCAACGGAACTTGATCCCGCCAACGGGACTAGATCTGGCCAACGGAACTAGATCTCGCCAATTGAACTAGATCTCGCCAACGAAACTAGATCTCGCCAACTCAAATAGATATCGCCAACGGAACTAGATCTCGCCAATTCAACTAGATCGCGCAAGCGGAACTACATCTTGTCAACTTAACTAGTTCTCGTCAACAGAACTAGATCTCGCCAACGGAACTAGATCTTGCCAACGGGACTAGATCTTGCCAATTCAACTAGATGTCGCCAACTCAAATAGATCTCGTCAACAGGACTAGATCTTGCCAACGGGACTAGATCTTGCCAACGGGACTAGATCTTGCCAATTCAACTAGATGTCGCCAGCTCAAATAGATCTCGCCAACTGAACTAGATCTCGCCAACGGAACTAGATCTCGCCAACTCAACTAGATCTCGCCCATACAACTAGATCTTGCCAACGTAACTAGATCTCGCCAATTCAACTAGATCTCGGCAACGAAACTAGATCTCGCCAGCGGGACTAGATCTCGCCAATTCAACTAGATCTCGCCAATGGAACTAGATCTCGACAATTCAACTAGATCTCGGCAACGAAACTAGATCTCGCCAGCGGGACTAGATCTCGCCAATTCAACTAGATCTCGCCAACGGAACTAGATCTCGACAATTCAACTAGATCTCGGCAACGGAACTAGATCTCGATAATTCAAGTAGATCTCGCCAACGGAACTAGATCTCGCCAATTCAACTAGATCTCGCCAACGGAACTAGATCTCGCCAACGGAACTAGATCTCGCCAACGGGACTAGATATCACCAGATCAACTAGATCTCGTCGTCAGTCTAGTACTACACTGAATTAAAAAAAAAAAAAGTCTAGATACTATAGCGAAGAGCTCATCCGAACAATTACGTTGGAAGTACTTCTAGAAAAGGTACGGGAGGCAACCTTACAGCGGTGGAAATGTAACTGACGCTGATAGGCCAGATCAAGACCTCTAATATTGCTGATTATTCTTTTGATTTTATCAAGGAGTTCTAGAGAAATAGCAGTAGTACCAGCCTACATGTGGCAGCAATATTCTAAGAATGGACGAATGACAGACATAGGTATGTAGTATACATTCTGCAGAGAAAAATTGTCTAGCACGGCACTGTTAGCCAACTTTTTTTCTTAACTGATGACCTAGCAATGGATTCAATATAGTCTTTCTACTTCATGTCAGCCGAGAACGATAGCCTGAGAAGTTGCATCGAGTCACTCTTCTACTGATGAAAGGCACAATGGGGTCTCTCAGATGTTTAATTGCTCATTTGGTTAATTTCTCAGCCTTTTGTAATTTTATCGAGCTGATATATATATATATATATATATATATATATATATATATATATAATAATCATACATAGAATCAATCAGCAATATTAATGCGATTTATGGCGAAATCACTTCGCTAGTAGAACATAACGTATGCATTAAAATAGTGTTAATCCATTGGATAATGTGGGGTCCTCATTTATAAAACTTAGTTCATGTCATGTTAACTGAAAAAGACTTGTAAAAAAAGAATTCGTGGATTTACAATATTACAAAATTCATATAAAAATTCTCACTTAAAATTTTGAACTTTAGCGTTGCGACTCGCACGTTCCGATATTGTACAACCGTCAATAAATATCACATTCTTAAAAAAATCTTTCGGTCTATAAACAATTATTTCGTCTTCAAGTTTTAACTTTAAAGAAAAAAAAATTACAGCCTGATGATGAAGACACAGATCTTCGAAAGTACTTGCTTAACTTAAAAAAATATACACTAGAAGCATCTGCCAACAGTTTTATAAATGAGGATCACATCATTCAATGGATTAACAATATTTTAATGCATACATTATGTTCTACTAGCAAAGTGATTTCGCCATTAATCGCATTAATATTGCTGATTGATTCTATGTATGATTATTTCTTTATATATAAAATATATGCTGCCTAATATATATATATATATGTGTATGTGTGTGTATGTGTGTGTGTGAAAATTAAAATTAAATTTGGGCAGCAACCTTCCTTTTAAACATCTTTTCTTAAATACGGTAGACAAGGAAGAATTTAATTATTTTTTAATTAGTTCTTACAGCATCCTTACGTTTTTCTGTTTTGTAGGAGCAAGGGACTCGAGAAATTTTCCATAATTTTAATTGTCTCAAGCGCTTTCGGTCACCTCTTTACCTATTTTCAAGGGGTTATTGTTTTTGGTGTTAGTTTTTCATCATGTTTTGGCGGTTTGAAATTTTAAAAGTTTTTTATTTTTGTGTCATTTTGAATAGGAACATTTATTTCCAACCTTCGCGTGTTGAGGGCGGCTGGAATTCGCATGAGCATCTTTCACTTTTTTAAATGCTTTTAACACTCCATTTCTACTGTTAAATAAGGTGAGATTGATAATAGGAAAGAGGTGTTTAATATACAGGGCCTCTCTAATAGCGAGATGTTTCCGGTAATGTGATTTATATAGAATTTTATTGTTTTCAACCAGAGTTTTCCATAATTGTTCCTTTTATGTTTTGACTGTGTGAGATGTAATAAACTAACAACACCCAAAAATAAAAATAAAAATAACACCCTTGAAAATGGCTAAAGAGGTGGCCAAAAGAACCCAGCCTAGCCTGTTAAACAATTTCTATGATCACGTCACCCCTTACATCTGTCCACCTAACTGCCCAGACTGCAATCCTCTTGGTTATTATGTGTGGGGCATAGTTGAGCGAGAGACTGAAGAACTTGGACCCACTGAAGGCAAGGATTATGGCAGCATTCACCAACTTAAACAAGTAGACCGTCCAGAAGAGTTGCAGGAGATCCCGAAGTCGTGTGGAGGCCGTGGTTGAAGCCAATTATTGTATAAATTTACTCTTTGGTATTTCAAGATATTTTTGTGTAATTTTGGTAAATATATCTGTTAAAATGATATATCAGTGTTATTTTCATTTTTGCGTAATTTTGACGACAATAGATCGCAGTCTGTGTATATATATATATATATATATATATATATATATATATATATATATATATATAAGATCGTTTTATAGTAACTAATACTGAAATTCTAATTAAGTATACTTTCACCTTTCAGCGCTTCAGGCCTCAGGTGATATGATTTTGTGCTCGAAGCCTGAATCGCGGAAAGGCGAATGTTTACTTGCTTAGAGTTGTTGCATTTGTTGTTTTAAAACGATCTTAGATTACTCTGGTTTATTGTGCCATGGATTTTTTTTTACATTATATATATATATATATATATATATATATAATATAATACTACTACTACTAATAATAATAATAATATATATATATGAGTATGTATGTGTGTATGAATAACTACGGATACTGACATAATTTTAAATTGGTTTCTTTCTATCTTGTAATTTTTCCTTGTATAATATCTGATCAATATGATTAATGTATAAGTTTTGTTTGAATGGATGCAATTATAGTGAAAAATATTTTTTTTCTAATGTAAAAAACAAGTCTTTCTTTTGTCATGGGCTTATTGACCAACCCAGAGCACTTGAGTAAATGGATGGCGAGGTTTAGGAGAGATAGCAAAAAGAGAAAATATATTAAAAGCTACAAAGGACAGTAAATTGTAGAGAGCCATGAACTCTAACATTCTGGTAGGAGACGGCACATAGAAGAAGAAGAAGAAGAAGAAGAAGAAGAAGAAGAAGAAGAAGAAGAAGAAGAAGAAGAAGAAGAATATTAATGCTCTTATGTATGTACACTATAGTTCAAATGTTTGATGCTACTCCTGGTAATTTTTTTTTTTAAATTGGTCCCCAAAATAGTTGTTTTGTACTTTAAATAAGAGAAAACTATTATAGACGGTTAAAAAAGGTAAGACATGACTTTTTATTAAAAATTTTATTATGACAAAATTAAGAAAGCATTTCATGATTAAATTTTGCTCTCGTTAAAAAAACCTACTTTTAAAGTGATTACTGCAGTACAAACTTTTGGCGTTCGTTTGAAAAGTTTCTCAAAGTATAAGTTTGATAATTGATTCCATTGTTTTGTCAATGACTCTAAGAACTCTTTTTTATTTTTTTTTCACTCTTCCAGAATTAGCATGGGATGAACTTATTCCATGCTAATTCTGCGGGTGGTTTAAACTTTTGTACTGTAGTGTACATACAAACACATATACACGCAGACTAACAAATACACATACATGCACATGTGCGCACACACGCACACACACAGACACGCACACAAATACATGCAAACACATAAACTTAAATGTGTTGATAAAATTTTCACATAGCAAAAAAGTGTGAATTTTAAAATTGTTCAACTTAATCTAAAAATTTAAATAGAAATTCAAAATCAAAATAATTACTATTTTTAAATAATATTGTTCACATAATACAAGACCCAAGAGCCACTCAATGAATGAGATTGTTGTATGAACATGAGAGGAGGTAAAAAGCGAAGATTATGATGATATGTAAGATAGATAACAGATGATTCTAGACATGAAGATGTTAAAAGCGTAGTGATCGAGGAAGTCTGTTCCAAAAAGCAACAGTTCTTTGAAAGAAGCTTCCTAGATGGAACTTCTTCCTCACCAATGGAATACGAATAGAATGAGGAAGGATCAACCACGTGTATTTGGCATGTTATAGCCGTGAAGGTCTGAACTAGTGGTATTAAAGAATGTAGCGTGTCAAAACATTTGCCATGGAAAATAGCGATAGAGTAGCGAGAAGCTGGCAGCTTTTTGTGCATAGGAAAGAGGCTGTAGGGGGGAAAATAATTCATCACCCACAAAGACGCGTGGAACTTCCAATGGAATACGAGGGGAATTAGAATGAATAGACCCTGTGTACGTGGCTTGGTAAGTCCTAACTGTAAAGGCCTGAATTTGTGAAACTCAGAAGGCATTTTTCCATGGAAATAGAGATAGGGTAGCGAGAGGCATGCAATTTTTCGCCTGTGGGATAGAGGGTGTAGAGTGGGAAATAATTCATCACCCATAAGGGCCACGTAAACGTTTTTGAAGTATATTAAGGCTGGAACGTGAGGAATGGTCAGCTACGGCAGCTATACTCTATTTTAGGTCTGATCTGATTCTTGTAAAGACAGAGAATTGCAGGAGTCACATGTTGTACGGTCAATTAAAACGCCTTTACTGTTGTTTTTATACTGTATTCCTTCAGGACGTAAGAAATCATGTTTTTTATTCTTCCTTTGTTTACTATGGATATTTCTAAACAAGCCCACTTTCAGACAGAATGTGAGGTCGAGGTTAAAGTGGGTTAGTAGTGCAGGTGTATGTGGACTGGGGACCAAAATGGCTCAAGCTTTCTCGGCACATCCCCATTGCACCAGATCGCCTCAAAGATGAAGAAGAGACTTGAAACACCAGAAATATGATTCTATAGAAGAATGCCGGGTATAAAATGGACCAGACATGTCAGGAAAGAAGTTTTAGAGAAAATGGAAATAAAAAGGAATCTGATATTTAACATCAGGAGCAGACAGTTGAGCTTTCTGGGACACATAATGAGGAAAGTCGGCTTCGAGAATCTGATACTTACAGGACAGCTTGAATGCAAAAGAGACAGAGAAAAGCAATGCATAATATACGCAGTGATCTTGAGAAAATGGATGACAGAACAGGGTTTAATAGAAATAACAGAAAGACAATTTATTTAAAACTACAGGTGACACGAAGTTGTGGAGAGCCATGACCGCCTACTTCCTGAGGAGACACTGTACATTAAGAGATAATGACCTTGGTAATGTCTAGGAGGATGGTTCATGGGGCTCGAGATAAAATTAATTTTCAAGACTTCTCATCGGCACCTGGGTTGTGTCAATTCCCATGTGTTTCGCATAGTCTCCTTCTTCTTGTACATGCCGTGTCCATTCAGGACGTTGGCGATCATGGATTTCCTGTCCTTTGTAGCTCTTAGAAAATGTTGTCTTTTTGTTATCACTCCTGAACCCTGTTCTTCTATCCATGTGCACTAGTTTGTTAGGTAGATTGTGCGCTGTTTTCCTCTGTCCCTCTTGTCTGTGAGTGTCAAAATTTCCAAGCCTTCTTTTCTCATATGCCATAGAAATTTCAATTGTCGCTTTCTGATATTAAGTATAAGGATCTTTTTTTTCCATGTTCTCTAAAATTTAGTTATTTTTCACGTATTCAATCCATGGTATTCTCAGCATCCTTCTGTAGAACCACATTTCTGTTACTTCAAGTTTGTTGTGAGGAGATTGTCCAGCATCCTGTGCCATATAGGAGGACTGATATAGCGTAATGGTGCAGTATTCTTTTCTCTGTTTCTAGCGAAATTATCCTATTTTTTAATACTTTGCTTAGCTTTTGGAAGTCATCTTTTGCTAACCCAATGCGCCTTCGGATTTCGGTATCACACTTTCCGGCCTTTGTTAAAAGACTTCTCAGATATTTAAATTGTCCTCCTTGTTTGATTTTGGTATCACCATTTTGTAATTTGCAAGTTGGTCTGTTCCTTTTGCTGACAACCATGCATTCTGTCTTACGATTGATATTTAGTCCTTTCTTCTCGCTTTCCCTTCATTAACTTCTGAAGGAGTTTTTGTGTCTGCTATCGACACTGTGTCATACCTTATATTGTTAAGATTGTTGGCACCGATAATGAATCCTGACAGGTCATTTAATTCTCTGTATATGTTGAATAAGTCCAATGAGAAGAAAGGCGGTTTGCACCCATTTTCCCTCACCCTACCTTGATGTTTAACCCATAGCAGTGGGAAACAGAGATGTGTGCCTTTTTCAAGAGCATCAGTACACATAGGAATCGGGCAGAGTTCTGGTCACGACAACCGGAATTAGCTACCTTACGGTTGAGTGGCACTTAATCTCGAAGATTTTCAGTTTTTTATTTAGTTTATTTCCTTTTCCTGTTTATGGTGGTTGCTTTGAAGTTCACACATCTCGATTTTGCTGGCGCGTTTTTATAAAATACCGTTGGCTTCAGACCCAGATAATATAATTTACAGTCCACTTGACTGTGTGGATGTTTTAAGTCGCTAGGCGCTCACGGCGATTTGGGTTAAAAATGAATGTTTAGTGATTTTGTTTTTGCTCTCAGTTTCCCTCCATTTTATAAATTATTTTTTTACCTTTTAAAATTTTTCTTTCCTTATTTTTTTTTCTTTTTTCTTTCAGGTACATTTCAGTTTTCATTTGTTTTTTTTTATTCATGTTCTCCTGACTTTACCCCTCGTTTTATTTTTGCTTTCATCTTTTCTTTCTTTGTCGTCGTTGTTGTCATCTTTTTTTCTCCTTCCTTTTTTGTAAATTTGATTTTTTTTCTTGAAAAATACGTCCTTTCTCTTTCCTCGTATTCTTGTTCCCCTCTAAATTTAATTTTATCTTTTCTTCTAAATTGCATTTCTTCTAAATCATTCTTTATTTTTTGTCTAAATCATTCATTTTCTCCAAGAAGGATCTCCCTTTCTAATTTTTATTTATAATTTTCTTTCTTTCTTTCTTTCTTTGAAAATGGCAACATTCATTTATTCACTCATTCATTCATCATCCATTCATTCATTCTTTTGAATTGTCAAGCTGTTTTCTTTCTTTCTTTCTTTCTTTCTTTCTTTCTTTCTTTCTTTCTTTCTTTGAATATAGGACAATTCATTCATTCTTTCATTCGTTCATTCATTCATCCATTCTTTTGAATTACTAATCTTCATTCTTTTTCTTTCTTTCTTTGAAAATGGCAACATTCATTTATTCATTCATCATCCATTCATTCATTCTTTTGAATTGTCAAGCTATTTTCTTTCTTTCTTGTTTTCTTTCTTTCTTTCTTTCTTTCTTTCTTTCTTTCTTTCTTTCTTTCTTTCTTTGACTATAGGACAATTCATTCATTCTTTCATTCGTTCATTCAATCATCCATTCTTTTGAATTACCAATCTTCATTCTTTTTCTTTCTTTCTTTCTTTCTTTCTTTCTTTCTTTCTTTCTTTCTTTCTTTCTTTCTTTCTAACTATTACAGATTATGTTTTTCTTATTTTGAACTAGGTTTGGTGGGTTAATTTTATTACCCTTGTTGAGTTATTTCATTTCATCATATGATACCTTCAGTGAGGATCGAACTCACTACACACAACTTATGGTCAAACAAATTAGCTGAAACAATCATTTCCCCATGCCGAGGCGCCTGTTCTTTAAATAGTTTACTAATACTGTGAAAGACGACGATATTATTTACGCAATTTAATTTTCTGTATGAGTAACCTCGGATTCTGATCGTTCAACTTAACTGTATTGTTTCATGTAAAAAAAAAATGCTTTTTAAAACATTAAAAAGTATCGAAAAGATAACTCACACAAAAAAAAGAAGAAGAAGAAAATATCATTGTATTAGCAACCTAATCGACCCTACTTAATAATGGGATATTCCGTTATGTTGTTAGCACAACTCATGTCAATTTATTGGCATCGAATTTGGAACGTCCCTTTTCAGCTCTGCTGATATAAGAATTGAATATATCATCTCAAATTGGGTAGATATAATTTTTTTACAGTAAGGTTCACCCTCGCCAAGGCCCGAGGGCCTCTCGGGGTAGTGGGTTACTTTAAAGAGTAGTTTATAAGGATAGGAGGGGAAGATAATAGTTGACTCTAGACTTGAACATTGTAGTGGTCAGAGAAACATTCCCTTTGGAGTTTGTTCCACAGGGCAGTGGTTCGTGGGAAGACGCTGTTTCAGTTGAACTTATTTCTCGCTGATGGAGTACAGAATCGGTGGTTTACTACCATATAAGTGGCAAGGCGGCTCCTAGCCATGAAGGTTAGATCTGGCTGAACCAAAGTATGTAGTTCGTCCGAGCACCGATGAATATATAACGTTACATTGAATTTTATATCACAAAATAAATAGAGAGACGTGTGTTTGTTTGTTTGTTTCCTTCCTTTTATTTCGTTTTATTTGTTTTCTTCCATTTTATTTTTTTTTCATTTTATCAAGACTGAAATGCACATTAATTTTCTCTTTGTCTTCTTTCACAGCACCCTTCATCTACTCCACCCACAACACTTGTTATACCTGAGAGTCCATTCTACCCTTTCTATGACACAACAAAACAAGAATACTTTTTCTTTTTTTTTTCAGCCACTTTATTATCCTGTGCACCGTCTTTTTTTTCTTTTACCATCTAATCTGACCATTCTTCGAACAATTGTCTGAAAAATACCGGGTCATCGTTGATTCGCAAAATCAACTCTAGGTTAATCGCTGGCGATTAGCCATCTTCTTTTCATCGGTTATTGACTGGGCCTGTCGGAGTCGATATTCACATTAAACCAAATACGAATTCTGTGCCCTGTCCGTGTAAATCTCAAGATTGGCTGAACACAATTCCAGAGAAAATCGAATCTAATCCCGTTTCTGACTCAATCAAATTTTAGTCAATCTTTCTATTAAACAATATCAGTGAAACTTTTATCGTTGAGTTCTATGTTATTTCAAGGCGATATCTTAGTGCAGACAAATGGTAATATTAACCTAAATTTAAAAATCCTTCTCTAAAAACAGTTTTTTAAGGGAAATAAGTTTCCAGTAATTGTAATCGTTGTTTCCAGTACTGACGGGGTTTTCCTTCCTAACCTTATGAATGAAGTGGTGTGGCATGTCAACATTTGATAATGTTAGATTCTCTTCGAATTCAAGATCTATCCATTTTAGTTGCTACTGTTGTTAAAAGGGGTGTAGTTCCTGCTATTTGATAGAGTTATTTGTTTATGATTTTCTAACACCAGTCAACAAGATTCGAAGAAGTATTGTCCTAGCCAAAACTAACAGGCTACTTTCGTCCGAAGCAGTTTATAAAGATTAACCAGAGAAAGCGATTATATACAGCTATCAGTTTAAAAATTTCTGACCAGCTGTTTCATCAATTGTTTACTAACGCCTGAGTTTTGAGAGTTTCTCTATTGCATAAATATATCAGAAACCTATGTCTATTTCATTCGTTGTTTACTGTCGCCTGAATCATGAGACTTTCTTTATTACACAGATATTACAGAAGCCTAACTTTCTTTCACTCATCTTTTACTATCAACTGAATCATGAGAGATTCTCGATTACAAAGATATTTCAGAAGTCTAGCTCAGTTTCACCTACTGTTTACTATCACCTGAATCATAAAAGTTTCTCGATTACATAGCTATTTCAGAAGACTAGCTCAGTTCCACCTACTATTTACTATCACCGGAATCATAAAAGTTTTTCGATTAAATAGCTATTTCAGAAGCCTAGCTCAGTTTAACCCATTATTTACTATCACCAGAATCATAAAATGTTCTCGATTACATAACAATTTCAGAAGCTTAGCCCAGTATCACCTACTGTTTACGATCACCTGAATCATAAAAGTTTCTCGATTATATAGCTATTTCAGAAGCCTAGCTCAGTTTCACCCATTGTTTACTACACCTGAATCGTAAAAGTTTCCGATTACATAGTTCAGAAAATAAGCTCAGTTTCACACTTTATATATTATCACCTGAATCATAAATGTTTTTCGATTACATAGCTATTTCAGAAGTCTAGCTTAGTTTCATCCATTGTTTACTATCACCTGAATGATAAAACTTTCTCGATTACATAGATATTTCAGAAAATTAGCTCAGTTTCACCCCTTATTACTATCACTTGAATCATAAAAGTTTCTCGATTACATAGCTACTTCAGAAGCCTAGCTCAGTTTCACACTTTATTTAATATCACTTGAATCATAAAAGTTTTTCGATTACTTAGCTATTCCAGAAGCTTAGCTCAGTATCACCTACTGTTTACTATCACCTGAATCATAAAAGTTTCTTGATTATATAGCTATTTAAGAAGCTTAGCTCAGTTTCACCCATTGTTTACTACACATGAATCGTAAAAGTTTCCGATTACATAGTTATTTCAGAAGCCTAGCTCACTTTCATCCATTGTTTATTATCATCTAAATCATAAAAGTTTCTCGATTACATAGACATTTCAGAAACTTAGCTCAGTTTCACCCTTTAATTACTATCAACTGAATCATAAAAGTTTATCGATTACATCGCTAATTCAGGAGCCTAGCTGAGGTTCACCCAATGCTTACAATCACCTGAATCGTAAAAGTTTCTCGATTACATAGTTATTTCTGAAGCCTATCTCAGTTTCACCCATTGTTTACAATCACCTGAATCTTAAATGTTTCTCGATTACGTAGATATTTTAGAAAATTAGCTCAGTTTCACCCTTTATTACTATCACCTGAATCATAAAAGTTTCTCGATTACATAGCTATTTCAGAAGCCTAGCTCTGTTTCACTCATTGTTTACTATACCTAAATCGTAAAAGTTTCTCGATTACATATATATTTCCGAAGCCTTGCTCAGTTTCACCCATTGTTTACAATCACCTGAATCGTAAAAGTTTCTCGATTATATAGATATAAAAAGCCTAGCTCTGATTCATTCACTGTTTACTATCGCCTGAATCATGAGACTATTTCAAACGTCTAGCTTTGTTTCATCCATGTATTTTTCTTCAACTCTTTGCCAAGTAATTAAAGAAAAATACCTTTTAAAAAAACTGAACGCTATTATAAAAATAAAAGTTGTCCTGTACCAAACATCATTTATCTAAAAAATTCTCACTCAATAAATTGACAATCAAAGTTCATCTAAATTTGTAACGTCTCTTCCCAGTCAATTCTTGATTACGCTGAGAGGAACGTAAGGCGAGGAGACACGTTTCCAGAGCTATCTGTTGATTATTATGGTGAGAATTCAGCGGCTACATCAAAATAGTAATTTGAATTAGTCGTATTTTCTTGGGCAGGAGAACATTATAACCTTCTCTTAATATGTTCGAGACAACTGTTTAACTTTTTTTTGAATATAATCGAATCAATGGTATGACATTTTGTTCATATGATCGAGACAATAATATATCTTTCTATTAATATGATCTTCTTATATGTACCGTGTCTCTTCAGGATGTTGTCGATCATGGCTCTCCATATTTTCCTGTCCTTTTTAACTTTTAATGAATATTATCATTTTGTTATCTTTCTAAACATTGTTTTTCTATCCATTCACTCATGCTTGTTAGATAGGTCGTGTTGTTTAGTCTGCTCCTCTTGTCTGTCCTGTGAGTATAAAATTTTTCAAGCCCCCTTTCCTCATTATGTACCCTAGAAACTTACATTGTCTCTTCCTGATGTTCAATATAAGTATTCTTTTTATTTCCATTTTCTCTAAATCTTTGTCTTTGCTCAAATGTTCAGTCCATGTAATTCTCAGCATCCTTCTGTAGAACCGTACTTTTGTTGTTTCAAGTCCCTTCTTCATCTTTGAGAAGATTGTTCAGCCTCCACTGCCATGTATGAGAACTGATACTACGTAACAATTTATTACTCTTTTCTTTGATTCTAACAAAATTTTCCGGTTTCTTAATACTTTGCTTAGCTTTTCGCAGGCTTCTTGATTATCACAACACGTCTTCTGATTTCAATGTCGCACTTTCCGTCCTCTCTTAAAATACCATATCTCTTTTAACCCAGAACACAGCTCTGTCTGCTGTGCTATTTAAACCAGAAAACCCGGTCTTCTCTGCTATTAAGCCTAAAACTTACTCCAATCTCCCCTGCTATTACACCTAGAACCAGGCAGTGGGAGAGAAGAGATAGATTCACACCTTTCCCGAGGGCATTAGTTTCAGAAGTGAATAAGAAAGAGACTAGTTTGGATTTTGAACTCGGATCACCGATACCAGTTTCTCTACTATTACACGACCAACACGTCCACTTACTGCCACCTTAAGAGTTCATGGCCCTCTCAAGGAAAAGAGGGCGCTACTACTGTATTAAGATAATTAAAATAATGACAGAAGGACAAATAAGGGTAGTTGATAAGCCTGGCGAACTGCTATGCCAAGTTTGACTAGACGCGCATGTGTTAAAATACCCATCACCAACTACTCTTTAGAGCGTGCGTAACACCACGCCTCCGCAAATGAAAAAAAAAAATGAAGCATTTGTAGACCGAATTTCGAGTGACTATCCCCTTTTCGACCAGCATCGCGAAAGATAAAGGGCGTGAATCTCTGCTCTTCTAGAAGATAACACATGGCTTAGATACTAGACTCAATCATTCCTTCACTCAATAATGTAGTAACTTTAAACCTTTATTTTTAACATAACTTTTCTAGCATACATACGGACGATAATTGGTATGTCCTCATTCACATAAATAGAGTAGTAAGTACTGTATGTTGGTCTGCAGTTGGAGATTCGTCTCCAGCTGTGCTGGTCAAACTCTCTGTCTCTGGGCAGACAAGTCTCGTCTCGGGAAATAGCTACCCGACTCCGTTTTATACTGGGTCTACGGGGAATTTTTGGCCGAGCCTACGAGCTCGGATAACCCACATTAAATTCGACCTTGTGCCACTTCTGACCGCGTAGGGCGGTTGGTAGATATCCTGCAGTTGGAAATTCGTCTCCAATTGTGCTGGTCAAACTCTCTGCCTCTGAGCAGCTGAACAGAGAGGATCCCCAGAAGAGGCTATGCCTGAGGGAAGACGTCTCGTCTCGGGAAATAGCTACCTGACCCAGTTTTATACTGGGTCTACGGGGAATTTTTTGGCCGAGCCTATGGGCTCTGATACGCCACATTAAATTCGACCTTGTGTCACATCTGAGGCGGTTGGTAGATATCCTGCAGTTGGAGATTCATTGTGGAATTCATTTGACTCACTTCTAGCAGTTGATTACTAATTCTACGGGCCGCTGGTGAATCTTATATGTGTTGTTCTTATCGTAAGTATTATCGTTCATTACCAACCTTCGCGTGGTTATTCTATTCAGTAACCTTCCCTATGTTACAACAATAACACATTCCCAATTTTACTCTCTCTTTCAATAATAATCCTGAAACATTTCCTATAATAAAATTTCCAACAAAATAAAATTTTCTATTTCGTTTTGTATATTCCTTTATTTTTTTTAACCAATTCAGCACAAGTAAATTTTGTTTGTACGCACACAGTGCTCGTTCAACTTCAAAGGCTAATGAAACAACAAACCAACTACGGAAAGCAGATTTTTTTATCGGTATTATATATAAAACGTATGGAGTCAGGTAACATTACCTTCTTCGTTTGTGGAACTCCTTCCCAGCTCCATGCTTGCCAGCCAACTCTAATCTGCAAAACTTTAAATGCAATGCCAATCGCTATATTGCTTTCCTCTTGATTACTCTTCTTTTGTTCTTGCTCCTTACCAATGTTCCTGTTTCTAACTCTTCCGCACCCAGTTATCCCCTCGCGCCTCTGTGGTTTTGCTGTCTTGATAATGTGAAAAAAAAGTAACAGGATTTATTCTATATGTAATGATATATAATTAGGATCGAAACTTTACGTTCAAGGCAAATTTAACTCAGCTCAAATTTCAGCCGAGAGCTATTAATATTTTGACCGACCATGATCTTATTAGCAAATTTCGAACTGCCATAATTTGTACTAGGAGGCACGGTGAAGTAATAGATAGCGGCTCGGGTTGAAGAATCGGAGAGTCAAGTTCGAATTCCAGTCGAATCCATTACATTCACTTACGTGTTAATACCCTTGGGAAAGGTCAACAAGATTATTAATCCTCTTCTTCTCCCTCCAGGTAAATAGCAGGACAGACCGGGTTCTATAGTCTTGGATAGCAACTGGTCTACTGCAGAAAGAAATGTCAACCTACTGCGGGGGAAAAATTGTCACGCATGGCACAATACAGATTGAAAGGATGGCACGGTGGGATAATAAATAGCGACTCGGATTGAGGAATCGGAGGGCCAAGTTCGAATTCCAGTCAAATCCATTTCGTCGGTCTTGTATCGAAAAAATACATGATCGCCTAAGCGAGTATCACGCATGGCACATAACGGATTGATATTTATAGGTTACAAAAGACGCAGAAACACTTGCACATTGCTGTGGAATTGAAACTAGTGTAAAGGAAAATGATTGATTTGTTTTCTACGGTTTATCGACATTTTGCAGGTTATTTAAAGACAGATTTTTTTAAACTATAAGAATGTTTTTTGGAGATTTTACTAATTAACTCAAAACTGAGAGGAGAAGATGGTGAATTCATGCCTTTTGCAATGATATTTGCACGTAAGTGAATATAACGAACTCGATTGGAATTGGAACTCGGCTCTCCGATTAACAATACTGAGTCATTATCCATTACACCATCCGCACATCCAAGTTTGTAGCACCTGGTGTTCCCAAGCGGTCACTCATCTAGGTACTGACCAAGCTCGACGTTACTTAACTTCGGTGATCGTGCTAGAACTGGTGTTTTGGGAAAAAAAAAGAAAAAGAAAACAACAGAAAGATTAATAAATAAACAAATTTTATGACAAATATCAACTTTATTTTTTTTACATACTTTTCTCGAGTTTTTTTTTTAACCAGAATTTTATTTTTTTTTCGTCAATATTCAAATCTTAAATCAATCATGACAGCCACCAACTGAGCCAAACTCAAGTTCATAATTATTTAATGTATATATTTTTTTTAAAAATAGTCTTTTTTAAAAAATGATTTTTTACTGATTTTACAAGCACAGAAATGCACAGAAGGAAAAAAAAAGGTACTTTAGGGATATGAAAACTGAGCAATCAGAATTAAATTTTATCGAACAGAGCTTTGCAGCCATGCCTCTCTCGAGAACGACGGTGTACACAGAACAGGCAAGGTTTTTTACTTGCAGCAAATGGAATTTACAATCTGTCAGCTACTGAAGTATGAACCAGGCTCAATGCCAATAAATTTTGTTGATAATGGAGAGACAATCATGAGATAACATTTGGAGCTTATGGTTGATAAAGAGACAAATGGTTTGTTAGTAAGTATGTGAGTGTGTCTTTTGAAAACAAATCGTTGAACCCTTTGAATTTACAGTCGCAAAATTAATGATACCATTGTTAACAGTTGCGTTATAGAAATTCCGTAAACCAGTGAAATGGGGCAAGGAATGGCTTGTTAATTTTAATGCTTCCGAAGCAAACCTGCTCTCTTTTAATTGTCTGAGAGAGTCCTTTTTCCCTACCTTCAGGATGACTGATGCTAACCTCCAGGATAGTGACTCATTGTTCCTTCTCGGGCTAACGTTTTCCGCTGACATTAAGTGGAAAGATTATATTGAATCAATTGCACTGTTTACTGATAGGAAAGTTGTTTCCCTGTGTTGTGCTAGACAATTTTTCCCGACAAAATATATCTTAGATGTTTATAAGTCTGCCATTCATTCATGCATTGAATATTTCTGCCACATGTGGTCTAGTGCTTTTGTTGATAAATTAGAAAGAAGAATCTGCAATGTTATTGGTCCTGATCTGGCATCTCAGCTTCAGTCACTTTTCCCACTGCCGTAATGTGGCTTTTCTATAAATATTTTTAGGATAACTGTTCTGATGAACATGTAATCATTGTAAATATTCATTGGGTTTTCATTCATTGTTATTTTTATTCCCTATCTCGTCAGGTAAATTGTACCTATGGAACTAGTTGGAAATTAATAGAGATTTTGAGGTATTATGGTGGCTGTAGTAAGAATGGTGAATAAGAATTTCTTGCTTTGGCGTAAGGAATACTGTGGTATGTTTGGGTCAGTAATTGCGGCTAGCTAAGTTAAAGATAAGACAGATTGAAGACCAGCCTTTCTCCATACCCTTTTTGGCCTTTGACATATTTTTGTAATTTCAAAATAAATATTACTTTCCTCACTGATCGCTAGACATTATGAATTTAATCGCAGTACTAGATTGGCTGGAAGATCTCATAATTTTAGTTGAAATTGCTAGATGTAACCGGAATTGTATGCCAACAGTCCCCACCACACACTTATCGTTTGAGGAACAGACTTCCGGCTTCTTGCTTTCCAGTCAACTTTGATCTTCAAAAATTTAAATGCAATATCAATAGTTGTCTGTTTCCTGAATTCCTGTTCATTTATGGCTTCTTTTGCTTAATAATGTTTTTTTCTCATATTTACTCATACTCAGTAACCACTTGTATCTTAGTGGCTTTATTGCCTTTGTTATTTTTCAAAGTAATGTTTACGTAAATAGCTACAGAGCTTCGGTAAGTCTCCGAACTACAAATAAAACGTGTACAAAAAATTCTTTCTCAAGTTAAGAAAAATAAGTCAATATATATATATATATATATATATATATATATATATATATATATATATATATATGGGGGAGAGAGAGAGAGAGAGAGAGAGAGAGAGAGAGAGAGAGAGAGAGAGAGAGAGAGAGAGAGGGGCATATTTCCTTGAATAATTTAGACAGGTTTTGTCTACTTATTTTCAGTTGGGTCCTTTCATATTCACAAACAAGCTTTTTGGTGTCATTATTAAAGTAAAATTACTGTGTTGATACATATTTTATTCTGAGTACTTTCGACATAGCTTAATGTCATCATCAGGGTGTTGTTTGATTCAAGACAAATATTGTAGTGTTCATCAGTTTCAAAATTGCAATTTTATCTCTGAAAATGGTGAACACTACAATATTTTCATGACCCTAGTTACTATATTTTTAATACTTGATATATCACAAGGATAAAATCGGTCAATAATTATTTATAACTGTTTATACTAGGACCCATGCATGCAGTTACAAGTAATTCATAATAATATTTTTAATTTTGAAATATAGCATATAAATTTTTTTAAAACTGTTTCTAAATCTTTGATTGTCTTTCAATCATTCCTCCTCATATTCTACTCTCTACCGCTGCACCTGTGAAGCGCACCGCACTGTTTGGGAACCACTGCTCTACGACGAGGTGCTGAAAAGATCCCAATTTGATCAACTTTTCAAAATCAGTATTCTGATGTTCGGCCATTGAAATATTGGTTTGGTGGAAGTGCGTCTTGTCAATAATTTCTTTTTTGTTCCATCATTTTTTTTTTTTTTTGATATTCCTATCAAAGATTTCCAACTACCAAATTATTTTTCTTCCTCTTTTGTTTTTCATTTTTTTAAATTATATTCCTCGGAATCAATTTCTCCTTACAAATTTATTCTCCCTTTCTTTTATCTCTCTTTTGTTTTCTCTCGTCTCTTTTTACTTTCCCCAGGCACGTTTATTTTATCTTTTTGTTTTTCTTTCTCCCTTTCTAGTTTAATTTTCTCACTGCTATTATTATTTCTATTTTTTCTATTCTTTAATCTTTCTGCTATCTTTTTGTGGGGATTCATTTTCTTCTTTCCCAAGCCTGCAGGGCAGCAGACGATAGATCAAGGGGAAAAATGCCAACAGGCAAATTAAATATAATGTTTGCCAAATCAAATCATAAAAGACATTAACTCAGTAATTTTATGATAATTTTTTCGTTTGCTTCAAAAGAATTTCGTAAGTTTAGACGTTCATGAATGAGGAATAAATTGAATTAAACAAAGATTCATTCTTTGATTAAAACTATTTTGACGGTGTGTCTGATACGATATGATGTGTGCGCACGTGTGGTTCTATTACAGGTATTTTTATTTTTACCTGCTAATTACTTTATCGTACCTGTTCTACGAATGATCATTATTTTATTGAAAAGAAGGAGACACACACACATATATGTATGTACGTATATATATATATATATATATATATATATATATATATATAAAGTGAACATAGAAGTCAACACTTAGAGGTGACAGTCTGTTTCATGCTATAGGCAATCGTCAGGCGACGGTGGTCTGACGATTGCATATAGCATGAAACAGACTGTCGCCTCTAAGTGTTGACTTCTATGTTCACTTTTATATTTACACACGCTCTATCTCTGATATTGAGCACTTTATCCCATAAATATAGCACACCTTAAGACTATATTTCTTTATATATATACATATACATATACATATATATATATATATATATATATATATATATATATATATATATATATATATATATACAAATATATATATATAAATATATATATAATACTCATATCTCTATATATGGAAAAAATGATATATAATGTTTTGTATATTAAGAAAAAAATTGTGGAAATATGTGATAAAAGAAATTTACGCCCAGGGTTTTGCCTTTCACCTTTCTTGGCAGATCTCTTATCACAATCTAGGATATTTAATGAAAAAAGTGATAAAAGCATAAACAAAAAGAAAGTAAAGGAAATCGTCTCGATTATATAACCAAAATATATATTTAAAAATATTAAATTAAAATTAAAAATTAACAACGTCACCTCACGCATGCGTCGTCACATCAACTGAAACTTCAATTTTTAGTCAGATGAAGTCATAAAGGATGAAACTAGTCGCACGAATACTATTTTTCGCTTTGACATACATTTCCCTAAATTATATATATATATATATATATATATTAGAATAGATTTTCTCATCAATGATACAGATCTTTATCCCTTTAAACGTTATTTTTAGTGGATACTGCTATTTGAGTAAACGCTCCGTTTATTTATTAAACAGTGTATTTATTTTCGTCTACTGACCTGAATGCTCTAGATATTTATTTTAAAAATCTTATACTCTCTCGCAGATCAGATTTCTCAAACATTCAGTCCGGTAGACGAAAGTAAATCATTTTTATAGTATCAGTATTTTTTTTATTTTATTAGATGAACTATTATTATCAATTTATGGCAAGTATTTACGTTCTTTTTTATTTTTTATTAGATGAAGCATTGACAACCATTATTATTAATATTTTGTTCATAGTTAATTTCATCTTTTTTTTTTTATAAGATGAAGCATTGTGAACCATTATTATTAATTTTGACGAGTATTTTCATCTTCAGTTCTTGATAAGATAAAGCACTGTCAGCCATTATTATTTATTTTGATTAGAATTTACATTTATCATTATTTTCTATTAGATAAAATATTGGCAACCATTATTATTCATTTTGGTTCGTATTTACTTTCACTTAATTTTAAATAAGATTAAATATTGTCGACCATCAAGATTTCTCTTGCATTAGCATTTACTTTCATCTAAATTTTATGGTTTGCTTTATCGCAACTTTAATCTTGTTCTCAGTCTATGGCAGTGAATAAACTGCGCGGATTGGAAATAAAGGTCTTTCGGTGAGATTCAAACTCATGTGTATTTTGTTTCAGGAAAATCTAAATTGAATCTGTCAGAGTTCATATAAATGGATGGTGGGACAGGGCATGGGAGGTATGGCAAAAAAAGAAACGTTACTAAGAGTTACAAGGGATAGGAAGCTGTGGACACTCATGATCGCCAACGGTACATTGAATAAGAGTCTGCTGCCATAACCGACTGTATTTCTGATTTGTACAGTTTACACACTGTTTCGAATTGACATCTCGAATAAAACTGATAAAAGCAGCTAAGACAAGTTAAGATGAAAGCAAATACGAATCAAATTTATAACAATGTAAAAATATTTACGTATCAAATGCATATTAAAACGTAACAACCAGGGATTGATCGATCGATCTTTCTTTCTTTCTTTCTTTCTTTCTTTCTTTCTAATATTCTCAATAAAACTACTACACGCCTGCGCAAAATCCCTTTTTTACGCCCACAATGATAACATATATACTCGAACAAACGGAATCAGCATAGATAGTCTCTTCGGAAAAAAATCTTCGCTAATTACTATACCTCATGTTGAAAAGAAAGTTTTTTTTACTTCCGGCTTGTAGACAATATATATATATATATATATATATATATATATATATATATATATATATATATATATATATCAA
Source organism: Acanthosepion lycidas (assembly GCA_963932145.1). Taxonomy (NCBI): domain Eukaryota; kingdom Metazoa; phylum Mollusca; class Cephalopoda; order Sepiida; family Sepiidae; genus Acanthosepion; species Acanthosepion lycidas. Next base: position 37,209,862 of record OZ010583.1, on the reverse strand, counting down.
ATATGTGGTGCAGTTCAATTTATATTACAATGAATCGTTCATACAAAAAGTAGATTAGTAAAGTTAATGATATAAAATGGTGAAATCCCTTCGCTAACAAAATTTTAAAGGTGCATTAACCTACAAATTTTACGACTGCACGTTCCAAAAGTTTGTATCCCTTATCAATAACACATTTGAAAAAAAAAAATATTTCGATTCGCATTATATTTTTTCGCCTCGGATGCTACCTGAATTTTTTACCAAAAACAAAACAATTTCCATGCCTGAAGATGACTGAATGAACAGTCGAAAGTACTTGCGTATACAGACCTTATACAGCTTATAATTTTTTAAAACAAGGATCATATCATTTATTGAATGATTTGTAGGTTTTAAGCACCTTTAAAATTTTGTTAGCGAAGGGATTTCGCCATTTTATATCATTAACTTTACTAATCTATTTTTTGTATGAATGATTCAGTGTAATATATATATATATATATATATATATATATATATATATATATATATATATATATATGTATATATATGCATGAATCTAAGTCCCCCTAGATATTGCTAAGTTAGTAGCAACAAAACAAAATAAGAAAAAAGATGTAGAAAACAACTAGAAATCAGTCATCTGCATTTCCCAAGAACTGTCATAGCAATTCAATATTTATAGGTATTAAAGTGAAAGAAATTGTGGAGAGCCATGATCACCCCAATTGTGAACTGATTTTTCTTTTTAGCAGTGAAGATCAAACTAACAATAGGTTACTTTACGCATCTTCTAACCACAATATTCTAGCGTCTTTATATAAAAGAACAAACTTGTCTGATGATTTTTTTTTTATTTCAAAAACTAGCATTAGGCGATTAAATCCTTCAACACCGGGCATTTACCAATGCTATCTATATTCCGTTGAGAACAACTTAGCGATTCCTTAGAATTGTCATATTTTAAGAAATAGGTAAAATGCCTTTTTATCCGGTTCTTTGGGTACTTTTGTCTTTCTTATTGTTGTCACTCAATCATTCCAAAATTTTTATCAAATATGAAAAGAAAAAAAGTGAAAATAAATCTATTGTAAATCACATACGTCTTAGACTTGCACCAAATATAAACGCCTATTTGTAACCGACATTCTCCTGGCGTTGATTTACAATACTAAAATGTATTTATGTGTTTCATATCGTTTGTTATTGTAAAACTGGTTTCAAGAGAATGAAGCATGTAGGACCATATTTCTTCGAACCTTGTGAACTGGCACGACTGAATCACAAACAAGGAACTACATCAAGTAGCAGAAGCCTTGACGATTGTAAACATCAGCAACAGTTAGAATTAGGCACCTCCACGAAATCGCAAAAAATCAACATACCAATAATGAAAACACGCTCCAAACGTAAAGATTTATCAAAATCTTTATTATTATTAAGAAGGTTCAAAGTATTTTTTGAATATTTTATTATTTTATTTTTTTTACTTTTTTTAGCACATTCAAAATTATGATTAAAAAATCTTATTTTTAAATTTTGATTAAAAAATCTTGTCAGTATATCCACTAATTTTTTGCATGTATTAATTTTTTTGTTTTTGAAAATTGTTTTAGTCATTTTTTTCCGATGACATTTGGAAATTCTTACAAAAATCAAATAATTGTCACATTCATTGAAATTTTCAGAATTTATTTCACAAAAGATTTTCTATGTCTCACTTACTTTCTTAATTTTATGAAAACTTGAGAAATTCAACGTGATAATTTTAGTGACTATATTAATTAAAAGAAGAATTCTTTGAAGAACTTAAATCAACGAATTTATTTTCAAAATCGGACTCCGTCTTACCGAAAATCTGCTCTGAATCGAAAAGTAAAAAACGCAATAAAACTAAGACATTATTTAATTAGAGGAGCTTTTAATTGCTTTTATGGATAATATATATTAAAGACAATATTGTCTGAAAAAAAAAATTTTTTTTTACAAAATTTTAATTTTGTTCCTTCGGAGGATTGGCGCGATTGCGTCTCGATTAAGGGACGAGCCTCGCGAAACGGAGTGGCTCTTGCAGCGTGTCTCACTGGCCATGGTTCGAGGTAATGCCTTCTCCATCATTGTGGCTGGCAGAGGATAGAAAAAAAATTGTTTATAGTTACGTTGTTCTGGAATTGTCATCAATGGTCAACTGAACTTGTTTTGTTTAAATATTAAGTTTAGGTTCAAAATTGAAGTGTTGGAATTTAGTTTGGGTTATCAGTAAAAGCCTTATATCACAGACTTATAAAATTTATAATTTACTGAAGCTTTTCAAATTGTATTAGGTTGGTGCAAAAATAATGTCGTTTTTGACGTTCAACTTTATGTGAGAAAACGACATTATTTTTGCACCAAGCTAATATATAGACAATAGCACAATCTTATTATTAGTAAATCATTACGGCATCAAATAAGACCCTCATTTACTTGAAAGGAAAATTATACTGAACAATTTAATGATGTAGCTTATACAGTTTTAGTGTAATTTTTCAAAATTTCAATTAGAATAATTTATAATATTTTAAATCAGTTTCAATGGCAGAACTCTTAGAAAACATTGTTATTAAGTAAAATTATATTTATTAAGTATATACCGTAAAACTTATTACAATCTGACCTCCCTGAATATTTTAAAAATAATTTTGAAGTGTTTTTGTATGTATAAAACCGTGTTGATTTTATAGATATGGTCACCCATACACAACACTATCAGAAAATATAAGCGATACCTATAGGAAATTTAGAGCCAAAATTATCTAAAATTCAATAAAACATTAATTATGGAGAATGTTTTCTTAAAATTTTAAAGATTACCGAGTGCTTAAAAGGTCTTTGCGTCATATTCGTCAATTATTTTTTAAGGTTAAAGGACCCGTAGAACAACCTTACATAAAAATTTATCCGTCATCGTCTATCATGAAGGTTTTAAAAACCTGTCAGCATAAATAAACACGATACAGTCGAGTTGAAAATTCCATTTCTCTGATATTTTAAACATAAAAAAAATAATAGTTGTTTCAAATCAGATTAATTATACTTTAAATCAGCTAATATTCTTCAAATAAAGTTTCCGAAAAGTGTATTTTATTTTTGGAAGATTTTTTAACAAAGAAATTTACATTTTTATAACACTTTGCCAGTAAAATGATGCTAAATTTAAAAAAAATAGAAATTTCAAAAACAGTTTCTTCAAATCAATTTAAATTAGTTTTGAAATAGGGCCATAGTATTTTGTTTATTAGAGATATTAAATCTATCGGCTTGAAATTAAAACTAAAATAAAAGCTTCAAGAAAGATTTTTCGTTATTAAAAATTCATGTTAAACGTTAGGTATTGCGTTTTCGTGGAAGTCCCTAGTTAAAATGGTGAGCATATGTAACTCAAAGAGAAAATAGTGACATGATCACGACATCGAAGTTCCATGCGACTTCAAACAAAAGGTTAGAAAGGAAACCGCAATCAATGCTGGAAAGAATAATAACAGTTACTGGCTTTGAAAAAAAACTATTTTCCTGAAAGAATATTTTTAATAAAAAACTTTCATAAATTTCAAACGAATGTAACACTGGCTGTTTATGAATTGAATGTTTCTTTGTAGGGAAACGGAAAATATCTCTATTAACATTAGAGATGAGGAGAACAGATAATACACTTTGATCCTAGTCTGATAACTATAGAGTGAAGAGGAGCGTAACTTCTGTAGAGCTGGATACTCGTCTAATGACTGCTGAATATTTTCTTATAAGGAAACGGTTAGTATCACGATTGCTATTAGAGATGAGGAGAACAGATAATACACTTTGATCCTAGTCTGATGGCTATAGAGTGAAGAGGAGCGTAACTTCTGTAGAGCTGGCTACTCGCCTAATGACTGCTGAATGTTTCCTTATAAGGAAACCGTTAGTATCACGATTGCTATTAGAGATGAGAACAGATAATACACTTTGATCATAGTCTGATGGCTACGAAGTGAAGAAGAGCGTAACTCCTCCAATGAATGCTGAATATTTCCTTATAGGTTTACCATTAGAAATGAAGAAAACAGATAATAGACTTTGATGCTGAATGCTTCTTTATAAGGAAACATCTTTCACGATTACCATTATTATTTATTCCATTTTATTCTGTAGCATTTTACAATTATCATGTAAGTAGCACAATTGGTTAATAACTGTTCATCCTATACCTCTTACAAATGGAACACGAGAGAAATGAGAATGATTCGATTCAGTGTACGCAGCTTAGATGGGTTCTAAATGTGAGTGTTATATTTGATGGAGCTAAGGAATATAGCTAGTCGGAACATATTCCATGGAGATAGCAATAGAGCAGCAAGAGGATTGCAACGTTTCGTCTATGGAAAAGTGGTTGTATGCTGGAAAATAGTTAATCACCCACGAGGCCGCCCAGGCGCTTTTGAATTCTATCAAGACCGGAAAGTGAAGATTGGGCTTTCTACAGCCCAGATATGGCAGCTGTATTCTGTTTTTGGTCTGACCTTCCTCTTGTAAGGATAGAGGGTAGCGGGCAGTGTCAGGTCCGTACTGGAGCGGTACAGGGAACCGACCATTATCCCAGCATCTTTAGCGAGGGATCGTATATACACGTTCCATTATCTTACTAAAAGAAAAAAAAAATTGTGAAATATAAATGAGGCAGTTGTATCCATCATTGCTGGAGTGCTTGAGAGAGTCCCAAAGAGTCTTTCAGAAAGTGCTAAAGAACTGACAATTCAAAGAAGAATTGGAAACACCTAGGCAACCAGAAATGACAATGATGCAGTCCTGGTGTACTGAACAGAATTGTTACTTGATCTTTACTCCAAGGTAACACATGCTACTAGTGTGAAAACTCAGTTAGTACATAACGACAGCAACAAAACAGGCAAATGCAGGAACAAATATTAACAAGAATACTAGACATCATGATCACAAGACCTGTAACCCCTGAGCGTCTTAGGAACATCACATGTACTGTAACTATAACAGCGGTTGATGTGTCTAGGGCAACATAAACTGACAAAATCCATCCTCCAAGAACCTCGTGTTTAAGAATTGCTTATATTTTCGTGATCGTTTTGAGGCGTCAGTTAAACATAATGTAAGCAATACTAAATAAATTAGTCGCTTTTACATTGTCTGTGTTTTATATTGCTTGGGGTGTTGAGCGGGATAGCACCTCTGACGGAGGAACACTAGTACTTTAGGAGTAGTTCGTCCGCGTTGGTTCCCACTAGACGTCCAACTCTCACCTGTGGCTGTGAATAACTGTTCGTGTACAACAGCGGCCTCACCCCGGTAAAGCACTTCGACTGTCGGCAAACCAGCTGATGACAGTCGACGGGTTCAAATCGTCGATAATTTAGGCTCATGTGCATGTGAAGACTGATTCCCGGCGGAGTGGGCGGGTGAAACATCCTACAGACCTAACGGTCATGGAGACGGTGTCAGAGTATGGACGAGGAACGTAGGAGTCTTGGCCATCTACGGGGATGAAGAATTAATTTCAACTTCACCCACAAGGACACGCGAATGTGTCCGAACTTTTATTGTGCCAAATGGTAGATTCTATCAAAATTTCTTTGTTATTTTCGAATTAAGCATATACATTTACCTTTAAACGAAATTGTTCGGGAAATTTTTATTAGAAACTGAGCGCGGGGATTGAACTGCAAATTACCCTTTTGAGGTTCCGAGTTGAAATTAGTTCTATCACTCCCATCTTCTGCAACCTAGAAAAATCTGGATTTAACGTGCCACCTGATAAAGACACCCGAGAGAGCAGGAGTACTCCTAGTTCACTATCTGTCTATATTTCTAAGATGAGGAATTATGTACACTATTTACATTATTCGGAGTATTTTTCTCATCTTTGTCTCCATATTTATCACAACGTTTCGGCCGTTGTACGCTCCGGCTTTCTTCAGGTGGTTGTAATGTCGAACTGAACCCTTTATTTCGCTCACTGGGGAAGACTGTTCTAGTTCCACATGCCATGTTTGATGGATGTCAGTTATCAGTTATTTCCAGTTAATTTCCCTCTGAAAGTTCTCCACTGCCTTAACCGGGTATTGAACTCACACTCTTTGGGTCCTGTCACTGGATCTAACCAACGTCTTTATCCACTGTGCCATGCGTCCTTGAGGAAAGTAACAGGACCCAAAGAGTGTAAGTTCAATACCCGGTTAAGGCAGTGGAGAACTTGGAGAGGGGAATTAACAGGAGATAACTGATAAGTGACATCCATTAGTCCGAATAATGTAAATAATGTCCTTGTTCACTGTTTTGAAAATTCATTCGGATCCATTGATGAATCGCAAGACTTTTTCGGAACTGAATGACAATCATGATGTTTTATTTATATACTTTTGTATTCATAAGTACATTTATGCATTTACGATTGGATAGTGAGTTCGATCTTCGCTGCGTATCCCTTACTTTCAAACTTGTATTAGGTTGGTGTAAAATAATGACGTAATAATGTCGTTTTTTGACGTTAAAAATACGTCAAGAAACGACATTATTACGTCATTATTTTTGCACCAACCTAATACCACATATAAGCTATGGTTAGAAAATAGCCACAAATACATTTATTGATTAACAGTTAACAAAGTTTTAACAATCTCAAAGGTTGTGCGATGTTATGAAACGATCACGAATCCTGGAACAGGTGCAGATCTTAAGAATACTCCATGGACTGCAACTGTAGCAGTAGTGAATGTGGATAAGGCAAGATAACCTGACAAAACTCATCTTTCAAGTACTTTGTGTTTATGTGTAAGAAGCAAGGTATGAAGGTCACTGCAATTTTGCAAGTTTTATTTCAACACCTCTTATCTTAATTTTGCCTGAGAGAGAAAAGAAGAAGAAAAGAAACTGTTCAAAATGGTTGAATTTTTCATTAATGGGTTGCTTCGAACGGTGTTAACGATTCTTGATAAAAAATGGGAAAATCGAGGAAGAATTCATCTCAATGACAGCATTATTAAAATCAACTCGATTACTGAGGAAGGTGCTGTCGTTTGATTTCGAGCGAGTATCACCGGATACGACATGCGTGAAAATTCAACAAATACATAATAATAACAATAACAATAAATAAATAACAATAACTGCACTGATGCTAGACCAGGTATATAGCTCTCATGCCTTCTCAGCTTAATTGGAAGTGTTAACATGTACGTGTTTTATCTAGGTTGAATTAAGATTGGATACAGTAAAAATCTTATTCAGTAGCAGAGTTTTGCTTGTCAGTTGCCTGACCTTAACTCTAATTTGTCTTGTCCCTAAGTGCTGATGCAATGTAAATCCATGTTTATGAACGGGAATAGTGAGAGAAAACCATAGCCGAATGTCGAATATATATATTTTTTAAGTTTGAAGGATGAAGCAGCCAAGGCGACGAGGGCTTCTCAAACGGAAACTGTCTGATCGGTGTTACTGGAACTGAAGGTATTTCTAACTGGGGTCCACCTACAAGGTAATGCGCTTCTTTTTGTATAAAAACCTATCACCATATCGCGCACATTCGGCCGTGGGTCAGGTGTGTGGTATACCTTTATCACACTGGGTGTCATGATGGGTATAATTGGCTTTGTATGTTTGTACCTCAGCGTCACTTTTTAGCGTACTGGTCAATCATTCAATAATAATAATAATAATAATAATAATAATAATAATAATAAAAATAAAAAGATCAGAAATATGGCACATGAGGGCATTAACAAGTCCAGTTGTAGTTGGAGCCCTTGGATTGATTGGAAAAGATTCCAATAGACTCATTGAAGGAATCCCTGGAAGCCCATGCTTTAAAGAAATACAAAAAACTGTACTCATAAGTACAGCCCACACTTTACGAAGCGCTTTATCTATGTAAAATATGTGCGATTTTTTTATTTTTTTCCAAAATGGCTCAGTGGAAAATGTCATGATGCCATTTCTGACCTTAGGTCTCTGGTCGGGACCCGGAAAGAAACGAGAATACACCAGAAATCAAAGGAAATAAAACATAATAATAACAATAATTCTGTGATAAATATCCAGAAATATTTGACCATCTTGTATCAGGTTGCATAGTGTTAGCACCCACTGAATATAAAACTCGCAAAATAGAGTGGGCTTATATCTGCACTTTAAAATATGCAACTTTTACAGGAAGAAGTTCGTATAACTATTTCATTGGACTTTGCAATACACAGAGGCTGAACAATCAAAGCTAATCACCCAGACATCGTGATCAAATACCACAAAAACGAAATGACCCTTCCTATCAACATGGCAGTCCTTGCAGATTGTAATATATCTTTGAAGATTTTCAAAACACTACAAAATACAAGTATCTTGAAGTAGAAATCTAAAAATGTGTGTTGCACATGAGGACATCAATAATTCCAGTTGTAGTTGGGGCCCTCGGATTGATTGAAAACGGTTCCGATAGACTCATTGAAGAATTCCTGGTAGCCCATGACTTAAAGAAATGCAAAAAGAAAAAAAAAAGTGTCACAAGGTACAGCTCACACATTACGAATAGCTTTATCTATGTAAGTGTGTGTGATTTTGGGTTTTTTAATTTTTTTTTATAAAAATGCTCTGTGGGAAATGTTATGATTCCATTTCTGACCTTAGGTTTCTAGTTGAGATCCGGAAGGAAATGTGTATAAAATAGAAATCAAAGGAAATAATAATAATAATAATAATAATAATAATAATAATAATAATAATAATAATAATAATCATACGACTGAAGCGTCAAAATGCATAAAAAAGAAAGCAATGACAAATGAAACTGACCAGATACAGAAACAATGACAAGATAAACCGCTTCATGGCCAATACTCTGCCCGTACCAAATAAGCTGATGTAGACAAGCCTCGTACCCACCAGTGGCTACGTAGTACACGGTTAAAAGCTGAAACTGAAGGTTTTATCCTTGCTGCAACTTGTTAACTAGAAATTATCAAGTACACATACTAAAATATTATGTTAACCCAAAATGCAGATTCTGTAATAATTACCCAGAAACAATTGATCATATTGTATCAGGTTGTACGGTATTGGTACCCACTGAATATAAAAACCGACATGACAGAGTTGGCCAATATCTTCACTGGAAAATCTGCAACTTCTACGGGAAGGAAACAGCAAGAAATTGGCATGAACACCACCCAGACACGGTGACGGAGATAGGACCTGTTACAATTTTACACAATACATCAAAACAGAACAATCAAAGCTAACCGCCCAGACATTTTTATTAGATACCGCAAACAAAAAAAAAAGTGCCTCCATATTGATATGGCAGTCTTTGGAGACTGAAATATATCTTTGAAGATCTTCAAAAAATTATCAAAATACAAGAACCTTGAAATGGAAATCTCAAAAATGTGACACATGGAAACATCAGCAATCCCTGTTGTAGTTGGAACCCACGGATTGGTTGAAAAAGATTCCAGTAGAATCATGAAGGGATTCCTGGAAGCCCATGCCTTAAAGAAATGCAAAAAAATGTTCTCACAAGTACAGGCCACATCTTACCCTTACGAAGACTTTATCTATGTAAAATATGTTTTTTTTTAATAGGTCAGTGGAAAATATCATGATGCCATTTCTAACCTTAGATCACAGGAGGGCACCCGGAACGAAATGTGTTCACACTAGAAATCAAAAGAAATTAAATAATAATAATACACCAATGTATGGTTTGAAATCGTCAGAATGTGGAATGTTCAGGTTTCTAATGTCCCGGTTATCACTGAGGGGTTCTCTACCACCAATGTCCTACATAGAGAAAATCGGAGTAAAGCTTAGTATCCTACCGCTTCAGAAGTCTCCGATGCTTGGCACTGCGAAAACTACTGCCTGAACTCGTATGACTTGATGAAGAACATCTATAACACAAAATATCCGATAGAAAACAGAAAAAACAAAAACAACAAAAACAAAAAAAAAAAAAAAAAAAAAAACATATGTGAGAAAACGACATTATTTTTGGACCAACCTAATATAATAACAATAATAATAATGTCGTCTGTGAAAGAAAATATATGGGACGTTAAATTGCATACTGTTTTAATGCAACAAATTAACTTGTTAGGAATATAAAAGCATCCATAACTGTATGGGGAGAATTATTCACTGGTAACAGTGCAAATAAACTGGATTCGAGCAAATACTAACAGTATTATGAACAGAGAAATCTTTGAAGATCGTACCAATCATAGTTGGCTTCTTTCATTCAAGATTGATGGAATTATAGATTTTTAGGAGTATATCTAGGAGTATTGCGAATATCTAGGCCATCTCAGTACTGGTGTCGTCGTCGTTGGCGGAAGTCGTTGCTGAGTTTTGAGATGCTCATAGACATTTCCTTCTGTGTGAAATGAGTACTATGGATAATTTGAAAAAAAAAAAAAAGAAAGAAAAGTCTTTGGGCATGAAAGCCTTGGTTGCGAATTTTTTGAGGTGGTTCATAAATCGCTACTCTACGGAAAACACTCTTCAACTGACACCATCCGCTGCAGCAAACCAGGGCTTGACATGCAGGCTCATTAAGACAGCTTGAATCGCGCTGGCGACTTATTCTTGTACGTAGAACTTCACCTTGACACCCTAACCAGAGGGCCGTGCTTAGTTTTGTTCCTTCCCTGAATCCTTACCTCCGATGATGATATTAAAAATATGTTGGGCATTTGAGGAGACTGGCTGTCAAAAATCTCCATCGACAGCCAAGAGGCATCTATTGTGAAAACTATATCTATATATGAAATGTAGACTTTTGTGTGAAATTTGTAGAAAGAATGACTGAAAAAAAAGAAAAAAAAAAAAAACCCCTACGTGTATATATTTCGGATTTTTATACATTTATGATTGAATTTATTTATAAAAAAGGAATGTTGTAAAAAAAAAATTGACGGAAATTTAAAACCAATCTTAGCCGGCCTTTGTTTAAAATCTAAAAAATATAATTTGAACACTTAATATTTATTCTTAAAATTAACTCGATTGAGAAATTAAATTAAATCGATTGGACATTACAATTTACTCTGCACAAAATTATGCTCTGAATCAAAAATCAACTAGAATATTATTTTGTTTCGAATATTTTTAATTACTTTTTTTAATAAAATATTCTTTAGACTTTTGCTTTGTGAAAAGAATTGTTAATTTTTTTAAAAGATTTATTTTAATTTATGTAATTACGAAATGTTTATTTTTTTAAGTATATATTTTATATTTCTGGACAATTTTGATTTGTTGTTTTTTAATAATTATGCTTTAACAATTAAGAAATATAGAGTTTAACAAGAATATATTAAGATGTGTTTGTGTCATAATCAACGAAATGCGCCCATTTTAATTTTTGCATTCGCGCGCAGGGTTCATTCTACATTTTTACCAAAAAAAAAAAAAAAAAAAAATTCTTAACTTGACATGAGGATTAAAAAAAAAAATGCAGCTAATAATATTGGAGTGCCGAGAATAGTTCCAAAGAAACAGGCAAAGAAGTCAGTAGATTTGAAAACATCTAAAGAACAGTATGAGAAAAATCAGTTGGAACATTGAGGAAAGAGTAAATGTGAGTTACAGTGACTAGATGTTTAGTAATATTCATCGGTTATTGTGTGTGAAAAGTCCCAATGAGTGGATATAAAGATTAAAAAGTGTGAGAGTTCAATACAAGGGCCGTACTTTAGTCTGCAAGGATTTTTGAGAAAGGTGCTGGATATTTGAAGAGATTTATTCTCATTCAATTTCCATTGATCAATGCCAGACACGTGGCGTGAATATGCAAACGTATGAAATATAACAGCGATAACAAGTGATAAATAGCGTTCGATTGGTAACAATATCGACGATTTCTTAAATATCAAAACCGGGTTGTAACAATCACATAAAACATTTTGTATTTGATTTCATTTTATCCGAGTTCAGGAGAAGTATTTTGCGGTCTTTCGCTCTTTGTTTAAAAAAGTAAAAAAAAAATGAAAACTATATATATATATATATATATATATATATATATATATATATATATATATATATATATATATATATTCTTGTGCAAATTAATTGAAACAGAACGAATAATTCCGTTATTATTTCCTTTCTTTCGTATTTTTCTAATGACACATGCATGTTAGTACTTCGTATGTCCATTCCGCGAAGTCTTTCCTTGCAGATTAACCACAGATTCTCGATTGGATTTAAATTAGGGAAGTTTCCGCGCCAGTCTAAAGTACTTTGATTTGTCACTGTTAAGATTTGCCATTGCGTTCGTGCAGGGTTACAATTTTCATACACTTCTTGGAGTATGACAACTATTCGACAGTCGAGACAATAGTGTTTGGGCGTGATAAAAATCTAATTCAATCACAGATGATGCAATATTTATCAAGGCCAAAGAAATTTCATCATACACACCGAAAAAAGATTCATATTAGTGCACACTACTGCAAATGAACAAATCTGAGGAAAAAATAGAAATCTATAACACCTCGTCACTCCAGTGGGTCTGAAACTGACCTTATAATAAAATAAAGGAAACTAAAGCGGTTGTTTCAATCAATTTGCTCAAGGGCATATCTATCTATCTATCTATCTATCTATCTATATATATATATATATATGTGTGTGTGTGTGTGTGTGTGTGTGTATGTATAGGTGCTACCATAGTATGTCGTTTACCTAATTTACTATTATAATATGCGGTCTACCGCGTTATGCATTATAACGTGACCGCGTCTCACCTCTGATGCGCCATTCACCTGCGGTCTACGACGATGAATTCTACCATCACTTCACCTAGTCTCTCGTGTGTCCTGTCCACTTAAAAGGGAGGAAATGTAGATCCACATCAGAATGCTCCTAGGTCTGAAACCGTTAGCATCAGCTGGATAACCTCCATTAGATTAAAACGTTGCTGAAAGATTTTTATAGACGTGCCATCTTGACCGAGGAAGCATCAGTCGCATTTTTACGAGAACAATCCGCTAAGTACACTATAACTATAGTTAGAGAGTGTAGTAGACCGCATACTATAGCAGTAAAAGCGGTAGCATGAATTGAGTTCTCTGTACCCTAGGCGTATTTCGTATAAAGAAAAACGTTAAAATTCACTTCCTTTCTGCGGTGCGACGATGGCCTAAAGGTAAGATAACCTACTGATGTCGAGTTTCGATCCCGGCTTGAAGCAATCGGACTTCTAGCCACACTGAGATGTGATACATCGAAACAGCCTGTCTACGGATGACTCTCTCTCTCTCTTTCTACACACACACACACACACACACACACACACACACACACATATATATATATATATATATATATATATATATATATATAAAGTTATGAGGTGAATGCTACAGTTTCCTGGTGTGATTGTTAGCCTTATATATATATATATATATATATATATAATAGGAGTAAATAGGTTTGCCTTTAGCCCGGTTTACAAGTAGAGTAGAGGTTTATCCCTATTTCCTGTTTAGGATTGGGTTTCCGGTTACTTCTAAATTTTTCTCATTCTCTTTTACTCACAGTGGTCCCTTGCGTCTTGGTGGCATTGTCGCCTTGTTTGGAGTGAAATAATATATATATATATATATATATATATATATATATATATATATATATATATATATATATATATATATAAGTTTCATTAAATGCTATTGACAAGTTATCCTGGTTAATGGTTTTTATTTAATTTTCCTTGTGTTCTTATAGTCTTCTTTTCAGGACATAAATTGTGGAGAAATTGTCCAAATATCCAAGTATGTCCGAGCGCTTTCGGCTACGCTTTTAGCCATTATGCAGTATGATTTTATTTTTTGTCTTTTGACTGAATGTATGAATTATTATATGTGTGTATCTTGACTATATATATATATATATATATATATATATATGTTTGTGTGTGTGTTTTTTGTATGTGTGTGAGTATGTGTGTATATATGTTTGTCTATATATATATATATATATATATATATATATATATATATATATATATATATATATATATGTTTGTGTATATATTCTATTTGAAGTACCTTTCTACGCGTGGTAAGTGTTCACAATTGGTTATAACGGCAGTAAAATGATCCCTTGTTGGTGAGGTGAACATCCTCTATGAAATATATTTCTTTGATACTTTGCAAGTGACAAGAAAATGTTCATGATTTCTGAATATCTTTGTTAATTAACAACAAAGAGTTTCTGATTTAATCATAATACTTACAAGTACATAATTCTATTTTAAAGGCTGTTTGTAATAATGAAGCTAGAAACGTAAGCAAAAATCAAAGTAGCCTACTTGTTCATTGCTGGGAATGTGAAAATAAACGTAGAAGGTGAGTCAGACTGATTCGAAAGGTTTTAAAAGATCACATCACAAGTAAAATGATACCTTTGCGTATTTTAATGTTTGAAAGTTACAAATTCATTTTTTAACATTGACCTTTAAACTTTTATTGTAGAAAATAAAGCTATTTTTTTAAAAAAATTCGATTTGATTCTATAAAACCAGAAATACCACTCAAGACAAATGTATACCAAGAAAATTAAAAACTAAATGATATATGTATATTTTAAATGGAGTGTTTGAAAACTATTTGGTACTGATGCTGTAACAATGTTCCCAAGTAGCCACAGAGAATTAATGAAACTTTATAATGAAACTGACTCCACGTGACTTTTTTTTTTTACTTACTGAGAATTTCTATTTCTCTATCTTATTTTTTTGTCAATTTAAAATCTGTTATGTATGTTATGTATCATTTTCAGCAACACTGGTCAGAAGTATTTACAACAACACCAGTTCTGCAATACAATAACAATTACTGCAATGCAATTACATTAAAAACGTATATATATATATATATATATATATATATATATATATATATATATATATATATCAATTACTAGTGTAAAATTAAAAGAAAATAGGTTTTATTTATTCTCCATAAGTTTCCAATTAAGAAATATGATTAAAAGTAGAAAATTTAGAAGATTATTTGTGGAAAACATTATTAAGTAATTTTCTTTCAAAGAACGCAAATATTTTCTTGTCTGGACATTAATAATCAAACAAAAATTGTAGTCTTATACCTAAAGGTTACAAAAATTAATTGTTACTATAATAGATAAATCCATATAACAGAAAATAGATCGAACCTCTCTTTGTCTATTGACAGCGATTTTTTCAAACCTAACATCTTTCCTTGTGTACGATAAGTATGTACATTGAATTTGAGGATTCTGACATTTCGGCTTTTTATAGTGAACGGACAAACAAACTCTTTCCAATTACATATATAGATTCATTTTTCCTTGTAATTGAAAGGTAACTAAAGCAATACCAAAACATTCCAAAACTTGCAGCTTGTTTATAATATCTACGTGTTACGGTACTTATTACAAACAGGGAAAATATTAATTTTTAAAATTACAAGAAAATGATATTAATTTCTAAAACTGAGCAATATGTTAATTCTTAGGAAAAAAAAAGTCTTTAAAGTTATGAAAAATATATTAATTTGTAAATTGAAAAAAGAAATATTTGAAGTTTTAGAATTATAAAAAAGACATCTGTTTAAACTAGGAAAAATATATAAAAAAAAAAAGTATATTAAATGATATTTAGAAGTAAATTACAAAACTTGAAAACGTCTAAGTTTATTTACCAATTGATAAAGAGTATTTACTATAAGAATTGCGCCTTTATATAAAGATTAAATATAAATAACATAAACAAAATTAGTTATCTTTTTTATTAAAAGAAATAAAGAATTAGGTGTGTTTCCTGATAATGATTAGGCAAGCTTTCTTTACTCAGAGTTACAGTTCTGTCTTAGAAAAACCATGACTACAACGACATGATTGTGAGTGTTTAGAATAAATTTTACAACCAATATTATTAATTTCTTGTTTCATTCAATAACTCATCAACAACAATATTACATTAACAATCTTGCACAGATAATTTTTGCAACTCATTGTAATTCTATGTGTTAAATCAACGCCATCAAACTCGTCTGAAAGCATGCAGAAAGATGATTTCGTCGTCATATTAAATAACAGTAAAAATAAAAATAAAAATTTTCTGACAGAAATAGACAAAGTCGATCATTTTAAGGCACGTTTGGTTAATTTGATATTAGTTGTAAAGAAAACACCAAACAGTAAAAAGGGTGAGAATTTACAGAATCAGTTATTTCGCACGAATGCTGCGTTACGACAAAAGAATTGGGGATTTGCCAGCAAGGTAATTACCGGAAGTAAGACTTACTTCCGAAACTAACATGAACTTCCGGAAACAACTCAACGATAAAAAGGAAGCATATAACAGCATTTACAATAGTAAAAAGCAATGTCTATCAAAATAACAGCATCAATGTTTAAAATCGATCTCTGAGATATATACTTAGGCATGAATGAATGAAGCTGAAAACAAATGCACACACATACACATGCAGACGCGCACACACGTTGCATTTATATGTAGACATATATGGGCACCTCGAGGCGATGTAATGATTAGCGAGCTTGGCTCGCTAGAACAATTATGACCGAGTAGTGAATTCGATTCTCACTGGGTGCCCCCTACATACGGTCTTGTGCCACATCTAAGCTACTCTTGGAAAATCACTGTGCGGACATATATTTAAACAAACAGGGTGTACCCTAAAAATGTATTTACTATTTGACTTCCTCTGACATCATGATTTTTTTCTTCTGTTTTTCAGATTTAATTTCATTTAATATTTCATTTAAAGCATTAATCTTTTGTTTAAGTCAAATAAGTATTAATATTTCTTAATATTGATGATTAATCTTGTTTGTAAGTCAATAAAGACTGCATTTATTGTCATTTAAAGAGTGAGTACATTTTGGGGAACACCCTATATATATATATATATATATATATATATATATATATATATATATATATATATATATATATATGTGTGTGTGTGTGTGTGTGTGTGTGTGTGTGTGTGTGTGTATAATTAATACAAATGTAATATTTGGCACTTAGTTGGTTGGCGTTATATTCAGCACCCCTACTCCAGAGTTTCGTAGACGACACTTTTTGTACTCGGTCGCTCCACTACGTTAACACATAAAGGAAATGTTCAGGTTATCTTCACTATGTAAATGTTTAATTTATATAATGAGTCAGTTGATATAGAGCACTTTATTAAAAAAAAACTCCTTGCCTTAAAAGCATATCTTTCAAATCTTTAGCGTGTGTTGATATATATATATATATATATATATAATTGAGAAATTAATTATATATATATCATTCATAAATGAATGAAATTTTATTCATAATGAGCCATTATTTTTTATTAATACATACGTTATATAAAGTGGATAGATTAATTCTAAATCGAGGAAGCCAAAAAGAGCAGATGCTCTCGGTGAAACGAGTCGTTTATAAATTTTTCCTTTTGTCCCATCATCTTCAATTTTGTCGGATACTATTATACATCATTCAAACACACACGCACAAATATATACACACATGTATATATAAATATATACAATGAAATACAAAACAACTTTGATAAAATGAACTGAGAAAGCCTAAACATGGGACATAGAATAGTGGAATAAAGTCTTGTGGATGGTCCAGATTGCTTCCAACGTTACCGGCACACTAAGGATATTCGATCGGAGACATTTTCTATACGAAACAGTAGAAGCGATTCCATCATGATCTGGGGCGTAATGTAGTGGAGCTTCACGTTATACAGGGACATCAAACTCGGCTGTTTACATCCGCATGTTGGAGAATATATCCCTATTATATGAAAGCCTTCTCTTGTGTGGCAAAGGACCGGATATTTCATCTGCCCAACGCTACAATTCATAATGCCCACAGGAAAAAGAACTTTTTCATCGAGAATTGCGTGATTCATGCAACGTGTTTGACCCACCTTAACTCCATTGAAAATGTTTGGGGTTGATGGCAAGGGAAGTCTGTAGTAATGGATGTCAGTTCCAAGCAGTGAATGATCTTTATGAAGCCATCTTTACCATTCTAGTCAGCCTTCTGCAGACGCTTATATCGACCATGCCAAGCCGAGTTTTTGAAGTTATTAGGACGTCTTTTAGATATGGTCATAAACTTTTGTCCAGTTTGTATTGGTCCTAACTTCCCAGTATTCAAAATTTGCCTATTAAATGCTAAAAAGTTTTCATATATTTTATTTTTCTTATTTTCATTTTTCGAAACACTTCTCAAATAGGTGGTCGAATTTAACAACGCAAAAGTATATATACTTTTTATTTTGCTTGACCTTAAGACCAGCAATATATATATATATATATATATATATATATATATATATATATATATATATATATATATATATATCATTATTTATTCGAAAATTATAACATAAATGTTTTATAAAATCAGTACAAAAATAGCCATTTTGTTTCAACACTTCTGGTGTCTTATCAAGTGATAGCGTTGAATGTAGATTCTATATTCAACACTATCACTTGATAAGACACCAGAAGTGTTGAAACAAAATGGCTATTTTTGTACTGATTTTATAAAACATTTATGTTATAATTTTCGAATAAATAATGATATTTGCTGCACTCTGTATTGAGTACACTTTTAAGAATAGTATTTTTTGGCTATTGGAATTTATTCCGTATACACCAATATATATATATATATATATATATATATATATATATATATATATATTATTATTATTATTATTATTATTATTAATTAAAGAATATCAAACACTTAAATTCCCATAGGTAATAATTTTTATTTCATGAGAGCTCTGAAAAACAGCAGTTCTCAATCTTCAAGATCTACAAACAAATTACAAATGAAATAGAAAAAAATATTCTGGGTTAAAACAGGAGATATTGCTATCTTCTTTAGAGAGTGGGTGAAAAGGCAAGGAGTGTTGATAGTTGCTGTTTTTCAGTGCTCTCATGAAATAAAAATTATAAACCCATGGGATTTTAAATGTTTGATATTCTTCAATTAATAATAATTTTGCTCTGTTTTTTGACATAGCGCTCTCCCTGGATTTATATCCTCCTGGAAATTCCTACGAATTACCATATTGTATCATTACTCTATCTATCTATCTATCTATCTATCTATCTATATCAGTATGTTAATATTTATCTGTTTACTGATCTATCTCAATTCTTTCATATCTATTTAGCAAGCTAGCTAGCTATTTGTCTATTTCAGTCTGTTTATATTAATTTCTCTCAGTTCATATCTATCTATCTATCTATCTATCTATCTATCTATCTATGACTGTTTAAATCTATCTATCTATGACTGTTTAAATCTATCTATCTATCTATCTATCTATCTATCTATCTATCTATCTATCTATATATATATATATATATATATATATATATACATAACGAGAAAGAGTGAGATATAGATATGTTGTGTACCAAGCTTGCTTAAAGACCAAGGAATACTTTTTAAAGATAAAATGTTATCTTTCGTTAGCCTTTAACAAAACTTCTTCTTCTTCTCTAGATCTGTATTGAGCATTGGCAACCCCCACCTAAAATAGGGTAGTTTAGCCTTATTTTTGTTGTTAGTTTTTTTTCTTCAAGTTAACTTACGTAGGGGATGGTATGCTCATTGGCCTTCTTTTATTTTTGTCCCCACTTTCTTTAGTTCAATATCCCCTCTTCTCCGTTAGGCAACCAGAAATGTCAGTTCTCCGGTGAATACCGGGCACCCTTCGTCTGTGTTTTACGCATTTGTTGTTATGTCTGAATCAGTGTATATTTGAGTGTGTGCTTGGTCGAATGATTGCTTGGATTATTTAAGTCCCACATTAACTGATGTTACTTTTACAATTACAAAGATGGATTGGAGGTGGGTATTACGCACACTGTTTTGTTTAGTTACTTGTATATAAATTGTAGTCATTGTAAACATACATTGGGATTTCATTTTAAATGTTGTTATTTTATCCTCCCCCCCCCCCCCAGAAAAATTTGTACATATGGGGACCAGTTTTGACTTCAGAGAGGCTTAGAGGTATTATGGTGGCTGCAGTAAGAATGGTAAGTACCAATGTGTTGTATTGGGGTGAACAATACTGTGGTATTTTGGGGTGAGTAACTGTGGCGAGGATTGAAGAACAGCTTTCCCCCGACCCTTTTGGCCTTGTGCCACGTTTCTGTATTTGCGAAATAAATATTACGATCTATCTATCTATCTATCTATCTATCTGCCACCATGGTCTAATGGCTAGCGAGCTAGCTTAGCAGGTAGTAGGTTTGATCCTCACCAAGTGTCCGTATATGTAGCTTCAAGCTAAGCTTAGTAAGAATAAAGAATATTATATTGGGAAAGAATATTATCTACAGAATGATTTAAATTGGTATATTTGCAAAACATGTGTGAATGCCTAATTCCCAAATTTTTTCGTATTTTCAGAATTAGAATTTACCCGCGCTTCATCAATTTTTAGGTGATAAAAAATTCATTTGAAAATAAGTCAGAAAGAAGGTTAAAGGAAGATAACGGCGGATTCGATGTCAGATCATTATCATTGATAACTCTCTCCTCTAATTTGCGGACTCTAGTTACTATATTCTTAATACTTGACATAATGCAAAAATATCACAATGATAAAATCAGTCAATAATTATTTATAACTATTTATATTGGGACTCATGCATGCAATTACAAGTAATCCATAAGAATACTTTAATTTTTGTAATCAATTTTATTTTTGCATATGAATTTTTAGAAATTGTTTCTAAATTTTTGATTGTCTTTCTATCATTCCACCTCACCTGCTATCCTCTTCCACTGCACCGCCTGGCTTAGAAACATATTCTCCAGGGGCCTTATAAAGAAGAATATTTTTAAGGGATGTCAGTTATCAAAAAGGCATTATCGTACCTGAGTGCCATGTCAACTGGTAAAGTAGTGGTTAAATCATACAATACATCATTGGTAATAAATCAGTTGGTTGCCTGATTGTTCGTTTCCAAATATACCTGTCTGATATAGTGGCTAGCTAATCCCTCTTTTAGACACCTGCTCAGATCTATTTAGTTTTTCTTTAAACAAAGGGAGACCACCAAAGATGCTGAAAAGACGTTAGTTACATTTTTTTCAGGAGAGAACATAATCTGGAGTGATCAACAGTTTGAAGAAGGCTACTAGCCTGAACCCTCGGTCACAATGACTTGTTTCTTTTGAGTTCCCACATAAAGAAAGAGAGCCAATAGTTGCCTTTTTGAGTAGATCAAGTTATTACGAGGTTTTCGAAACCAAATTTTCAAGGCAAAGAAAGCTGCCTCGCCCTTTTGGAAGATTGGCGCAACAATAAACCTAGGCATATAGCTGCTCCCATTTTTGCATTCATGTGAATTCAGCGATACACGTATGTTACAAATATTTATTATTTATAATGGGTGTGTATTCAATCGAAATATAATCTTACGCCGAAAAGCTAATTGAATTTTGTCAACGGGTTTATACACTCGTAAAATAAATTACCCAAGCGACGAACCACGGAATGGTTGGGATAACATCTAAGCATTAATTACAACTACACAAATAATCGCACATGCACACACTCGCGTGCGTGAACAATAACCTACACATATATACATGTACATATTATTACTTCTCTTTCGTCAGCTGGAATTGAATACAAGTGGCGAGATATCAAAATATTTCCCGGGGCGTATATCATACATTGCTTAATGATTCAATACAGAAATAGATATTGTAGCTAACAGATATATTAGATGAGAATATCGATGGAAGTGTTTTCTCAAAAATGAACAAATATATTATATATATATATATATATATATATATATATATATATATATATATATATATATATATATATATATATATATATATATATATTACATCTCTATGTTTAACATCTCTCTCTCTCTATATATATATATATTAGATCTCAATATATTACATTCTCTCTCTCTCACTCTCTCTCTATATATGTATTGCATCTCTATATATTACATCTCACTCTCTTTCTCTATCTCTCCCTCCCTCTCTCCCTCTCTCTCTCTCTCTATATATATATATATATATATATATATATATATTGTGCATTTGGGCAGCAATCCATCTTTTATACAATTTTTTTTTAATTTAAAACGATTGATAATGTGCTGAAATTAAACTATTTATTGAAATTTACTTGCATTTATACAAATATTTTTTTCTGGATATACTGGATATAAAAATGACCAAATGGTTTACATATGCAAGCGCTTTTGAACATTCTATTAGACGTTAATAATAATTTTTTTTTAAATTTTTAACTGAATATTTAAACATTTATATATGGGTAATTATAATTATGGTATTGTTTCTTTTTATTTTCTAAACATGGTCAGCACGTTGTAGTCGTGTTCATAGCTCATATTATTGAGTTTTGGCTTTAAAAAAATAAGAAAAGAAAACAACATTCAATAATATCAATTATAAACACGGCCACAACATGCTGACCGTGTTTGAGAAATAAAAAAAATCTGTTATCAATATAAGGGATACACATATATAACAATCTACATATACAGTTAAAAAACAAAAGAAAGACATTCTAATGGAATAGCCGAATGCACTCGTATATATAGAATATATCGCATATATATAGAATATTTGAACTGTTTTTACACACTTTATATCCACGAAAGAAAATATTTTTACAAATGCAAGAAAAATTGAATAGAAATCTTAATCGTTCGCAGTAGCTTGTCAGTCGTCTTTCATAATATATATATATATATATATATATATATATATAT
This sequence comes from Acanthosepion lycidas, assembly GCA_963932145.1. NCBI lineage: Eukaryota > Metazoa > Mollusca > Cephalopoda > Sepiida > Sepiidae > Acanthosepion > Acanthosepion lycidas. The sequence continues at coordinate 37,187,011 of OZ010583.1, read as the reverse complement.
ATATATATATATAAATGTGTATGTATGTATTAGGTTGGTGCAAAAATAATATCGTTTTTTGACGTATTTTTTAACGGCAACAAAGGACATTATTTTTGCACCAACCTAATATATATTACAATTATATATATACATGCATATATATATATATATGTATGTATATATATTATAATTATATATATACATACATACATATATGTATGTATATATATATTATAATTATATATATATATATATATATATATATATATATATATATATATATATATATATATATATATATATATATATATATATATATATATAGTTATAATTATTTAAAAAAAATGATTTCAACGCGACACAGAAATTACTATGCTTCGAAACTGACACAA
>OZ010583.1:37171637-37184137 GCA_963932145.1 Acanthosepion lycidas | reverse complement strand
ATGGATATTCATAAAATAACCTTTGGAGTAGTATATATATATATACACACCAGTTTTTTTCGCATATCTCGGCTGCATGCCAATATTTGTGCTGAAAAGTTTGGTAGGTATTAATTCATACGAAGCTTGTTTTGAGCAAATCATCAGGGGAACTTCAGTCTAGTAAGCCCTCCGTCCAGCGATACCGTGTCATACCCGTCCTGGATATATTGTCAGTACTTCTGTTTCATGGCCTCCAATACCGTCTCTAGGTTATAATTCGCCCCAGGTGCGAAACTTGAAACCACCATGTGTTGTCCGCATAGGTCGGTGCGATGAATTAAGGGAGTATTTTTTTTTTTTTTTTGCTGCTGGACTTCGGAGTAAACAGTTCGTTTTCAAATGCAACAATTATTATTATTTGAACAAAAAAAAAAACGTTTTGATAAAAAAAAATATTCTGCTTGTTTCGTTATTTGCTATAGATTAGTAGAATTTTGGGTTTGGTAAGTTTTGTAAGCTAGGAAGGGTTACTAAATGAGGAATAACCAAAACGGAGGTTGGAAATGAAATGGTAATCTTTATAACATCAACAAAATACCATACTCGCCATTGGCGTGAAGTAGGTAAACCACTGCCTGTGGTGGACTACTGAGACAGCATGTAACCTCCCTTACAATAGTGTCTAACGTATTTATAAGGGTTGGGACATACCAATTAGTGTTTATCGGTACGGTATATAACAGATTGATAGATAGATAGACAAATAGATAGATAATGATAAGATAGATAGATAGATAGATAGATAGATAATGATAAGACAGAGATAGTGTTGCAACCTAGAAAAGGTTACTGAATGAAGAATGACCAAAACAGAGGTTGGAAATTAAATGATAATCTTTGTAACATCAACAAAATACAATACTCGCCAGCAGCGTGATGTAGGTAATCCACTGCTAGTGGTGGACTACTTAGACAGCTTATTACTTACAGTAGTGCCCGACGTATTTATGAGGATTGGAGAATACCCATTAATGTTCATAGGTACAGTATATAACGGTAAGTAAATACTTAATATATGTCTAGTTAGACAAAAACTGTATTATTTAACAAAACGCAACAATTCTACAAATACTAGAAGACATACCAAGATTTATTATGCTGTGTAGTATACACCAGCCATAGGCCATTTTTGTCGAGCAGTGGGCCACATCAGATAAAGCGGATGGGGGCTACTAAAAAATTCAAGGTAAATTTTCGCTCTCGGTACGTCAGCTATTTTTCGCTACAGAAGATCATACGTACAAACCTCTACCTTAGAAATTTGTCTGGTTTATGTCGTATTGATTCATTCAAAAATGCAATATATATATATATATATATATATATATATATATATATATATATATATATATATATATATATATATTCTCTAGAGAAAATACTTTTTATGAACGTTTTTTGTTTCTCAATCAAAAGATATTTTCACGTATGATCTTCTTCAGTGAAAATCGTTAATGGTTTCAAATGATTACCTTCAACGTAAGTTTACAAAATACAAGAAACATTCTACTTAATCACTGTATGTGTATGTGGTTCTGTATGAAAGAGTGTGTGAGTGAACAAGTGAGAATGGAAAGAAAGCAACAACATTTTTAATAAATGCCATTTTTCTTTTGAAATTATGCGCGCCATACAGAAAACTAAACGGTTCGCTCATTGTTGATGGAAAATTCTGAAGAAAAACGGAAATAGATATTAGATGAATTTGTCGATGGTATCAATAAGGAAGGACCAACCATTAACCATTAAGAATAAATGGTCGTCAGCAAAACGGACGAATTTTGGTGTTAATTGCATATTGGTGATATCCGAAATGCAAACAAAGCAATTTCTAAAGAATTAATGGAATTTATTTTTTAATCCGACATATTTTTTTTCAAACATTATTTTGAAACAATATTTATTTCGTCTATCGGTCGGTGTACTCGCCGTAGGCAAAAGAAATACGGTTTAAAATAAACGGAGCGTCTACTAAAATATGGGCATCCATTAAACATAACGTTTTACATAATGACAATACTGGGGATATAAATATTAAGGAGATGCATGTTTTTTAATAACAGACGACAAATTGAGATATGGAAATCCGATGCTACATAGGAATATTGAAATATTTCTTTCAGAAATTGTACAAGATATTAAGGGATCAAAAATATCCTTATAATTGAAAGAACGAGTGCAGGTCAAATATGCAACGTTAAATCTTTTATATGGTAATGTAGGGGTTGTCATCCAGGGGAGAATACCCAGCCAGGGCGGGAATTTTAGGCATTCAGGCCTGGAGGCAAAAATCTTTTACTTTTTCACAAGTTTTTCATTGACTGTAATCTTCATGAGAATAAAATCGATTGATATGCCCTCATCATTCATTGAAGATTTTGTTTATCGAATTCCAATGCCCTGGAATTTTATCGAACTATTTTATTTACTGAAGTAAGCTTCAGTTTATTCCTTTAATAATAATTAATATAATTAATAATTAATTATGAATTAAAACAAATGACTGCACATGTATTCAAGTTGAAAAAATCAATTTCTATTGTTATTAAATTTGCAAAATTCCACTATAAAAATAATTCATGTAAATGTATATGTGCTGATATGCAAAAGAATGAAGATTTTTCAATAATATACGCATACTATCTGGAATACACCTTTTGAGTCGGACAATCTTGAAAAGGGGAGATAACAATATCGTAACATGGTGAAAAGAGTGCATTGGGAAAAAATGTTGAAAACCATTGTGGTAGTGAATGCTGGACAGATTCCGAAGGATTGAATGAAAGACTTGAAGATAAAGAAATGTGGTTTCTACAGATGAATTTTGAGAATACCATGGACAGAGCATGAGAGGTACGAGGATTGTTTTTATTTTTAATGGGAATAGCAACTGCTAAGAGACTGTTGCGTAAAATGAAAATTAAACAAGGGAAATTACTTGGGAAAATGATTAGGATAAAAGGCTTAGAGAACTTAACATCAACAGGGCAAATTGAAAAGACAAAGATTCAAAGAAAACCAGAAAGGTATCTACTTGATGAATCTGGGTAAATGGATGACCGAAGGCGCAACTCAAACAACTGAAGAATCTAAGCCAGTTTGCGTTTTTATGGTCCGGCGCATATTCATGGGTGGACCAAACGTCTTTGTTTTTTGTTCTTTTTTAGTGTCCTTATTTATAGAATGGTTGCCAGCCAAGACTACAGAACTCATTCTGCCCTGCTATTTAATCCATAGCTGGGGAGGAGGAGGAGGAGGAGAGATAGATTTGTGTCTTTACTAAGGATATATGCATGCAAGTGATCGTAAGGAACTCGGGTGCAATCCATTACACCACACGCACACCCAAAAGAAAAAGAAGATATTAAATTAGAAAGAATTATTTAGGGTAGACAAAAAAAAAGAAAAAAGAAAAAAAAGAAGGATATATGGGAGAGTTATAATCTTCTACACCCTGAAAGAACATTGTAAATAATGAGATTATTATATATATATATATATATATATATATATAGAGAGAGAGAGAGAGAGAGAGAGAGAGAGTAATATTTTTTATTTGAATAATATAAAAAGGTAAAGATTTTCCACCTTACAATCCGTTTCCACACAGACGAAACGTTGCTAAACTCTCATTAATGACAAATGTTCCAATAAGCTTCATTATTTAGTTTTACTAGTTCCGACCTTCACAGCTTGGATCCGCAATCCCGCATACACAGTGTAAAATCATCCTCATTCCCACCGTATTCCATTGGTAAGGAGGAAGTTACACTCAACTACTTTGAAGAACAGATTTCCCAGAAGATGCTTCATCGATTACTATAATCTTTACCTCTTCAAGTCTCGGGTCAACAGATCCTCATAAAACGCGCCTCTCCCTCCTACCTTACAACAATCGCATTCAGTAAACCTTTACCTTGAGTGGACATTTGTGAACAATAGCTTTTTTTATTTATAAAAGGAACTGATCTTTTGTTCGTATTGATGATGTTGTAAATTGAATAGCGACTTCTAGATATTGAGATTTACCTACCCCATTTTTAAATGTAAGTTTGACACAAGGCTATGATTAGCGCGTGATGTGTACGCGGAGAAGATCTTTGTGTAGTGCCAGAAAATGTGCCTTGTCTGTTTTTGGGGTGCCTCTCATATCAGCATATTAGAGATTGACCCTGAATTTTCCCCTATAGGGCAATGAGAGTGATGTTGTCAAGAAAGCCTCGTTGAAATTAGTTTTTATTCACTTTATTAACATAATCACTGATTGCTAATTTATTTTGGCTACCAGTAGATTCTGTGTGTTCACTACTGTTAACACACCTTCCACGCACAGAGACGAACCATCCTCATTCAGTCCTGGTCATAACGATAAACAACATCCGGCAGCAAGGCCTCTGATCGGGTTATTGGAATTTTTGAGGAGTGTGGGACCACCTCTTAATTCTTGTGTTTCCCAGGACCACCCGTTAGGATCCCAGCTATGGGAAAATAGTGAACGCCAAAACAAAAATCGACAGTACATTTTTATAATAAAATGACCAGCAGTACATTTTATAGTCTACAAAATGAATATCTAAAAAAAAAATACCTTTACTCCGAAAGCATAAAATTGTGTTCAAAATATTAAGATTTCGGCATTAAATAACCCATAGAGGTGTTGATATGCCACCAAATAAAATCGACCAACCAAACAACCAACATAAAAGAAATCTTTCCGGGCATTAATCAACATAAATATCCTACAATTTCTTAAAGAAATCAAACTGTATTCCAAAATACAACTTCAACAAAACTATAACATAAAACACACATATCACGGCCTCTAGTAATAATGTCCACACAATCATGTATATGCACAAAAGCTGAGAATCATCTACCATGTATTCCATTGAGGAAGCAGAATAACGTATATTATATTTTTATTACTTCAAAGCTCCGAAGGAAATTTCGGCATTAAATGACGCATAAAGAATTGACATGCCTTTAAACAAACAAATCAATCAATCAACCATCCTCATTCCCTTCGTATTCCAGTAGTAAGAACAACGTCCCATTCAGACAGCTCTTCTTACATATCGCTACTTTGTGGAACAGGCACCCGAGAGGATGCTTCCCCGACCACTACAATCATAATCTTTTCAATTCTAGGACCAACCGTTACCTGTCCTACATATCCTTATAATCTACAATTCTTCTGTCCATAAAACAAAGCGCATTAAGTAACTTAATAAAAATTTAACTTGAGTGGCTCTTGGGACTTGTATTGGGTGAAAAACAGAGTAAAAAAAAAAATTAAATTTGTTATATTCACGTGAAAAGAGTGCTCGGTATCGGAGATAGGGCGTTTGTAAATGCATGGTGTGGACATAGAAATCGACACTGTATGGTGTCAGGTGGTCTCACGTCTCAAAAGATCATCAGACTATGTTCAGATGATCGCTTGCTGTGTGAAATTGACAATCACTATGCAGGCTTGATTTCTATATCTACAACCTGGAGAGCTTGTCGTATAACGATGCGTTGAAAGTCCGGCTATAGGTTATAAACTCGTGAAGAGAGTTCCATTCTTTCTGGTTGTCTCACATTGTTCACACTCAACTGGACTTAGTAAACACGTACGTAGGGTGCCTACTACTGTAGAGGGACGAAGAAAGAACTAGCCGGGCAAGTGTCTTGTGAAGCGTGTTCGAAATTTATTTATTGCTTTAATTTGGAGCTATTTTTCAAACTCAGCTGAAGTTCGTGAAACGCTGCATAGAAAGACGGTTAAAGTCGGTGGAAACTGAATGATTCTAATTTAATGTTTCCTCTTTTAGTCTTTTCCCTATATAAACAAGCTTTACTAAATATTTAAAATGTCTTTGCAATGACTAACACTGTGTTCGTCCTACGCTTGCACCTTTCTTCGTTATTCGGTTAATTGCCGCTTTTGACAAGAGGCCTTTGCGCCATACTGACAAAAAAAAAAAAACAACAACAAAAAACAAAACAAAAAACAAACGATTCAAAAATAGTTTTAAAGATACAATTTCTGTCGTATTTAACAAATAAAAGCCTCTTTTTCCTGAATAGAATTTAAATGTATGCTCTTGGTAAGGGTAATATTATTCGTTTCCTAATAAAGAAACATTCGGCATTCATTGACCAAGAAGTCAGCCTTTTGACATTTATAAAACATTTCCATTAAAATAGATTTCTCAAATCCAGTTACTATTGTGTCTTGGGTAAGATGATAAACTACGTCCAGCAGCAAGGCCTCTGATCAGGAGGTTTTGAGGAGCATGGAACCACCTCTTAATTGCTGGTCTTCCCATGTCTACCTTGACTCGGAGTGGCAGCTCCCGTTAGGGCCCCAGCTATGGGCAAATAGTTAACCCTGAAACTGGGTTCAAAACAACAACAACAAAAAAAAAACTATTACCAGCAATACATCTTTTTTAAAAAAAATTACCAATAATGCATTTTTGGAAACAAAATATTACCAGTTGTACATTTTTGAGGAAAAAAATATTACCAGCAATAATTTTTTTTTTAAATTATTACCAGCAATACATTTTTGAAGGAAAAAATTATTACCAGAAATAGATTTTTGACAAAACAAAATATTACTAGCAATAAAAAATTTGTCGGCATTAAATAACCCATTGAGGTTGATATGACGTAAAACAAAACAAAAACAAAACAAAATCCAGTTACTGTTAGGGCTCTTTACAGTAGTGATGGGAGTGTCTTTCCTAACCGTTTGTTCGAAGTAGTGTCGGAAGTCAATATCTTTATTTTATAATCGAGTTGGTCTTACGTAGATGCTGCGATTAAAACTCCGATATAGCAAAACGTCTAGAATTGGTGAATTCCAAATTTGCTGGCCAATGAATATGAATTTTTGCTGAAATCTTTATTACCTTTCAAATGGAATACAAGGAAAAATATCTACACCGTACAAATTTTATTTTGGAATTATATCTACAGACTAAAACATTGTGCTACTTTGGTTTGTTATCTAAACTGAAAAGATAACAAGCCAAGCTGCTTTAATATGTAGATATCATTCCAAGATAAAATTTGTACGGTGTAGATATTAGGTTGGTGCAAAAATAATGACGTAATCATGTCGTTTTTTGACGTTAAAAATACGTCAAAAACGACATTATTACGTCATTATTTTTGCACCAACCTAATATTTTATGTCTTGTAGATAACAAGCCAAAACAGATATTTTTTTTTTGTAGATAACACAGCCAAAGTAGCACTTGTATTTTTCGTTAGTCAGTCCGTCACACCCTCTAAAATAGCCATACATTGACCGATCGATACCACGGGTACAAAGTACGGTTGGTTTTACTAGGGTGCGCAGCTCCGTGAAATAAATTTCCATTAATTTTCTGGCAAAAATTAAGTTTTATTATCTAACAAACAAACTATTCCTACTATTTTAAAAAACAATCTAATGATTAAAATAACAAATACTTATTTAATAAAAATGCAATGTTGTTTTTTTAGATATCTTTTCTCTAAGTTTTTATATTTCATCGATTGGTTTGCGAAATTTAACGAAACAGAATTTGTAAATCTTGGCAAAAAATGTTAGCGATAACTTCGACAATACTAAATACTGTGAGGATTTCAACATGTGTCTGCGTGTTGCCAAAATAATTCTAGTAGATAAAATGCCTACTAGACGATTAAACGCACATACGCAGACTAACGCATACAGATTATCAACCGAACCCCGCATAGACAAGCTAGAATTATAATGCATCTGCACACATGAATTATACACACGAACGCTACTTGACAGGACAGGCACACATGAAGCCTGTTTAACCAATGAAAAACAAACACTACATATATAAAAATACCAGAATTTACTTTTCTTCTCCATATTTTATTTTCTGACGAAGTTTAAATAAAAGAGAAACGTTAAATTTATAAACGTTTCCTATTAGTTACTTATCCTAACATTCTTTGGCTTGCAATAAATTTTCATTAATGCTTTTGGAAAAATTAAGTTTTATTATTTAACTAACTATTCCCACTATTTTAAAGACAATGTAATGATTAAAATAACAATTACTTAATAAAAATTCAATGTTGTTTTTTGCATATCTTTTCTTCAAGTTTTTATATTTCATCGATTGGTTTACGAAATTGAACGAAACGAAGAGTTTGTAAATCTCGACAAAAAAATGTTAGCGATAACTTTATCAATGCTAAATATTTTCAGGACTTCAACATGTGTTGCAAAAAAATTCTAGTCTCTACAATTTCCCATTGTTTAGTATATCTGTTTTTCTGTTATCAGGAAACCGCCTGTTTAAACTTTGAAGTTCAGGGAATTTTTATTAATTCAGTATTTCAATCACTTTAATATTTGACGATGGCGATGTTACTTTGTATAATTGCAGAAAATTTTTGATTGGTGGTAATTCTCAAATTCGAAGCCTCATAGGTATGAATTGGCTGAATCAAGACTTTTGAAACACCTACGATTTGGGGTTAATAATAATAATAATAATAATAAAACACTGGATATTTTTAAAAAAAAATCAATAAAAACGAATAGACGTTTTTTACCGGAAATTCGATAGGCATAAAGTTTGTAAATATATACGAAGATAACAAAAATCTTATGTAATGTTATTTTAGCAGCGTTTGGCAACAAAAAGCGGAAATACTGGATTCTTTCGTGTAGGCTGATATCAAATAATAATCTATCAGAGATCAAAATATATGACTTTACCATCACAGAAGGTTGGCATATAAACTGCAACAGCTCTTATCGATACGCTTTTAAGCTAAAATATCACTGTAGTAAAAATCCCATCTACTTAAAGCCGAGACTAATTGTCTAAAAGTGGTTTCTAATATTTCACAGGAAAAATGAAACCCAAACTATCAATCAGAACTCGGTGAATACAACAAAGTAACAAAAAAAAAAAAAAGAAAACAAATGAAACAAAAACAGTTTTTACTAAATACTTAGGCTTTGGAATCATATCGATAAAATAAAAGTAAAACAAAGAAAAGATTTCAGCTCAGCAGATCTCAGTCCCATTTTCAGTTGATTTATACAAACCGTTAAAACATTTCCATAAGTCAGCATTTATGTAGTGATTTGCCAAGCGTAGCTTAGATGTGGCACAAAGCCGAAAGTATAGGGCACCCAGTGAGGATCGAACTCACCGCTCAGTCGTAACTTTTCTAGCGAGACAAGCTTGCTAACTATTACACCGCCACGAGGCGCCCAGTGATTTCCCAAGCGTCGCTTAGATGTGGCACAAGGCCAAAAGTATGGAGTAACACAGTAAGAATCAAACTCAATACTCTGTCGTAATTGTTTTAGCAAGATAAACTCGCTAACTATTACACCGCCCTAAGGTGCTCAAGTCAGCCTTTATATATTGATCACCACAACGCAAAGAATATTTGACTGCATAAAATTAGCATCGCCAACTTTTCGATATGCGTTGTCTTTACTTACGCCTTAACCCAAGCTTGAACACTATTAGGATCAGTTGGTTGATTGTTTTTGTTTAGCTGCATATCAACACCTCTATGGGTTATTTAATGCCGAAATCTACATATTTTTTAGGCAATTCTATTTACGTATTTATTTATTTATTTATTTTTATTTGGAAATAATGATGATTTTAATGATAAAGTCTTACTAATTAATTAATTAATTACCTCTCCTCACCACCCACCTTAGCAGGAGGTGGTGAGGAGAGGCGGATTCCCAAGGATATTTACGTGTATAACGAACCGGACTGGAATTGGAACTCGGCTCTCCGATTATCAATTCCGAGCCGTTATTTATTACACCATCCGCACATCCAAGCTTACAGCACCTGGTATTCCCAAGCGGTCACCCATCTAGGTACTGACCAGACTCAACGTTGTTTAATTTCAGTGATCGTAAGTTAACCTGTGTTTTAACGTTATGTAGCCGTAAGCGATCCTCTCGTGGTGATTTTCTCAGCGTGTCACAAGACCGAAATTATAAGGCACCCAGTGAGGATTGAACTCTCTATTCAGTCGTAGCCATTCTCTCATGAATATTAGCAACGTAACTGTGGATTCTATTTATAACATATTTTCACATTGACTATGATATATATATATATACACAAAATTTATTTGGTTGCAATCAAGTAACAGCAAGACTCTTTTATACTGTAACACTTTCCGCAACATTTTAGCCAATTCTTGTAATGCTTTGGTTTGGATAGTCTCCATTTTTTTTTTTTTTGTTTTTTTTTTTTTTACATTTTTCCCCACTTTTTTCTGTGTGCTCTGTGATTGCTCAGATTTTTAAAAAAAGACCTTTTTTTTTTAATACTTTCATTCAGTTTTACTTTGTGGTCTGTTGGAACAATGACATCCAGTGTGACAGGTTTTCTTCTCTTTGTCTACAATGCCTATATCTAATCTCTTGACTTGGAGGCTTAAGGCCATAGCGCGTTGAAACACCGGTTCTCGTTCGATCACCAAATTTATGCAACGTCGAGCCTGGTCAGTACCTAGATGGGTGACCGCTTGCGAATACCAGGATGCTTGGATGTGCGTCCGGTGTAATGAATAACGGCCCAGGACTAGGAATCGGAGAGCCGAGTTCCAATTCCAGACAAGTTTGTTATATTTACTTTCGCGCAAGTATCCTTGAGAAAGGTATGAATTCGCCTCTTCTCTCCCAAGCTATAGGTTAATTGGAAAGACTTGTAATCATTGTTTCCTCCATAAAAAAATTCTTATGATCTAAAAATATTTTCTGGCTGTACAAGATTGATAAATCGTAAAAGGGAAACTAATGAATGAATCAATCCTTGCTTCTTTTTCTACAATATGATTCACCCTGTACAAGGTTCGCGGGCCGCTCGATGTAGAGGGTTACGTTAAGCGGTAGTTTATATGGATAGGAGGGGAAGATAAAGGTTAACTCTAACTTTGACTAGATTAAGATTGTAGCATTCGGGGAAGCATCCTTTTGGGAGTCAGTTCCACAGAGCAGTGGTTCGCGGAAGAAGCTGTTGGAGTGAAACTTCTTGTTAATGGAATTCGGAAATGTAAGCAAGCATGGCGGTTCCTAGCCGTGAAGGTTAAACCTGGTGGAATCAAAGAATGTAGTTCGTTCGAGCAATTTCCATAGAAATAGCGATGGAGTAGTGTGAGGTTCTCCACACCCCACCAACGAGAGGTGTTACAGAGTGGAAAATAGTTCTTCTCAAACAAGGTCCCGGAAACTCTTTTGAACTCAGAACTGTAAAGTGATGGTTGGGAAATCTCCCACCCAAAATATGACAACATCACTCTATTTTCGGCCTGCTCTGGCTCTGATAAAGGTAATGGATAGTATGAGGGGGTCAGGTACTTACTTGTGCGTTGCTTGAATTGGGTTAGTCGTCTGAATTCTAATACCTGAACAATTGTTACTTAATAACAGTTTCTGTCTTTTTTTTTTTTTTTTTTTTTTTTGTACATAACCCATTTGTATGTATCGTTAAATCTCATTTGTTTGTAAAATTCCCAAGGTATAGATATTTTATACGAAACCCCTCAATATCACGCTGCCGTATGCCACTTTTCCATTGGATTTCTTGCGTGAAGAAACTTTATTAAAGGCAAAAGGAACGTAGCAAGAGTACAAGTTTTATTTTCGCTAATTTTGAAATTCTAGCCATGTTTTCATTTTGACCTCTTTTCCCGCCAAAATGTCTAATTTATATATTGCCTGGTCTTAAGTTGGGGACATCCACTAATATTCATTAATACACTAATTTCTTTAATATTCTCTGCTGAAATGACAATGAGATGAGTTATATATGCCTATTGGTATTTTATACCGTCATGCACTGCTAAAATATCGCAACAGATTACGCAGCTCTAATTTCGTTTAACCGCGTTACTTAGAACGATTACTTCGCTACTTATGTAAATATAAAAAGTCTGAGTTAGCAATAATATAAGTGGCAGATACCCATAAAAAGGCAGTATGGATTACTTACGGCTAATTCTTTTAAATAATGCAATGACTATTGTATGCGTCATGCGGTAATAACTGTAAGTAAAATGATGCACTAAAATAAGTAACCAACTAATCGTTTTAAGTTCTCTGAATATCGGTGCCAAAAAAAATAAAATAAAAAAATCTTTGAAGGTTTCTATCAAACATCACATCGACCTACATGTTTCGTTAGTATGTTAATTTGTTCATCTTTCTGTCTATTCTTCTGACAGTGGCATTAACACAAACCATCTAATTGCATTTTCATCTATCTGTCTGACGATTACAAATCAATAAAATTAACTAGTAAAAAAGAAGTTTTTATTCCAAGAAACAATTCTTAAATGTAAAATCTTCCGCACCCGATAAAAAAAAGCCATCATGATAAGTGATTTTTAATGGAACTTTTTGTTAACGCAATATCCATAAGGAAACATGGTCTATATTTTTTCGTCTT
>OZ010583.1:37161637-37166637 GCA_963932145.1 Acanthosepion lycidas | reverse complement strand
TTGATTTTCAACCGATGAAAGCAAACGACGTTAACCGGTCAACGGTAATTAAACAGACGCCGTTAACCAATCAACGACAATATCAGTCTCTTTAAACATTCGGACTTGACTAAATCCTGTTGAATAGCGTCTTTTGTTCACGCTCTGTACCTTCTCAGCCTCTCTGATTGGGATTCTCTCTATTTGTTATACACCCAGCCTTAGTCCGTCATATATCCGTCACGTCTAGAATGTTATTTTCCAAGTCTGTAAGATGGGTTTGAGGTAACTCGTATGTCAGGCCGCTGCGGTCTCCGCTATAAGGAGCCGCCGGTCCTGAGCTGGCTTTAACAGAAGCTGAGTTTTCCCTCTCAGTATGCTTTTGTTGTTGCTGCTGATGATGTTGTTGTCGATAGTGTTGCCGGTCATGCTGTGTTGTGACGCTGCCAGTTCTGCCCGCAGTCCGCCTCAACGTACTTGTCCGTTCTAACGTGAAACTACTACTTCTGCTCTGTCGACTGTCCTGGCTCATTTGACTGTTTCGATTTCTTGGGAGCTTGAAAGCTTCCTTCCGATGAAGACGGCAAGAGCCATACTCCTGAAACGACAGAAAATTAAGTGTTTTAAAAATTAGTTCGGGCTGACTGGAATGTTAGACAAAATTAATCAGTTGCCAAAAAAAAAAAAAAAAAAAAAAGAAAAAAAAAAGAATAACAATCAATAACTGTAATTAGTAAGAAAATAATTGAACAGCTAATTAACAGTCAAATAATTATCATTTAACCAGTCTAAATTTGAAATGGGATATTTCAATTTTTCTTTTTGTTTTGTTTCACAGACAAAAATATATAATATCATGAAACAAATTAAGTTTGGCTCAAGGCCATATTTCTGGAAGACGGAATGAGAGAAAAAAACATTCGTAGTAGATTAAATAAGCAGCTTTCAGAAATGTGTATTGTGACATTCATAAACTATTATAGAAACATATAAAACCAACGTTATGCGTGAAGAGGCGATATTTAAAAAACGATGAAACTGATATTGCAGAAAAAAAAACATAACTCTTTGATAATGGCTTATGAAATTCAAAATACACATTGGACAATTTATATGGTAAGAAGATCGGTTCAGGTGAAACCTAGGTAGGTTGTCCCTAGCCCTTTAGGATTTATTTTATTTATATTTGCTCTACTTAGCGTATTGAGCACTCTACGTTGTAGCTTAGTTACTCACTTGGTTTTGTTTTCTTTGCATTAGAAACTACCGGCACTGGACATTTTTTTCGCCCTGTTGGGATGTTTTTAGTTCTTTCTTTTTTTTTTTTCCATTTTTTTTTTGTCGGATACAAAATTGTTTTCATATTGTGCCATCCGAGATTTTTTTCCCAACCGATTATTATTATTATTATTATTATTATTAATATATATATATGGGTAAAAAGGTATAACAAAGTGTAAAAGGTTTTTTTAATGCCTAAATGACGAAAAACGTCACAAGAAAACTTTTCCACTTTGTCATGCATTTTCCAATAAGTTCCGTGCATATAAAATGTATATAGAAATGATATATATATATATATATATATATTTATCACATACATTTATACATGCATATATATATATATATATATATATATATATATATATATATATATATATATATATATATATATATATATATATCAATTAAAAGGTGCAATTATAATTTATAAATTCATGAATCAAAAAACAAATATAGAGGTTAATGATTTAAATGGCGAGAATACATCATCGCAAACAATATAAATAAGATACATCAACCCCGAACCTATATATGAATGATATGATCTCTGTTTATAAATTACAGTTGAATAAGGTCTTTTTAATTTTTTACAAGCTTTCGTCTGTTCCTACAGACATCATCAGGTATGGAAATAGATTTTGTTCTTGTTTTTAATTAAACAATATATATATATATATATATATATATATATATATATATATATATATATATATATATATTCAAGTAAAATGTTTACATATGTACAAAATACGTACATTTTTACATTTGGACGCAAGCACATTTAATAATACATACGCACATATATGAGTATGTGTGTATAAATAGGATATAGAATCTAGACAAAGTTTGATAAATTTTGACAAATGGAAAATTCTGTCTATATCTCTGAGATCAGGTATTATGATTACTTACATTATTAATATTATGCCACGGCATGGCGTGTGGAACTAGCACCAATCTACCCCGTTGGGCGCAATAAAGGGTTCGATTCGAAAGAAATATATGTTGTTCATTAGTACAAGTATTTACACAAAGTCGTGTGTCGTCATCCATTATCTTAATTTTTTCATTATGCTTTTAAATGTAAAACGGTTGACAATGCACCGAGTGTTCATTTTGTACTTCTTGCACCCCTGAAGATGATCTTGGAAGAAGATCGAAAGTACTTGGAAAATGAAAATAACAGAAATTTAAACAGCTGTAGCACATTTTTCTCATCCACTAACTTACTTGGTACGAATTGGATAACAGAATTCCAATTATGGGATCTACCGATAATTTTTTTCTGTTACAAGGTAGAAAGTTTAAATTACGAAGCCCAAAAATTAGTAAAGAAACTTAAGGAAACATTTCCTACTGTTTTTTCTCCAGGTTAGGGAACGTGTACCAAGATGGAGGCAAAATTCCAGCTAAAAGAAAACGCTCAGGCGGTATTCAAAAAGAAAAGGAATGTGCCGTTTGCCTCAATTGAACAGATAGATAAAGAATTGGACGCATTAGAGAAAACCGGTGTACTTAAAAAAGTTGAATATAGTGAATGTGCTATACCGACGGTATACTTGACCCCCCCCCCCGCAGAAAGTAAAGATGAAGCCGACATCGAGAACAACTGGGAACGAGTTACCTGCACCAAGGACATGCAGTATTATTAAATGATTTAAGTCAACTGAAGTCACCACAGAAAACGTTAAGAAGAACAAGATCAACAAAATGGAAGCTAGAGGCTGAACAAATAGAACCACAAGAAGAACCTACAGAAACTGTGACTCCATCCTTAAGAAGCTCAAAGCGGAAGGTTGTTTCTAGTAAGAATACCAAAAAATAGAAAAGCGGATTGGCAATATGATGTACTTGGTGAAAGGCGAAAGATTCACGTGCAGTAACCAGATCAGACGGCGTTTTTCAGACGTGGTTGACAGCGGTCCTGCGGAAGAAACATCGATGGAGGTGATTTTCGATACGTCTGATCTAACGATGCCTGCAACAATTTTACCTGAGGTACGCTGATCCAGGAGAAAAAGAAAGGCCACTGATCATTTAAAAGTGAATCCAAAACGTAGGAGATAAGCTACGATGTTGCTACAAAAATGAAGTTTTTTTTTGTTTGTGTTTTTCTTCATATTTCCTGTAAAAATAAATAAATAAAACTGTTTACTCCTACGGAGTAAAGTTTTAGGAGATGGGGTGTTATGGTGGAACACACCTATTCTATAGTTAATAGACTCTCTTACCTATAATAAGTAGGAGTAGTAAGAGTAACGTGGGAGTCGGTCAGTGAGTGAGTCAGTGAGTGAGTCTATGTCGGACGACAGTTAGTCGAATACTAAAGTATCAGCGACCACAACTAGATTACTCTGTGTAATACCTATTATATCAAGTTCCTAACATTTTGTACGACGAACCTATTTTAGGACCGACTTAGTTCAAATACAAGCCTCCACTGTGAAATCACTCCACAACAATATCTTCAAGTAAAATGTCTACATGTGCAGAAAAATATGTACATGTTTACATATACACGCACGCACAATAAATAATAAATACACACAGGCACATTATTTACATTATGTCATGGCATGGCACGTGGAAGTAGAACAATCTACCACTGTGGGCGAAATAAAGGGTTCGGCTCGAAATTCCAGTCAACTGAAGAAGGCCGTAGCGTATAACGGCCGAAACGTTGTGAATATGGCAATGAAGATGAGAATGACAGTCCGAATAATGTAAAATTCAAAAGCCATTATTTTAATTCCTGACATTTTCTTTTCTTTTCAATTATCTTGTTTTGTCGAATATATATACATATGCACGATTACATAAACATGCGTATATGTAAGTATATATAATATTTACTCGTATATTGTTACAGATTATTAATGTCATGTTTTTCAATGCGTTCGTTATCACGTTTCAGTGAAACGAATATTTTTCTTTGCGACTGAACAAACCGGAGTATTTTCCTCTCATGCAGGCACAATGTAACCTATAAATTTTTAAATGGTGGGTCATCAGAAAAAAACAAAAACATTCCGGCTCTCGTATACACAATAACGATCTTTCAGAGACTGTTTTTTACCAACCAGCCTTGATTGAGTGGATCGAGAAGTATGTTGTCAGGAGGCAGAAAGAGATTATCTCCCTTTTGATAGAAGGATGTCACGAGTATCATGTGACGGCTGGTGAACGACATCAGCTTGTGGTGTGATGAACACCAGTTGCGACGCAGACCGCTAGGAAGATAGACGTCATAAACTGCAGCGTTAGAGTGAACTAAATTGAAACCACAACGGTCTCGCCAAGGAAGATAGAAGACACCATTGGTATGGCTGTTTTCCTTTCAGGAAATATTACAAGTAATACCGTCTCGATTTTAAGCATTCTTGTATTCATACGTTTCTTTGTGTGGGGACGAGAGGCATATACATATTTATATATAATATATTGTATAAAGAAGCCCCACTAAAGAATATCCTCATCCAGTGAGGACTTTCGACATTTAGTCCGGTAGACATTAATTTTACTGTTAAAAAAATGTGGATTTCTATTCAAATTCACGTTCATAATAATAAGGGAATAATATCGATTTACAAAACATTATCTATCTATCTATCTATCTATTTGAAGCTTTTTAATTCCATCTGTGGCTGTTGAAATCTATGTATCTATTTATCTATCTATTCGAGACTGTTTAAATCTATCTATCTATCTATCTATCTATCTATCTATCTATCTATCTA
>OZ010583.1:37156637-37159137 GCA_963932145.1 Acanthosepion lycidas | reverse complement strand
GGAGAAGCATGATCGTCCACATCTTGAAGGGGAGCGGCATATAAAAGAAGCTTCGGACCACCATCAACTAGAAAATTATCTCTAAGCCTGGAAAGTGAAATGAAAACTATCTACCTACGTGGTTATTAAGTAAAAGGTTCGATTCGAAATTCCAAGAAGCTTATCGATTAGGAAGACAAACACCTGAAGAAGATCAGAGAGTACGGTGGCCGAAACAGTGTGATTGGAAGTAATTTGTTTATTTGTCAATTTTATAGCATCCTCTGTATTCAGTGTTTACTCTTTCGCCAATGTTTAGTCGACAACACCATTGTCAGAAGAGTCGGTACAACTGACTGCGTAGTTATTTTTCTGCCTAATAAATGCACTATAAAAACATTCTATCAATATTGCTGGTAGGGAGTAAGGATTTATGTATCGTTATCCTTTTCCCTGTTTTTCCATCTAAAGTTCACTTTTTCAGATAAAAAAATATGCCAAAATATATTTGTTATTGAATCTATCTCTACAGCTCAGATATTTGCAAAATATTCACCGATTTTCCGAGAAATTCTTTGTTTTTGTTTCAATTTTTTTCTCCTTTATTTCATTCCGCTAAATTTAATCCGGTTCTCGTAGTTAAATAAATTTACAATTCCTCTTCCTGTTCAGAATCCTGATGATTTCATATTTATGTAGTTCAATTCCTTCTGTTGATTCACGTTTTTCTTTCATTAGAATTGCCTATTTCTAGATTCTGAACTTCATTTTGATGTTCTTGCTGACGCACACAGACTCCTTATATC
The DNA here is from genome assembly GCA_963932145.1 of Acanthosepion lycidas. Taxonomy (NCBI): domain Eukaryota; kingdom Metazoa; phylum Mollusca; class Cephalopoda; order Sepiida; family Sepiidae; genus Acanthosepion; species Acanthosepion lycidas. The sequence goes on along the minus strand of OZ010583.1, from coordinate 37,158,352 downwards.
AAAGGTCATATTTTAAAACTTTGCAACATATTTTTTAGATCATGCAAATAAATTAAGTGGATGACTGGTCGATATTTGCTGATCGAGTAAATGTATCATTTAATATATGGTTTTTAATATAATTAATGCTTCCCTGAAAACTACAACCTTCAAAATTTTAAATGCAACCTCAATCGCCATCTTCTGTCGTCGTGAACCCCGTTCATCTTTTATCCTTTCCTCAATTCATCCTAGACTCAGTCTTTTCTCTTACATTCACTTTCTGAAACCCCGAAGTACTAGTTATATTTCCGCCTTGCTTGGGGTTAAGTGATTAATAAAAATTAAGCAGTATCATTGCTATACTAGTACTGTTCGCAGTATTCACCTAGGATCAGTTGAACGAATCTAACTTATCTCTTCTGAATATATAAAAATCAATGAACATATATACAAAATACGCACGAGATAGGCTTTAATGAAAAATCACAGCAAAACATTTTTTTTAAAACAGCCTGCTGCGTCTCACAAACTTTTATACACTTTAGCATCCAGAATGATTTCTTACACATATTTGAATATTATCTGTTACTTCATTACACATATCTAACCAATAAGAAATAACAAAACACAGCATAACATTAAACAGCATCTCTTTCCTTTTTATCAAATTTTATCATTTCTATCTTGATCTCTGACGAAGATTTAATAAAGTGTAACATGTTAGCTAAGATTTGTTTCCTACTTGTTCTTTATTCTATCATATATATATATATATATATATATATATATATATATATATATATATATATATGTATGTATATATATATATATATATATATATATATATATATATGTATATTAGGTTGGTGCAAAAATAATGTCGGTTTTTGACGTTAAAAAATACGTCAAAAACGACATTATTTTTGCACCAACCTAATATATATATATATATATATATATTTATATATATATATTTATATATATATGTATATATATATATATACATATATATATATATATATATATATATATATATATATGTATATATATATAAGAAGAAATATAGTTTTAAGGTGTGGTATATTTATGGGATAAAGTGCTCAATATCAGAGATAGAGCGTATGCAAATATAAATATAAAAGTGAGCATTGAAGTCAATACTGTTTCATGCTGGACGCAATGTTGGGCCGCGCGATTGCGTCCAACATGAAACAACCTGTCGCCTCTGAGTGTTGACTTCAGTGTTCACTTATAAATATATATATATATATATATATATATATATGGATTAAATTCTTTAAAATGCTTATTGTGCCTATGTCTGGGTTAATTTTTAATTAAACTTTATAACATATACAGGGTGACAATAATGTCTGGACACATGAATTTGGATGTAAACAACAGCACATTAAAAGAATCTGTGTTGTTCAGTGACAAAGCTATATCTACATGGACGGTTACGTTAACCAAGAGAATGTTCGGTACTGGTACCCACTCTCTAAAAACAATCCTTCTTGGATGAACCTTTCCACACAGCAGGGGACGTATTTTATGATAGCGTAACTGGTGAGGCATACCATGCTGAGAGAACAATTAATGTTCCTAATTTAAAGATTATGTAAAGGCCTCCGTGAGTAATTCCAACATGATTGAACCTCTGCCCATTACGCCATGACTGTTACCGACTATTACCATAACTGGATTGGGAGTTGTGGCGGTGTTGAATGCTATCC
>OZ010583.1:37119137-37151637 GCA_963932145.1 Acanthosepion lycidas | reverse complement strand
GTCGCAGTGGTTTTTGTAGAAACCCATGAAGATAAATAAAAAACTAAAAAGAACAAAACAAAGTTAAGCAATGTATTATCAGCCTGATCAACCCAGCTTATTAATTAGTTATTTCGTGGTTACTGAAAATTAAATGTTTTAAGTCCTAAAAATAAAAGATCAACAAAAACGAATCAGACAAAAATAAGCAATGTATTATCGGCCTGATCAACCCAACTTAGTAACTAGATATTCCGTAACAGCAAGCATGTTCGATTATTGGTACAATGTAACCCGGATATAATAGAAACCAGGATATGAGAGACTTCGTCTCTGGTCCCGACAATTCTCTTATATCCGGGTTACACTGTATCGGGTAATGAGGCTGCGTAAGTGATAAATATATAAACTGACATTGTGCTTGACATTATAGAATATACTGAATTCGTTCTGTTCATAAAAGCAATAATCAACGTAAAGAGAAAGGGTGACGCTTCGTCTTAGAACGCCAAAATATAATAGATTTGGACAGAGAGTTTTCCTAATCGAAACGCTATGATAAAAAGAATAAGAATCCAGAATGAAATAAATTGTTGAATGTTTAAGTGGGACGTTTACATTCAAAGATCAAAAAACAATGAAAGTTTACACATGAAAAACATGTATATGTTGCTTGCTTCAGTTTGGTCAAGTACGATTTTATTATTTTTTTTAAAAAAATTGACGTTCTTGATTACTATTATTATTATTATTATTATTATTATTATTATTATTATTATTATTATTATTATTATTTCCTTTGATTTCTGGCATTTACACATTTCTTTCCGGGTCCCGCCCAGGGACCTAAGGTTAGAAATGGCATCATGACACTTTCCACTGACAAAAAAAAAAAAAAAAATGACATAGATAAAGCCCTTCGTAAAGTGTGGGCTGTACTTGTCAGAACAATTTTTTGTAGTTCTTTGAGGCGTGGACTTCCAGGAATCCCTTCAATGAGTCTACTGGAATCTTTTCCAACCAATCTGAGAGTTCCAACTACAACAGGGATTGTTGATGTTCCCATGTGCCACATTTTTGAGATTTCGATTTTATTATTATAATAATAATAAAATCGAAATCTCAAAAATGTTATTTTATTATTATTATTATTATTATTATTATTATTATTATTATTATTATTATTATTATTATTTTCCTTGATTTCTGGCGTTTACACATTTCTTTCCGGGTCCTGCCCAGGGACCTAAGCTTAGAAATGGCATCATGACACTTTCCACTGACAAAAAAAAAAAAAATGACAAAGATAAAGCCCTTCATAAAGTGTGGGCTGTACTTGTCCGAACAAGTTTTTGTATCTCCTTGAGGCATGGTCTTCCAGGAATCCCTTCAATGAGTCTACTGCAATCTTTTCCAACCAATCCTAAGGCTCCAACTACAACAGGGATTGTTGATGTGCCCATATGCCACATTTTAGAGATTTTTACTTCAAGGTCCTTGTATTTTGACAGCTTTTTGAATATCTTCAAAGATACATTGCAGTCAGCTGGAACTGCCATATCAATAAGGAGGCACTTTTTTTGTTTGTGGTTTTATTATTATTATTATTATTTCTTTGATTTCTGGTGTGTACACATTTATTTCCGGGTCCCGTCCAGAGACCTAAGGTTAGAAATGGCATCATGACATTTTCCACTGACAAAAAAAAAAAAAAAAAAAAAAATACATATATAAAGCCCTTCGTAAGGTGTAGGCTGTATTCGTGAGAACAATTTTTGTATTACTTTAAGGCATAAACTTCGAGGAACCCTTTCGATTAGTCTACTGGAATCCTTAACAACCAATCCGAAAACCCAAACTACAACAGGGATAATTGATGTTCCCACGTGCCACATTTTTGAGATTTCGATTTCAAGGTCCTTGTATTTTGTTAGCTTTTTGAAGATCTTCAAAGATACATTGCAGTCCGCAGTGACTGCCATATCAATAGGTAGGCGCTTTTTTTCCGGTCTTGGCGGTTAGCTTTGATTGTTCTGTCTGTGTGTATTGTGTAGTCCCATAAAATTGTAACAGGTCCTATCTCCGTAACCGGGTCTGGGTAGTGTTCATGCCAATTTCTTGCTGTTTCCTTCCCGTGGAAGTTGCAGATTTTCCAGTGCAGATATTGGCCAACTTTGTCATGCCTGTTTTTACATTCAGTGGGTACCAATACCGTGCAACATGATACAAGGTGATCAGTTGTTTTTTTGGTAATTATAACAGAACCTGCATTTTGGGCTAACACAATATTTTACTTTGTGTGCTTGATAATTTCTAGTTATTATTATTATTATTATTATTATTATTATTATTATAAATTTTATTATTATTATTATTATAAATTTTATTATTATTATTATTATTATTATTATTATTATTATTATTATAAATTTTATTATTATTATTATTATTATAAATTTTATTATTATTATCATAAATTTTATTATTATTATTATTATTATTATTATTATTATAAATTTTATTATTATTATTATTATAAATTTTATTATTATTATTATTATTATTATTATTATTATTATTATTATAAATTTTATTATTATTTCATTTAATTTCTTTGTCTATACCTTTCCTCCCGGGTTTCAACCAGAAAGATAAGATCAAAAATGGCTTCATGACATTTTCCAATTATTATATTTTTGATAAAAAAACAAAACAAAACAAACAAAAAAAAAAAAAACAACCTTAGATCAAACACATTTTACACGGATAAATCTCTTCGTAATGTGTGAGCTGTACTTGTGAGTACAATAATTTGTATTTCTTTAATGCATGGGCTACGAGGAATTCCTTCAATGAGTCTATCGGAACTTTTTTCCAATCATCCCGACAGCTCCAACTACAATTGGAATTATTGATGTCCTCATTTTTTAGATTTCCACTTCAAGATCCTTTTATTTTGATAGTTTTTTGTAGATCTTCAAAATACATTACAATCTTCAGGGACTGTCATGTCAATAAGAAAGCACATTCTGTTTTTGTGGTCTTTGATCAAAATGTCTGGGCGATCAGCTTTGATTGTTCTGTCTCTGTGTATTGTAAAGACCCATAAAATTGTTATAGTCCTTCTCTGTAACCTGGTCTGTATGATGTCCATACCAGTCACTTGCTGTTTCTTTCCCGTAAAAGTTGAATATTTTTCAATACAGATATTGGCACACTCTGTCATGCCGAGTGTTATATTCAGTTAACACTGTACAACCTGATCCAAGATGGTCAGTTGTTACTGAATATTTATCACATAATCTACATTTGGGGTCCACACAATTTTCATTATGGGTTCATGGTAATTTATTATTATTATTGTTATTATTATTATTATTATTATTATTATTATTATTATTATTATTATTCGGGAAATATATCAGAAAAATCCAGAATATTTACTTGGAGAACATCACTTGCCAAGATTGATTCATTTATTTTCTACGGCTTATCAACCATTTTCAGGATATCTAAAGCCCGAACATATTTTTAGATTGTAAGATTAATTTTCTGGATATAATAATGGTTTAGTGATACGAACCTTGCTATTTAACCCATAGCTGGGGAAGTAGAGTTGGATTCATATTTTCCCTATGGTATTTGCGTGCTAGTGATCATAACGAACCCAACTGGAATCGGAACTCAGCTCTCCGAATAACAATTTCGAGCCATTATTCATTATACCACCAGCACATCCAAGCTTACAGCACCAGGGATTCTCTTACGCTTACTCATCTAGATAGTGACCAGACTCGAAGTTGCTTCACTTCGGTGATCGCACAGGAACCGTCCAACTGTCTAGAGATTAACTAAATACACAAAAATCGAGGCTACGCTAAGGGAAGTAGGTCTTCCCGCACGAGTCCCGTAACCCTTGAGGGTCGTTGGGGCAGTAGCAGTGACGCATCTTGGGAAGGATGCCTTGACGGAGCCCAACCCTCTTCAGGCTGATTTAAATTCAGAGTTTGCCTTCTCCTAGAGTGGTCACTAACCAAGGCTTAGCACCCAGCCTGGGATGAAAAGGTGGATTCATACCTTTCGCAATTTTATTAGCGCGTAAGTTGATGTAATAAACTCGATTTGGATTCAAACTCAACTCCTCGATTCCTCAATCTGAGCCGCTGTTCATTAATCCACCGTGTCTCTGAAGTAGTCTTAATCATCTTTATTATTGGCGGACATAATCTTAATCGCGTAATACAGGGTGTCCATAAAGTTCGTGTACACTTAAAAAAAATTATAACTTTATTTGTATTTGCGATAGAAATAATCTGTAAAAAATGTTATAAAGTTTAATGTACCTAGTTTTAAGTATAGTTAAAATAACTAATGTGATTTCAGTCATTACTGTAAATCAGTAGGCAAATGTTTTCCGTGAACTGCAAAATCGTATTACCCTTTGTATTGCATATGATGGAGGACATGTGGAAACTTGAATAAAATTTTAATAAAACCTTAAAAGATATAGATTCACTTCTTTCTAATCCTTTTTACAAATTATTTCTATCTCAAATACAAATAAAGTTATATTTTTTAAAATGCACACGAACTTTATGGACATCCTGTATTTGCAGAGGAGATGGTATTAATGGCATACATATGAAATCAGTCTGAAAAGCAACGGTATTGGAGTGAAAAAATATTTATTTCAATTTCCAAACAACTACATAGTATCTCATTCAATGTACCCCCCCCCCTTTCCGAGTCAAATGCACTTTCCCATCTTTCTCTGTCACACTTCTATGCACTGCTGGAAGGATTCTTCTTGGATGCCCCTCACTTCCGTCGTTAGAGACCCTCTTGATGGCCTCCACGGACCCAAAACGGGTCCCTTTGATGATCCCCTTGAGCTTTGGGAAAGGAAAAATGTCACACGGAGGAAAATCAAAATCAATAGGGAGGTGTTTTTTTTTTTTTTACTACGGCAATGTTCTTCTCGGCCAGGAGCTGTCGGATAATCAGGGCGCTGTGAGCAGTTGCATTGTCGTGGTGAAGCAGCCACGATTTGTCCTGTCACAGCACACGCCTCTTCTCGCGCACTGAGCGAAGTAAACTTTGCAGTATCTCTTCGTAGACTTGCTGATTGATCGCCTGGCTCTGTGGCAAGAGCTCACTGTAGATGTTGCCTCTCACATCGAAGAACGTGATCAGCCCGGTTTCTTTTCAGGCAGGGCCCTTAGAAAGAAAAAAAAAAAAGGAAGGAAGAACTCCAAGATAGGATAGTAAAGGGAAGCGAGAAGAAAAGACGAACCATCAATTGTAAGAAGATAGAATTTATGATTGTCACACGACGGTTAGAGTCCAAGATGCAAGTTCAAAATCAAACAATGTGCCATACATCGTACACGGCTATGGCAATCATGTCTCTTTCGCTTCTTCATCGACTAAGCATAAGATTTTAACGCAGTAGGTTGCTGTTTCTTTCTGCGGTAAAGTGGTCGTCACCCAGTATATCCTGCTATCAACCCATAGCTGGTGATAGAAGAGATGGATTCATGCCTTCCCCAAGGTTATTTGCGTATGAGTAAATATGATGAACCCGATTAGAATTCGAACTCGGCTCTCCGATTCCTCATTTCGGGCCGTTTACCCATCACACATAAAGTTAAACAAAACCAGTAAATTTCACTAAAATCAAAGAAAACAGTATAGAATTACCAACCCTTTTATATGACTCTGCATGCTGAACAATATCCTCCAAGAAGACAACAAACACGTTGTTCTACAGACTGATGCTGGGAATACTATAGACGAAACGCATAAGCGACGGGGAGGCTTTGAGGAAAATGGCAACAAAAAGAACACACCTAGAATCCAAAAGAGACAGGACGCACTAAAAACGAAATGAGCAAACGGAAACATCGAATATATTTGCTAGGGTAGCGTTATGGAACTGAAAGTATTATTTACTATTAAGTTTCAATTTAGTATGTACATATATATTATATAGGAATTGCTGTAATCCCGGTGTAATATATATATATATATATATATATATATATATATATATATATATGTGTGTGTGTGTACATATACATATATATATATATATATATATATATGTATATATATATATATATATATATATTATGAAATGGACAAAGTCCGACAATTATTTTAAGACATTTTTATGTTTATATATTCTTTTTTAAAAAGTAGTTTAAAAACAGTAAAATCGAACTTGTAAACCGAAACGCTCCTCTGTGGCGAAATCGGTAAAGGCACATCAGGCTATATGACGGTTCCGTATAGGATACCTGAAAGTTCGATTCCTGTCGGAGGACGCAACTTTTCTATGACAATTTCTCCACTATATATGAATATATATATATATATATATATATATATATATATATATATATATATATATATATATAAATGTGTATGTGTGTGTGTGATATCGCACATAGAGTGCTGGTGTTAATAAAAAAACCGTATAATATATAAACTGTGTTAACCAGATATTTTTTTTTTTTTAAATTAGCCTCTACTCAGCAGTTGAAGATTGCGTTGTGCAGAAACTCCGAGTCGTACCACCGGTGAGGAAATATGTATATATATATATATATATATATATATATATATATATATATATATATATATATATATATATATATATATAAACGCATCGATTAAAGCAGAAATAAAAAAAATATTACAGAAAAGAAACAAATAAGAAATTAAAAACAGAAAAGGTCAAACTTTGTAAATTACTTACACGTAGAGTTCTATCTTAACTTTATTTTCTGTTCACAAAATTTAAACTTGACATTTTCAAGGTCAGATCTAGACCAGGTTGTGTGAAAGGACTGCCGAATAGGGAGTAGGTGGATTAAGAAAAAGATAAATATTGCCAAGAGTTAAAAATAGATGGAGAAGCTGTACGGTACTATAAAGTCTTGAGCTGAGAGAACACGGTGAATGCAAGGTTATTATTATTATTATTATTATTATTATTATTATTATTATTATTATTAGTAGTAGTAGTAGTAGTAAAATATTTGTGCTTAACGACGAAATAAAATATTGCATTAATGATCATAGTTAATTCTTCACTTGAGCGGCGTAAAATAATCTGCCGAATTTCTGTTTCACTTAAACGGCGCCAAAAGCAAACTGACATTTTTTAAATGTTTTAATTTTATAAATATTCCTTGCTTAAAACGATTTTTGTCATGCTGATGATTGCAGCATTTAAACTCCAAACGAGGAAAATCTTTGGATGCCCGTCAAGCGTAAATTGCGTAGACAGTTTCGAACTTCTGAGGCGTTGTTCACGTCGCATCTTCATTAATTTGTGTGGCGTCAGTGGTACAAAAACAGACACGTGTTTTCAACATTTATTTGACGAGCAGTCCATCACTACCCATTGTAACGCCGTTCAGGGAATAGCAGTTTATTTTACGCAGGTTAAGTGAGCGATTACCCAATCATATTTAAGAACGCAGGTCGTTATTTAAAGAAGCAAGGCGGTAGAAATGAAAAGATTCAAAACTGACACGATAGATTTTAAGCACGTGATGCTGCTATCACTTCCCCTATCGTCCCTTTATTTCTTTCTTTCTTTCTTTCTTTCTTTCTTTCTTTATTTCTTATTATGCAAGTTTTCTTTTTTTTTCACTGATAACAAACTATATTTTCCTACCGTTTTTCAACGCTATGAAAACAGAATGGTCAATTCTGAGATATTTGCGGGTTGTAAGAGACGTGAGGCTGGAAGGATATACAGATTTATATATAAGTTATTATGAAAAGAAAATTGCTAATTATTCGTGACTAGCAGCATGGCCAGGCGTTGCCCGTGCTTGATTCAAAAATCGTACGACTCATACAGCAATCGCTATCACTTGACTTAAAATATTTTTGTCCTTCCTTGCCTTTAAAGGAGTACCCTTTGCCGTGCTGATGTTGCTACATGCCTTACTTCTTGCCTATCTCACACTGCGAATTTTTTCTAAGCTCTATACTAAACATTAAATCTGTTACGAAAAAAGAACTAAACAAAATGAACACAAAACTATCAGCTTTAAAAAAGTACTCATAACTTGAAAAACCGAATGAAAAAGAATGTTAACAACAAATACTTTTTCACACCCAAACCCAGTTCTGCGGAATCAGAATCAACGTTGAGTTTAAGCAAGCGAATGAGCCAATTGGAGTAAAGTGCCATGCAGATTTAAATTTTTCCCACTTGTGACGAATGCAGATATCGATTTGTTTTGCATGCTAGCATGCTAGTTAACATTCGTGTCAGTCAGCTGTTGGCACTCACGCTGGCCAATAGAATCTTCCTGCCTATTCGTGGCAGCCAGCTATAGGCTCTCACTCTGGCCAGTAGAAAATGGCCGCAAACTACATGAAAACTGCCGTAGAAGCATGAAAAAATAGATTATTTCCACTATCGATGGGAGTTGGTGTTCCCGCTAACATGGAGCATGTGTATGTACATTTTGGTGCAAATCCGTCGAAAATTGCTGCCGTGTATTCGTCACACACACACACATCCTGCCTTTTATAGATAGAGATTTTTTTTGACGAGAAATACATTTGTTTAAATTTGAGCTGGATTTTACCAAAACGATTCATACCGTCATTATATTGAAAAAGTAGAAGACGGCTAAACACTAAAGAATTCAACTAAACTAAACTAGATAATTAACATTTGTCGAGAAACTTATGCCATTTTCCCATTAAATGCTCATCGTCACTATCCGACTATGAACAGAGTGGAGATTATGATTATCTATAAGCTAGATTAAAGTTGACTTGTAGATGTTAAAAATTATAGTGGTCGAACAAGTATCCTCTTGTAAGTCTGTTCCAGAAACCGGATGTTTGCACGACAATACTATAGTTTTTAATCTCTTCAAGGCCAGAGGCAGCCGTTATCTATCCTACATAGCATCATAATGTATACTTACTCCGTTCATAGCTGGGTGGTGATACTGAGCGTTTAGGGGAATTAAAAAAGTCTTTCGCCAAAAAGTTATTTCTTGTCAGGAAAGTAATCTTTTTACCGGGAGGCGATCTCAGTGTGCCGAATCATTGGTAAATGCCTGAAAACCACATTCATACTGTTGATTAAGCCAGATGATGCGTTCCCTTCCAGAAACTGGAACCAAGGCCCAGTTAGCATAGAAACCAATGTTGGGTTGAGTAGATGTTGAATAAATAAAAAATGTATCTGACAAGCAGCCAATCACACACACACACACACACACACATATATATAGTTTTAAGGTATGCTATATTTATGGCATAAAGTGCTCGATATCAGAGACAGAGTGTATGTAAATATAAATATAAAAGTAAACATTGAAGTCAACATTCAAAGGCGATAAAAAGTCAGCCTCGACATATGTAAGTAGAATTCGCTTTACCCAAATTTGCCAAAGTGCTCTCTCTCTCTCTTTCTTTCTTTCTTTCTGTATTTGCTAATCTAACACTTTATTTTTATTAATTTAATTAATTAATTAATTTGTTCTTGTGTTCTAATATTTTAACCTAATTTGTAACCCTGAAAGTAGCTTAGTTGGAAATCTCCCTCCAAAAAAAAAACAAAAAAAAAAAAAACGTCTTGGACAGCACGTGAACCTAACTTATCTGTATTCTTATGTAATAGCGGGAGGATTATCTTGCTAGATAAAATACAAACTAGGGAGAAAATGTTTGGCCGTATCTCTCTTCCCGTTGTCTGTTTTATTTTATTGAAAGCAAAGACCCCAAGCCCATTCTGCGTTCTTTGAAACATAAAGACTTGATGATAAAAAGTCAGCCTCGACAATTCACTAACTGACCATGAGAATGGAAGACGGCGATAGTGAACAATAGCTGCCGCATGTAAGTAGAATTCGCTTTACTCAAATTTGTTCAAAGGTCTCTCTTTCTCTTTCTTTCTGTATTTGCTAATCTAACACTTTTTGTCATTATTTTGTCGTGAGAAACGCGCCCCCAATGTTTGTAGATTTTTTTGATACACCCTACATATATATATATATATATATATATATATATATATATATATATATATATAGGCAGCCTATCTTTATTCAAACTTGTTTCATTGAATACTACAGACATATTGTCTGTTTATTTTTATATTGATCCTTTTCAGTTCTCTAATCAGTTTCTTGATGTTAAGATGAAAATCATCAAGAAAGGCGTCGTAGATTTTTCCTACCCAACTACTTTTGATCTCCTCCGAGATCATCCTCAATATTAGCTCTCTTATATTGGGACGCTTGTTTTGTGAAAAAAAAAAAAAAAAAAAAAAAAAAAAAAAATCGTAGCTACAACGGAGAAATTTTGTAAAAAGTTTGTAAAAGTATTTTTGATACATCCTGTATATATAACGACTAATATATTTATTAAACTTTAAAAATGAAAAATATTTTAGTGGGTCTCTTTAAAAATCTTATCGATTTTATCTGCCTCCTGTGTTTGTAATTGTGCTATAGTTTGTCGATATCCATGCCACGTGTTAGTTTAGCTCGAATATAGAATCAATGGAATAGGATATGGAATCAATAGAAAAGAAAAGAAGCAAATCGATAGCCGTGTTATTCATTAACCTCGCCTCGCGATGGTTTGAAAAGAAGCCTATTCATATCATTCGACAAAAAACCCCACTTGACAGCACATAAATGAATGATTTGTAAGACAAAGTTCAAATAAGAAAGTTGGATACTTGCAGGTAGAGTCGTATGATACATCTGAGTGGTGAAGACTAACATATTTGAGGATTGATGCTGGATTGAGGTTTTTGATTTTGTGAGACTCAAGGCTTAAAAAAAAAATACCCCACAACAACCACCGCAAAAGTCTAGGACATCGAAACTTTGCATTTTTTTTTATTACTTATTCTCATCTAATACAATGCTCAAGAGCCCCACAAACAAGAGAGCGACTAGATGAAGTTTGCGGTATGGACGTAAGAAGAATAAGTAAGAAGTGAAAATTAAGAGATAACGTTTGACCCTAGATCAACCAATTATGTGCCATGCGTGATACACAATTAGGCGATCATGTATCTTTCGATACATGACTTACGAAGTAGAGTTTTTCCTGCAGTAGTAGGTTGTCATTTCTTTCTGCGGTAGACCAGCTGCCATCTATGCGTGATACACACATAGGCGATCATGTATCTTTCGATACATGACTGACGAAGTAGAGTTTTTCCTGCAGTAGTTGGTTGCCATTTCTTTCTGCGGTAGACCAGCTGCCATCCATGCGTGATACACACATAGGCGATCATGTATCTTTCGATACACAATTGACGAGGCAGATTTTTTTTTCCGGCAGTAATTTGTTATTTGTTTCTGCGGTAGACCAGTTGTCATCCAAATCTATAGAACCCAGTCTGTCCTGCATAGGTTCAAATCTTTTTCCAAGGGTATGAACGTAAGTTAATGTAATGGATTCGACTGGAATTCGAACTTGGCTCTTCGAGTCCACAATCCGATCGGCTATCAATTACTCCACCGTGCCTCCTCCAGATATGCAGAGGTTAAGATTGTAGTTTTCAGAAAAGTTTTTTAACTAATGCGTGTCCAATACAAGCCCAAGGACCATTCAAGCAAGAAGGCGACCGGACGAGGTTTGTCGTATGGACGGAAGTAGATGAAGTAAGAAGTGAAAATTTAGTGGATAAGAGGAAAGATAACGATTGATCTTTGACACAAAGAAGTTAAGATTTTAATTTTCTGGAAGTATCTACGCGGGAGTCTGTTCTTCAAAATTGCAAAACAAGCCGTTCTAGTATAATTTTCTTTAAGTCAAAATGGGACACGGTTTCTCAAAAGGCATCCAGTGGAATTTTAAATTGAATTATTTTTTAGTTTTTGATTGCTTGAATACAAAGATATTGTTCTACCATGCATTCACACGTTGTTTCCTTTTTTTTTCTCTTGCCTTTAATATGTTTTGTGAATATTAAATTCTTCAGACCTTCTTTCCTCATTGTATGTTCCAAAGATTTCTGCCATCTCTTTCCGATTCGTTGTAGCTCTGATTTCTTTAAATATTTGTTATGGTCCGGTTCCTTGTACCACGGTGATAGTCCAAGGTAGAACCAATAAAGAAGAATGCGAACTCAGGTATGGAATAACACAGATATATTACAAACAGGAATATATACAGAGAAGTAGAAGTGTTAGTATGAACAATCAGGTTTAGTAGAGAGAACAATGTAGTCTCGACCAGTGTCACTATTCCAATGTCTTGCAGTAATTGTCTTAACGTGACTCTGTTTCGGACTGCCTTTGACTCGACACTTGACTCAACTTGAACTACTAAATCTACTTGAACTACTGACTCTACTTGCCTACTCCTGAGGCGCAGTATTTATTAAGTATGGAATAGTCCATTATTATTATTATGGGTAAGATCCCATAACAATATTCCTCATTAGTCACATGTTTTGTCCATGGTATTCTCATGGCCGAATCACATTTCTGTCACTTTCAGTTGTTTCTTCATCTGTGAGGATATGTCAAACATTTTCTGTCATGCAGAAGATTATAGCTCTCCGCGACTTCCTATCCTTTGTAGCTCTTAATATCGTTTATGATTTTACTATCCTTCTCACTCACCGTTCTGCCATCCATTTACAAAAGCTGGTAAGCTCGCTGTGTTTTCTTGACCCTTTTGCCTTCAATATGTTCCGCGTGTGTCAAGTTCACCAACTATTTCTTCCTGATTATTTAATCCAGGTATATCAGATATATCTCGTTCGGATTATCAATATAAATGTCTTTTTTGTTCCCATTTTTTAAAACCTCCTCGTTGCTTACGCACTTCGTGATTGTTATTCTCAGCTTCCTTCTGTAGAGCCACATCGCTATTGCCGCAAAACTCATCTGTGCTGAAGCTGTCTCGCTTTCAATTCCATAAAGGAGGATTCACATGAAAAAACAGGTAAGCAACCTTTTCTTTGTTTCTAATAAAATTTACCTGTTTCTAAACACTTTGTTTTTTTTTAAAATCATTTCACCAAACAAGGCAGTAAAGCCACTAAGACACAAGGTGCTACTGAGTATGAAAGAATGAGAAAACAGGGAAATATTATTAAGGAACGAGAACAATAGAGGGGTAATCCGGAAGACTGTAGATAGCGACTGACGTTGCAATTAAATTTTTGAAGATTAAAGTTAGCAGGAACGCATAGAGCCGGAAGACAGTTCCACAAACGAAAAGTGCGAGAAGAAACTGCTAGCATAGAACTTACGGTTACATCTATCCAATTCAACTGTAAAGTGATGAGACCTTGTTGCTAATATAGTACTACGCTTAAATTCATTAAATCTATGTACCATAGCAAATAGTTCATGCAGAAAATTACCACGAAAATATTTATAGAAAAGACACATTACGACGGTAGGAATGTGATATAAGCCAAAACGCCAGGTCAGGACCATTAATATTGCTGGTTCTTCGGATTTTATCAAGAATATCTAAATATATAGCATTAGCACAGGACCATATGTGGCAAAAATATTCAAAACATAGACGAATGGTAGACATTTAGATATGTAAGATAGCATCACAATGTGAACCATCTTTCTTAGCATACCTTGCAATGGATAAATTATTATTTTCCTTTCAGAGGTGAATGTTAGCCTGAGAAGTCATAAAGAGTCACTTCTCTGAAGCTTAACACCAGCCATGCTGATGCAAGGTAGAAAAAGAGGATATCTCAGACGATTAATAGAGAATAGTTTCGTTTTGGAAGCGTTAAAATTAACAAGCAATTCCTTGCCCCAGTCAACAACAGACAGTAGGTCATTTTTGAGATCAGCTGCCAATTTGACCGTGTCGAACTGATCAGAATAAACACTATCGAGAAGGCGTCATTCATTATTCATATGCGCCAAATTTATTATCATATTGTAAAATAGTGATGAACTTCTATGAAATCAGAGTCTCCCTAAATGGCAGTGAATGCGGAAGAGCGTTGAAGGTTGGAGTTTCAGAGTACGCCGACTGCATCTCTGCAGAGGGGTAAGACCCACCAACGAGGCGTCCTGGGTATGACGATAAACAACATACAACAGCAAGATTTTGAGGAGCGTGGAACCTCCCCTTAATTGAAGTTGTTCCCAGGTCAACCCCGACCAGGAGTGCTGGCCCCTATTATGGTCCCCAGCAAAGAGTTAACGCCTAAACTGGCACTAAGACAACATGAAAGTTTTAAAATAAGTTTTATAGTAAAAATACAAGAAATACATTTTTGAAAAAAAATATTACCGGCAATACATTTGACTCTCGACAAAATACCTCTTTACAAAAATAAAACAATGAAAACTGATCTACAAACTGATTACTTACAGAGAATATTATATTCATAAAGGCCTATCCTAAAAATCTTGACGGCATTAAATAACACATTGAGTTTTATATGCCGTAAAAGAATCCAGATCAAACTGAATGCTGAAGAATCTACTCACAGTTGAAGAATAGACTTGTGGCAACAAAGGTGTCGTTCTACAGAAACATGCTGGACCGAACATGCGAACAACAAAGGAGTTTTAAGTATAATGAGAACAAAAAAGGACACTATACAAGGCCCAAGAACCACTCGAGGTAGAGGGTTATAGAGTAAGAGGAATAGTTTATAAGAAGACGTGCTGAAGATAACCGTTATCGTTAGACTTGAAAGATTATGGTTGTAGTGTTGACTCCACAAAGCAGCGGCAGAGGCACGGTTTATACGGATATATGGGGAAAGATAACAGTTAACTCTTAAATTGTACAGATTAAGATTGTAGTGATCAAGGAAGCATTCTCTTGGGTGTTGATTCGCCGGAGCAGCTATTTATGGGAAGAAGATGCATGAGTGGGAATTACATCTCATCAATGGAATACGGAGGGAATGAGAGCGAATCGCTACAATTTGCGTGGCATGTCGGGTCTTTGCAGTGGTTGGAAATGGTGGAACTAAGGAATGCATTTTATCTAAACACTGGTCATGGAAATAAAGATAGAGCAACGATAGGCTTGCAGCGTTTCATCTGTGGGAAAGTGGGTGCAGGGAGGAAAATAATTCATCCCTCACTAGGACGCCGAGACGCTTTTGGATCCTATGGAGACTGGGCGACTAAATACCTAGTTTACTGCGATGATTCACCATATGAAATATATTATACACAATAATTTTATATTATTTTTCGTTTAAATTTATTGCACATAAAATTGAAGAAAAATCTACTACATAATTCGCTTTGCAGAAGCTGAATATTCTCAGAACTTAGTCGTCCGAATCATGGGGAATCTTCCAGAGAAAAAAAAATTTCCATTCAAAACAGGTCAAACTTGTTTTGGCATATACAGACACTTACAGCTTCATTTACAACCTAATATGCATATTACAAATACATCCTTCAGTGGAATAAGTTTTCTTCTTTTAAGGTGATTTTTAAAAGCGTAGATTAGATGTGGCACAAGGCCGAAGGTATGGGACAGCCAGTGAGGATCGAATTCACTATTCAGTTGTAATTGATCTAGCGAGGCAAGCTTGCTAACCATTACACCACGTCGAAGAACTCGAAGTTTTACGAATGGCTAAAATTATGTAAGACAAAAATGTGTTTTCTCCACGGTCTTATTCAACCAAAACAGTGAGGCGATACTGAGAGAATTAGAAGTCCTACCAGGATTAATTTTTGACGGACACACTTTTAACTATATAAGATAGCAAATAATACAGTGTTGATAGCAGACTCAGAAAGTAACTACAGAATCTCCTATGAAGTGAAAATGAAAGAACTAAACATCAATTGCTATATGTAGTTGTTAGTAAAATGACAGACCGAAGTGAAAATTGCAAGTGGGATATACGAAAATCAATCAAGTGAAACAATTTAAATATCTGGGGAGTATTTTAAGAGAGAACAGAAAGAACGACACCGATATCCAATGGCGCATTTGGATATTGAATGTTGCCTTCCAAAAGCTAAGCAAAGTAATTAAAAAAAAAAACAGGTAAGTTTCATTTAGAAACAAAGAACGGTACTGAGCCGTTACGTAATATCTGTCTTCCTGTATGGTAGTGAATGTTGTGTAATATCCTCACAAGTGAAGAAGCGACTTGAACCAATAGAAATATTGTCCAATAGAAAGAAGCTGAAAATACCATGGGCTGAATATGTGAGCAACGATGAAGTTTCGGAAAGAGTTGTAATTTCTAGGGCGCATAATGCGGAAAGAGGGCTTGGAAAATTTACACGCACAGGACATATTGAAGACAAGAGGGACAGAGGAAAACAGCGAATAATCTACTTAACGAGCATGTGTAAATAAATGGCTGAACAGGTTTTATTTGGCTTGGTTTGTTTTACGACATATCAATCGCAATGGTTTATTTAATGTCGACAAGATTTTTATTGCTGGCAATATTTTTCTCAAAAATGTATTGCCGGTAAAATTTTATTTCCAAAAATGTATTGCTGGTAAGTTTGTTTTTTCCAAAAATGTATTGCTGATAATATTTTTCTTTTTTAAAAATGTACTGCTGGTAATAATTTTTTCAACAAAACATTTCTGGTATTAAAACCTATTTTTATACTTACATAGTGTTTTGACCTCTTTTGGAGGTGGTTAACCATTTGCCCATAGCTGGAAACCTGACAGGTGCTACCACCCCTGATCAGGTCGGACCTGGGAACACCAACAATTAAGAGGTGGTTCCATGCTCCTCAAGACCTCCTGATCAAAGGCCTTGCCATCGAATATTGTTTCTAGCCTTACTCAAGACGTGGATGTAGTTCATCGCCATACCCACTACGGGACAGAACGGGGTTTATGAGAGGTAATGAAAAAGATCAAATTTATTAAAAGCTACAACAGGAAGTGGTGAAAACCCCATGATTGCTCACATCCTGAAGGGACACGACAGACAGAAGAAGAATGAATAATATTGGCTACTTCCGTTGCGTAATTGGCTTTTTTTAATTGATGCATTTAATGGCAATGGTAATATTAGCTATTCCCTTATAAAGAAACAGTTGGCATTCATTGACAGAGTAGCCAGTAATGCTCTCGGTTGAAATTTATAAGATCTTTCTCTTAAAATATTTTTAGGAGGTTTATCAAGTCCAGTAGCTGTTATCGGTCTTTCCACTATTTATTGGAGTTTCTTTCCCAACATTTTGTTTAAAGAGTTGTGGAATGTTAAAATCATGACTACGTCTTTATTTTCTCTTCGATTTACAGATGCTATCCATTTTAGTTGTTACTGTCATTGGTCGTCCTCAAGTGATGCGGTTTCTGATATTTGGTAGTGTATTTTGTTTGTGATTCTGTAGTGCCAGTCCATAAGGTTCGAAGACGTTTAGTCATCTCTATGACCCAAAGTCTTCATTCGCTCAGAGCCAATTTTAACGACTGATCTGAGATAACGGTTGCATAAAGCTGGCAGCTCAGATAATGTCTGAACGGGTCTGGCGCCTTGCATGACATCCATATAAAGGTCTCGATCCGACGAGACTATTGAAGGAGACGACTCGTGTTTCCAGGTTGATATATTGGTTCCATAGCATGGGACTGATCTAATAATAATCATCATCATCATCATCCATCACTATTTTCCTTCCTCCCATCAATATTTCCATTCTTCTTCTTCTTCTTCTTCAAAATCATCATCCGTCCTATGAGCGAGCGCCTGACTAGTTCGCTCCACATAACTCTAAATTTGGGTAGCAATCCATCTTTAATACATGTTTCATTAAAAATGATTGACAAGGAACTGTGGTGAAATCTAGAGTGGTATTCATTCATACGTAGCGTGTCTTGAATAAGTAGACCTGGCAGATCCCATTCTTCTCCAGGTTAAATCACAGCCGTTGTCTTCTAACTTGAAGGTTAACCTTTGTTGTGGACACGTGGCCGTTGACTCCATGGGAGTGACCCTACTAGGAAGCCTTCCGCTTAGCGATGCCGTGTCATCAGAGCACTGACTGAGATAAACAGCTATGGAGCCCAGTCTACCCGACTGTTCGATGTCTATTGACCCTACAAGTACCATTCATTCGCCTTTTGACAGGTCTTGTTTTTAATCTTGTTTGGTGTATCGGCACATTTCTCGACGGAAAAGCATGGTGGGGGATACAGATTAGTCGTTGATGACAAAACCGTACTGCTGGATCACATGTTACCAGTAACAGTGATTTTTATCGAAATACATTTTTTAAAAAGTTAAATGGACACAAAAAATTACCTATTTGGTATCTAGTTGTACACTGAGTTAGTCTTAGCCCGAAGTTCTGCGATTTTCTTGACCTCTCTAAAAGTTGTCCGATCTTTGCCCTTGTAGATCGCTGTGTCATTATACTGGAGTTCATATGGCATATCACTATAGGTTACTTGTTGGTAGACATTTACTTTATTTTTATAACGCAAAACATGTATTTTCTGTCCCAATGAGATCTTTTCATCGGATCTACAGTCAGTACTGATCGAGATGCTGTACAATGACAAGCTGGAATACAGATTCAGAATAAAAGTGAATTGGCTTTTTCAAATGCCTCTCAGATGAAAGATACTCTACTTGGAAATATTTTTGCTTGCCAATTAATTTCACTATTTAGCTCAACATAATTATTTGGAAAATACATTTTCGGAGATGAAACACATTAAATCTTGGTCGATTTTAACTGAGAGATATTTACAGTAAAATTTGATTATATGAAGCACAAATTTTGCACGGCTTGATTTGATTTGAAAAAAAAATCACTGTCGGTTCTTCACCTATCGCGAAAAGAAATGTATCAAGTTTTTTTTTTATTGAATTTATTATTCACTATGATTTACAATAAATAATTAAAATTCTGTTATATTGGCTGTATTGAAAATGCAAACCGTTAAAGACCGTCTTGACGTGTAAAAACACGATATTTGAAAAATGACGAAACTGACATAGCGCAAAACAAACACTATAACCGATGAAAGCCGGATGTGCAGAGGTATAAAATTTTTATTTATATTTTCACCGAAACAAGGGAGATGCTCTGAAAAATATAGAAAAATAATAAGAAAAAGTCCTTAACAAACAACATTGCTTGGCTTAACCAGACATGTGTGAGTGTGTAAATATATAATATCTAACCACTCATTTCCAATGTTTCACGTCTAATGAGGTAGCTAATCCCTGTTGCTGATAACTATTCAGGCAGATATGTTTCTTCAACATCCACAGAACCAACAGATAGTTTGTATTGCAACACGCTAAGAGTACCTGCATTACAGTTTCTGGGAGAGACCGCACAATAAGGCGATATCGGTAGATGAAGAAGGCACGTACACTCAAACCCTCGGTCACATATGAATACGTGTTAGTACAACAAAACGACGGCTACACTGAAGTATACTTAATTTAAATCAGATGGCTTAGGTCAACTTCTTATATAGTATTTCCCAACGATTTTCCATCGGTAATATCAAGAAATCTCCTCCCCGTCAAATCGATCATGGTTGGAGCCGAACCCAGATCATACGGTCGAAAGGATAACGGTCCCATCTATCGGTCATTTTTGCCATATATATTATAAGTGTTCTTATATGCTCAAATCATCTTCTTAAATAGGCTTCCTGGCCAGATTTGAACTTTCGTATTGATGTCAGACATGTCGTCCAACTCATTCAGAGATATTAGGTTGGTGCAAAAATAATGACGTAATAATGTCGTTTTTTAACGTATTTTTTAACGTCAAAAAACGACATTATTACGTCATTGTTTTTTTGCACCAACCTAATATTTGTATAGCAATCATCACTATACGACCTTTTTCTCATATCAATAGCTAAAATAGTTTCAAACAAATTAACCCTATAAATTCATTCTTGAAGACGATTCACCCGCATAGGCTGGCGCTAAAAAGTCAGTAACGTGCAGCTTTAACAAGTAACAAAACCACATCACTTGAACACTTTTAGTAGCAGTAACAAGAAAAGTTAGCGTATGCAGCGAGAAGAAAAAATAAAGATATAATCAAGCTCTGTCTATATTTCTGAGATGAGGTATTATGTACACTATTTACATTATTCGGACTATCCACCCCGCCCCACCCCTAGATAAAACAAATAAAAATAAAAATTGAATGAAATCTTCAATCAGTATTGGGAAGAGCTATAGTGGCTTGGACTGAGGAATCGGAGACCCGTTCGAATTCCCGTCGAATCAATTACATTCACTTACGTGTTAATACACTTGAGAAAAGCATGAATCCTCTTCCTCTTTCCTCCCAGCTATGGGTAAATAGCAGGACAGATCGTGTTCTATAGCCTTGAATGGCAACTGGTCTACCGCAGAAAGAAATGACAACCTACTGCGGGAAAAAAATCTGCCTTATCAGTCATGTTTCGTAAGATACATGATTGCCTAAGCGTGTATCACAAATGGCATATAACTGACTGATTGTCGTAACGGGGTTTATAAAGTGTAAACTCTGTAACCCTCTCCCTCGAGTGGCTCTTTGGTCTTGTGCAGAGTGAAGACATCATTGTAAAAATAACTTCGGTTAAATAAACAGTGTTCATTAGAAATGAACAATTAATCTTTAACGAGATTTGAACACGTATTCTGCTTCTATCTAATATGAACAACGCCTTACCGAATGGCGATCCATTTATAGGAGAAATATGAGAAAAATGAGAAAAATTATGAGAAAGGTATGAATTCTCTTCTTATCCTCTCAGCAATGGGTAAATAGCAGGAAGACTGGGTTCTATAGACTTGTATGGCAACTGAGCTACCACACAAAGAAATGGCAACCTACTGCGGGAAAAAAAATTGCCTCATCAGTCATGTATCGAAAGATACATGATCGTCTAAGAGTGTATCACGCACGGCCCATAACTGAACTGACTTTAACAGTTAGTAGACTTGGGAATTCTATTTTTCTGAAAAACTGTTTTATCAGCCCGTCGGTCACACTAACTTTTCAGTCAAATTATACTGAATAGGTTTCCTGTATGGAAACGGTCAAGTATAATACAATAGAACTAATATTTTCACTGACTATGCGAGCAAAGTGAACATAAACTACCTAAGCAAATGTTCGAACTAAGTTCGTTGCTTCCATATCCATTGTTGTTCATCGTTGGGTCAACTGTACACTTTGGCTAAAATACGAGGATCGCCTGGTCAATAGTTGGTCGCGCAGTGTTTGTATTCTGCTACACTTGCGTGACTTTTAATCTACCAGCTATCTTTACTTATATCTGGGTCAGGCTATGAACTTTCCAGCCGAACCTCTTGCAAAAACAAAAAACGTTTCATATCAGGATCAAGTGAAACGTTTGTGGAGAACTTATGAAAATAAAATATAATTTGTTGTGACCAAGTAAATGGTTAAGTAATAAGAAAAACCAGGTTTGAAAATATATCGTATATTAAACAGTAAGTGCACCAGAAGAGTATTACACAACTAGTGAGAGTGTAACGAATGAACTAGCGCTCAATCTATTTACCGTTCACTGTTCTCCGAACCTTTTCTCCTACTAAACTTACAGTATGCGGAAGAGTCTAACATAGACTCGTAAGTGTGAGGAAACTACAACATAATTAAATAGAAGTTCGTATCTAATTATCATTTGGCTGAAAGAACCTTTTTTTGTTGTTTCGTTTTTAGCCTGTAGATAATTTGAGCCAGGGTATCACCAATTTCTGAGAGAGGAACACCTGGAAGCCATTTGGAACATCGTTAGTGCATATTTTTTTTGAACAGTTTAACTCACTTTTGTATCATAAAAAATTACATCATTTTTATTGGTTCTTCGTCTGCCGTTATGGCTAAGTGTCCAAGAAAACTGGTACGTATGTTTCATATGTAAGGGTGCGCGGGAAGTGATGAAAATGCTTTTCGCAATCTTAATGTTGCTATCGCAACATTTGTTCGTTTTTAAAGTCGTTCCTCTGATTTTTCTTTCAGTGGTTTTCTTGAATAATCAGTCACCGAAGTGTCACAACCCCAGCCACATTACATTAATTTAGTTCTTTGTCTTATATTACTTCGTCTCTAGTGAAGAAGTAAGTCTCTAGTGATTTTTGTTTTTGTATATTTACTTTTTTGAGATCGACAATGATAGTGCGATACAAGGTTTACTAAAATTTACGTCACGTCACTCACCGGTGAAATGAATAATCGAAATAAGCAAATCAATAAAACAAAAAGAAAAATAATAAAAAGACCCCCCCACCCAAAAAAAAAAAAAATTACGGACATTTTATTGAGAAATAATGTAAGCCTTTTAAGGATTGGAGATTTATAGCGACAGGTATACAACAATTTCTCTTTATTTATTGTAAGTAAAAAAAAAAAAAATGTTTTATTAGATTTTTTTTCCCTTAACGCAAAATGTTTGCTTCTTAAGACAAAATATTTTAGTTTTCTGATTTTATAAGCAAAAAAAAAAAAAAAAATGTTTCGGGGGAGGTTACTTATGGGAAGACATATACACAGATTATTTTTTTTTATTTATTCATCAAACAGTAAAGGGAAATAACTTCTTACAAATTTAAAAAAAGACATGTATGACCTTTGCTCTCAGATTGGCATCGTTCTTTAGTTTGGTTCTGTAAGTGTTTCTGCCAATATTGAGGCATCGATTTTGTAAAGGGATACGTTTGTAAAATAATATTAAATCAATTTTGTATTTTTAAACTCGAGTTTTCCTTCCTTTATTTTAGGTTATTGAGTTTACTTTAAGTCTAATTTTTTTTAGATCCTTCACTTCTTGCAGTTTGTTTGAGCAAGTTACTCAGGTTTGAGAAAGATGGAAGAAAGGCAAGAACAATAGGACGAATAAAAATAAAAGAGAGAAGAAAAAAGAAAAAAAAAAGGCAAAAAGTAACGAAAAGTTAGAAAGAAATCAGATAGAAAAAAAGGGTTGGGAAAGAGGAAAACAGAACAGAAAAAAAAAAGTAGAAATACAGAAGGAATTTATATATAAAATTCTCTGGCTAATGTTAGTTCGTCCGTTCATCACGCCGTATAAAATACACATACGTTGAGCGATCGAACACAAATTTGGAGAGAAGTGCAGCCAGGTAATGTATCAATATAGAAAATTCTCTGACGTCCGTTAGTTTGTCTGTCCGTCACACCCTTTAAAATAGGCATACATTGACCGATCGTAACAAAATTTTGTAGAGAAGAGCAAAGAGATAAGGAAATATTAGGTTGGTGCAAAAATAATGACGTAATAATGTCGTTTTTTGACGTTAAAAAATACGTCAAAAAAAGACATTATTACGTCATTATTTTTGCACCAAGCTAATACAAAGTCCAGTTGGTTTTACTACGGTGCGTAACTTAGTAAAATAAATTTTCATTAATCCTTTTGGAAAAATTAAAAGTTTTTATTATTTAATATACAAAACACTTCCACTATTTTAAAAACATTTTAATGGTTAAAATAACAAATAGTTATTTAATAAAAATGCAATATTATGTTTTGCATATACTTTCTTTAATTTTTTTTATATATTTATTTCTGTTAAAATATAATGCTCAGTAGTAGCACTGGAGATAATAAGCACAGTAGAGAGAGTAGAGTTTGTAACTCTCGACAAAAAAATTCTAGTTCATCAAAATTTAAATAAGTATTTCTGTAAAGAGAATTTAAAAGATATTTGTCTTTAAATGATTTAAATGAGCAATGCAGAAAATATAGTTTTAAAGTGTGCTATATTTATGGGATAAAGTGCTCAATATCAGGTATCGAGCGTATGTAAATATAAATAAAATAGTGAACATTGAAGTCAAGAGTCAGAGGCGACAGGCTGTTTCATGCTAGACGCAATCGTCAGGCCGATATATATATATATATATATATATATATATATATATATATATATATATATATATATATTCATTTATAATATAATGCACAGTAGTAGCACTGTAAATATAAACACAGTAGGGAGAGTTTCAAATTGATAAAGGAAGAGATAACTTCAACAACAATAAATGCTCTGAGGATTTCAACATAGTCTAGAATATGCGCTGATTCTTTCGGACGCTTAACACTCAAGTGTTCTTCCTTATCCGGTATTTTCCCTTCATTCCACAAAGACTGATGACTACTGCTTTCTTGCCATACATGATCAGCTATGACCGATTTCATTGTCGCACATATCACTATAGCTTTTCGATGTTTCTCCAGCCTTACTTTTGGGGAGTGGCTTGTTTCACCGTTATATCCTTCATAAAAATAGTGTAAATATTAATAATTAAATTTAGCATTTTTTAATATAATAATATGAGAAAAATAATACAATAGAACTAATATTTTCTAATCTGTATATAAATTTCTGTGATTTCCGTTAGCCTGTCCATCCGTCACAACCTCTAAAGAAGCCATACATTGATCAGTTGGTTCTATTAGAGTGCATAGCTCAGTACAATAAATTTTCATTGACTTTTTGGAAAAATTAAAAGTTTTTTTATTTAACATACATGATAATCCCACTATTTAAAACAAAAGTTAATGATTAAAATAACAAATACTTATTTAATAAAAATGCAGTATCTTTTTGCATATCTTTTCTTTAAGTTTTTATATATATATATATATATATATATATATA
The DNA here is from genome assembly GCA_963932145.1 of Acanthosepion lycidas. NCBI lineage: Eukaryota > Metazoa > Mollusca > Cephalopoda > Sepiida > Sepiidae > Acanthosepion > Acanthosepion lycidas. The sequence goes on along the minus strand of OZ010583.1, from coordinate 37,127,033 downwards.
TATATATATATATATATATACATACATACATACATACATACATACATACATACATGCATGCATATATATATATATATATATATATAATCCCGGTAAAATATAATGCACAGTAGTTGTACTAAAAATATAAACACTATAAGGAGAGTAGAGTTAGTAAATCTCGACTAAAAATGTTGGTGACTTCAACAATACTAAATACTGTGAGGATTTCAACACCCGTTAGCATGTTGCAAAAAATAATTCTACTGTTATACAAAGGACGGCCCGGATATAAGAAATAAAATGATTGAACAAGAAGGAAAGAGAGAAAAATTCGAGAAATTGATGGAAAGATCTTGGCCCGACCGACTTCCCAAAATCTGAACTAAGGATTAAACTTCATTTATTTATTTTTTGTAAGGGCGCCTTCATAATGATTATTAGAGATTCGGGTGCAACTCAATAATTTAAGTACTCTCTCTGGATGATTCTGAGAAGTGGGTCTGTTTAAATTTTCAGCATCTCTTGGTACCCAGTTAAGAAAGTGGAAAGAGCCGAGAATTTTTAGCACTTGTTGACACCGATTTTTGTAAATCATCATCATCATCATCATCATCATCATCATCATCTCTTTGACTTTTGCAATTGTAGGGAGGATCTGAATGCAGATTGAATCTCCCCCACAACGGTCTATCAGCAGCAGCCGTCAGCAATTCTGGTACAGTCATACCTGTCCATTGTTTGTCTTTGGTTTAATTTGGTTTGGTTTGTTTTACGGCATATCAGCCTCAGTGTGTTATTTAATGCCGACAAAATTTTTATATTTTTAAAATGTATAGCTGGCAATACTTTTTTCCCCCCAAAAAATGTATTGTTGGTAATAATGTATTGCTGGTAATAATTTTTCACAAAGTATTTCTGGTATTAAAACCTATTTTTACATTTTCATAGTATTTTGGATCCAGTTTGGGGGTTAACTATTTACCCATAGCTGGGACCCTAATAGGTCCTACTACTCCGGGTCAGGGTGGGCCTGGGAACACCAGTAATTAAGAGGTGGTTCCACGCTTCTGAAAATCTGATCAGAGGCCTTGCTGTTGGACGTAGTTTATCGTCATACCCAGGATGTGGCTGTCGTTTATCGTCATACCCAGGAGGCCATTGTTTGGCATAGTTCAACCAGTTTTTGCGTTGGCGGCCTCTCGTATGTCCACCATCAACAGTGTCTTGCATGATGGTCTTGCACAGGCTGTCGTGTCTTGTAACTTGTCCAAACATCACCATTTTTCTCCGTTTTGGCTAGAAGAGGTTCCTGGTGGCCGACAAAACTTTCAAGACTTTCTAGCAGAAATTAATTGGTTTTATGTTCCCAATTTTCTTTTGATTTTTGGAAATTGGGAACGCCTTATTACTTACAGTACCTGTCTGAGATTCTGAGAAGAAGGTCGGGCTAAGAACTTTTCAGCTCCTTTTGGTAAGGATTTAGAGTTGTGTGTCAGGTTAAACACTTTTCGACATTCTGTGATACTGATGTTTGGAAATGGATGTGAGTTATAACCTTTAAGCATCTCTTGGTTCTGATTTTAAGAAGCAACCAGTGCACCCCAACAACTGTATTATTAGCGAAAGAGGTAGAATGGAAAAAGAAAAATAATGTAAAATTAAAATCAGAATATAGATAAGAGGAGGATAGAGAATAACGATAGGAGGGAAAAAGGAAGTAGATAAAGTAAAAAGAAAAACTTTAAGAGCAAAAGTGAGGGATGAAGAAAAGAGAAGAAACAGAAAATAACAGAGAGAGAGAGAGAGAGAGAGAGATAGAGAGAGAGAGATAGAGAGAGAGAGAGAGAAGAAGAAGAAGAAGAAGAAGAAGAAGAAGAAGTTTGGTTAAAGGCCAAACATCATTGTTAAGGATTTTTTGTATATTTTTCTATACACTGGAACTGTTTATCGGTCAGTGGAACAGTTATTTGAGTTTAAACAAAGAGTAAGAACTCTGCCTAAAACATTGAAGGTCAAAACGGATAAAAAGATCCAAGTTGGCGATTGATTCTCGGAAGGCAGCAGTAACACATTCTATTTACAATCCTGCGCTTAGCAAACAGGCAAAATCAAGTGTGATTAGCTCAGTCTCAATGCAGACCACACCTATAAAAATAGTATGTATCTGTCCCCTTCACCCTCTCTTTCTCTTTCTCTCTCTCTTTATATATATATATATATATATATATATATATATGAACAAGGTGCGATGGAGAAATTGTGGTCTAAATTATGTAAAAAAGAAAAATAACACTGGTATATCATTTTAACAGATATATTTATCAAAATTACACAAAGATATCATGAAATAGCAAAGAGAAAATTTATTTAATAACATCGCCATTGGCTTCAGTCACGGACTCCAGAAACTTCGGAATCTTCTGCAAATCTTCTGGAAGGTCCCGTCGTTTAAGTTGGTGAATGCTGCTATAATCCTTGCCTTCAGTTCATCTTTGGTGTTACAAGGAGCTTTATTGGTCTTTCGCTCAACTGCGCCACACATAATAATCAAGGGGGTTGCAATCTGGGGAGTTAGGTGGCCAGATGTAAGGGGTCATATGGTCACAGAAATTGTCTGACAACCATGACTGGGTTCTCCTGCTTGTGTGGCATGGTGCAGAGTCCTGTTGCCAGACCAAGGGTCTTCTAGCAGCCACCCTCTTGATTCAGAGCAGCACTACCTTCTTAAAGCACCCGATGTAGTCATATGTGCTGAGTCTGAAGCCCTCACCAACAAATTTGGGAATTCTTTTCTTATCAGAAAGATCAGAGTGAGTTTTCTGAACTGCCGTAATTTCGTAATCACCATTAGACACATCCAACCTTTTCCAAATCCTGTGCGCTATACTTAGATTGACACCAAAAGACTATGAAATGTCCGTATTGAAGCTTTCGGTGCGAATGCCAAGCAGTACAGCATGTTGTTTCCAAATCTCTAGCGGCATTTCATGGTGCTCTTTTTCTCGCAGATGGTGCCCAAATGATCCTACTATACTGTGCAGTCGGCAAAATCTAATACAAACAACGCGCACGCGCAAAATTAAAAATATAAAATGACGACAATTTACTCATCGCACCCTGTATGGCATTAAATGTTATACAATGTTGTTGTTTTTTCCAAAACTCAAATTGACGGAGAAGAGTAATTGCGTATGCTTAAGTTGGTTGTGTTAAATCTAGTATAATATATAATTAGTTTTAGTTTTTTACTGGGGTCAGTGGGGAATATATTAGCACTAATGAGATTTTTTTTTTATGATTTTTTAATCTTGTTTATAGTTAGAGTGCATTTGATTACAGTAGGTTGATATGTCTAGGCTTATTTGAGAAAGTATTATGTTCTTTTTTGTTCATGTTAATATTTCTAATGACTCGTTTAATTTGCTCATCAACGATGCAATTAGAAAAGTCATTAATAATGAGAGTTTGTTTAATGTTTTTTTTAATTCGGTGTAGAAAGTTTTTTGTGCAGGAATTAAATTTTGAACGGTGTATCATATATATATATATATATATATATATATATATATATATATATATATATATACAGGGTGTTTCAAAAAGAATACGCCAAAATTATTACGCTGTTTCTTCAGGTCAATAGCATTGTAGTAGACTGAATCAGTGGTTATTTGATAGAGTAGTTATCAAAGTTTGATTGGGTGTCGTTAGTATAACTTCCGGTGCAGCTGAATTGTGGGGAGATCAATCAAAATGGCGACTCCTCAGCAGAAGGCGTTTTGCGTGCTTGAGTTCGCGAAAACAAACGCCACTGTCACGGTGCAGCGTGCATTTAGAACAGAATTCGGCATTAATCCACCCCATCGTGAGAGCATTCGACGGTGGGTTAGACAGTTTAAAGAGAGTGAGTGTCTGTGCAAAGGAAAGAGTCCTGGGAGACCACGTGTTACAGAGGAGCAAGTGGAGAGGATTCATGATGCATTTGAGAGCAGCCTACGTAAGTCCGCACGTCGAGCAAGTCTTCAGCTTGCCATCCCTCATACCACTGTCTGGCGTGTGTTAAAGAGACGATTACACATGAAACCATACAAACTAAGCCTCGTTCAAGCACTTACTAATGATGACAAGGTGATGCGGAGGACATTCTGTCAGTCAATGCTGGAGATGGAGGAAGGTGATGAAACTCTCTTTTCACGTTTAGTTTTTAGTGACGAAGCGAATTTCCATTTGAGAGGCACAGTCAATCGTCACAATGTGCGCATTTGGGGAACAGAGCACCCACATGAAACTGTTGAGCATGAAAGAGATTCCCCTAAAGTGAACGTCTTCTGTGCTGTGTCTCAAGACAAGGTCTATGGTCCCTTTTTCATTGAAGGAAACACCGTTACAGGACAAACCTATCTCGAAATGCTCCAAAAACTGGCTATTCATTTTACTGCAAGCAGTTTTGAATGACTTCATTTTTCAGCAAGATGGAGCAGCACCCAATTGGCATCTCGGGGTTAGAGCTTATCTGAATGAAAACTTGCCTCAGTGATGGATTGGGAAGAGAGGTGCTAAAGACCTTGCTCTCTGTGCTTGGCCTGCCAGATCCCCGGACCTTACTGTGTGTGACTTTTTCTTGTGGGGGTATGTTAAAGACCAAGTTTGTTCCAGCACTTCCAGCAAGTATCGATGACTTGAAAGATCGAATAACAGCTGCCATCAACACGGTGGACCGTGACATGCTGAGGCGCGTTTGGGAGGAATTCTCATATCGGCTTGATGTTGTCCGCGCTGCCAGTGGTGGCCACATTGAGCACTTATAAAACATGAAATGAAACGTGAATGTATATACAACACATGTGTTCATGCTAGAGGTTTGTAATTTTTTTCGTCTTTGACACATCACGTGATGATTTTGGGGTATTCTTTTTGAAACACACACACACACTCTCTCTCTCTCTATATATATATATATATCTATATATATATATCTATATCTATATATATATATCTGTTGTAGAAACCTGTTGTATCGTGAAATGGGTGAGTCGATACACACATAAAAAGTAGTAGTAATTTATTCCGAAGAATAATATGGTACTAAGAATCTCCGGAAATAACAATTAGCCGTGAACTTCACTTCAGTTCTGTTTAACTTCAGTATTTACCCGAAGCATCCCCGGGATGTGGCACAAGTCTGGTTTTTTAACGTGAGGCATTCCGAGCGCGTGCGCTCAATCAAAATTGCAAAAATACGTAAACCCCGCATACAAGGTGTCGGGTGGCTTCCTCCCTCCCTAGACGAGACTGCCTTTCAGCATAGCCTCATCTGGGTTCCTCTCTGTCGACAAGAGGTTCTGTCCAACTTGGGTATTTACCCAAGTCATCCACACAAGCTGGGATGTGGCACAAGGCTGGCTTTTAACGTGGGGCGTACCGAGACCGTAAGCTCGGAGAAAAATATCCCATAAACCCTGTATACACAGAGTGGGGTTTGTCTACCTCCCCAAACGAAACTGTACCCAATCGGCATGGACTCGTCTGGCTTCCGCCTTGCCAAAGGCAGAGTTTTCGAGAAGACAGAGTCGAGCCTGGCAGCGGACTATATTCTCCGTTCTGTTCAACTTCGTTATTTATCCGAAGCCTCCCCACAAGACGGGATGTGGCACAAGGCTGTGTTTTAACGTGGAGCATTCCGAACCCGTAGTCTCGGGCAAAAATTCCCCGTAGACCCTGTATACACGGGGTCACGTTTGTTTACCTCCCCAGACGAGAGACTACCTTTCGGCATAGCTTCGTCTGGGTTCCTGTCTGTCTGGAGGTAGGGAGGACGACAAGAATTTCTGCTCATATTCGGGATTTACCCGAAGCCTCCTTATAAGGCGGGATTTAACGTAAGGTGTTCCGAGCTCGTAGTCTCGGACAAAAATTTCCCGTTGACCCTGTATATATTGGGGTCGGGTTTGTCTACTTGCCCAGGCGAGACTTTGCCTTTCGGCATAGCCTCGTTTGGTTTCCTCTCTGTCCGGAGGCAGGGAGTTTGACAAGAATTCTGTTCTGGTACGAGCCTGGCAGCAGAATATAATATTCAGTTCTGTTCAACTTCGGTATTTACCAGAAGCCTCCCCACAAAGCGGGATGTGGCACAAGGCCGGTTGTTAACGTGGGGCATTCCGAGCGCGTACTCTGTCTGGATTAATGATTTCCTCTTTCCTAGCTGTACACTTGATATTTACCCTACTCAATGTATGAGAAATTGCGTGAAAAATAAATATATATATATTATACTAATCTTTATCTGCTAAGGCTGATAGTAGATAAAACAGCCATTTTATTGCTAATGCCTGGGGGATAAGCGTAATACTGGAAACCTGCATGTACTTAGGACCAGTGACTCACACTGGGCAAATTAGGCGACCGCCTAGGAAAATAATTTTTATTCAACTGAAATTCTTCATTTTTGTCAGTTGTTGTCTTGCAGCCATACGAATAATCCATTGTAATTTTGTTTTGACTTAACAAAACTAACTTAGCCAGTTGAATTGAGTGCACATTGTAGCGATGACCCATAGCATTTAGCACTCTGTCGCCATAACCCATTCATCCACTCTATTTTCTGACAAACATACGAGCTATCACATTCGTAGCGACGCTCGACACAAAGAGATAACTATGGCAGGAAAAATCTCTCTTTTTATTCGGTGCATCCAAAATATCGGCAACATATACCCGACAAAATAAACTTATTGTTCTATAATATTCTTCGTGTATATATTTTTGAATGATCAATACAATAGCATTGAGAAATATGACTGCACTTACGAGAAATGTCTGAATTATTATTTATTTCGCCGTGTCGAAGAACTCCACAGATACTAACTTCGTCGTCAGCGGTTTTGTCGTATCTCCATTCGAACAATAAACGGATCTGATTTTACGAAACGAACGTTTAACACAATAGATGATACAGCACATGATATGGCGCAAAATAAAAATAAAAAAACAAAAAACAAAAAGGCAAAAAAAAAAACAAAAACAAAAGAAAAAACAAAAACTTATGCATTGAGATCTTATTCTTTTTTAAGCCATATCCATTCGGATATAGTGTCTTAATTCCAAATGTAAGAAATATTTTACACTGTTTAACGAAAATAAACATTGAGCGCATTTTGTGAGTCATTTTTAACATTTAATATTTAAAATTGCATATTGTGATAGGACTCACTTGGATTATACCAACGGATTACTATATATATATATATATATATATATATATATATATATAAAGAAATAATCATACATAGAATCAATCAGCAATATTAATGCGATTAATGGCGAAATCACTTAATAATGCTGATTGATTCTATGTATGATTATTTTTTTATATATAAAATATATGCTGCCTAATATTATATATATATATATATATAGAGAGAGAGAGAGAGAGAGAGATTGATAATATTAGTGGTTAATATACACATACATATATGTACATATATCTAAAACACACAAATATAAACACAAACGTACATACATATACATACATACATACACATACACACACACACACACACACACACATATATATATATATATATATATATATATATATATATATGTGTGTGTGTGTGTGTGTGTATTGCAAGAGGATAGAATCCAAATAAAACTCAATGTCCAGGACAGAGCAAGTATATAATAAAAAGCCTTAAACGTTATATTATAATGATGACTTGTTGACTCTTTGTGAAATAATTGATATCCTGTATCATATTTCGATGAACTTATTTTTTAATGAAGAAGTGTTTAATTCAGTGTAATTTTTCAAAAATGTCAACCACACCCAACAAAACCTTTCTAAAATCGTATATAAGTATAGTAGTACTATGACGTTTTGGACACTTCTAGAACTTTATGAATCATCTTGAACAT